>OZ010739.1:23318155-23572580 GCA_963932295.1 Tipula lateralis
GATTTGAGTGGAAATAAAATTTGAGTGAAAACTACAATGTAAATCATTATTCGGAGTTCTGAGGTATTTTAATGTCATATATTTGTCAGGTACAGCTTCTATAAAGAACTGAATTAAAAATAAAAATCCATGCGTTTGTTTTCAATGCGTTTTGGGGCACTAATTTCATTTGTGTCTGTAATTTAAATAATGATGATGCGTCGTCCAATCACAGAATTATCTAATAAAAACATATAAAAAATTAAATTCAGGTACACCTAATGATAGAAAACGAATGGAATGGATCTCTAAACACTAAATGACGATCACGGATTGATATGTTTATTTTTAATTGTTTCACTCCTTACGGAATCGGATATAGGAAGCCATGCATTATATGTGTAATCTTAATTACATCGTAATATAGGAAAGCACAGTTTTTGATTACATTTATTATTTTTATTATACGTAAATTATTTTACCAGTCAACATTGGAATATATTTTGTATTTTTAAATTAGTAAGTGTATAAAAATTAAAAACTAAAAAAGATTCCTGGAATGTTATAATTATGTAGTATAGTCCTCTTTCTTTATTTTTTTTTTTTAAATCAATTCTCATGCTTTGCCTTAAGCTTATTATAAGTCACCTAGATTATAATTTTGTTTGGTTGAAGGGACCTTTCAAATAAATTTGACATTTACATACACAATCGTTAAGCCTCCGTAAATAATTTGAGGATAAAGCTTCCAAATTGAAAGAATTAAAACATAAATATTGTAACAAAAAATATATAAATAGCGACACTGCAGTGGAAAACATTTAACCATACAACAATAAAGGAAGGTATAGCTTTGAAACAATCAGTATATATTTCCAAATTTGGAAGCTCTAGCCAGAAGAGAACTTAGTAAGGAACTCTTCACAAACTACACTGATAAGAGTTTAAAAGGCAAATTGTGTAATTGACTTACGATTTAATTGGACTGGCAATAATATACAGAGGCCCAACAAAAAGCCTAATAATAATAATAATAATTGATTTTTAATGTATCATTGCACCAAACATGGATTGATAAAACTTAATACATAAATAAAGATAAGTGTCTGTCATTTTGTTGTTTTATAATTTCTATACCGATCCTTATTTTTAAATTAGCTATTCTATTTTACCTGTCTGCTTTACTAATTTATCTATCACATTTTAATCAAACAGCTGAAACTTGTGCGCCATCATCTTCTGAAAAAAAAATATATATTTATTTCAATAAGATCGAACTGCGACTAATTTGTAGATTAGTACGAGATAAACAATAACAATGATATTTAGCCTCGGAAAATTAAAAATTAGGATGAATGTTCCAAGATTATTTAGATGTTAAACCTTGGTTGAAGCGAAAATAATACAAAAATTGCGAAGTGAACTAGATTGGATACTTATTTTCTCTCCAAAAATATTTAAGATACAACACGACCTCTTAGTAAATTACAAAAAAAAATCAAAAGGTTCAACGAATAACTACCAGTAATTAAGTTAAATTAAAAGCTAACCACACGTACAAAACTACGGGAAACGGAATATCCCTAAGAGGACAAATATTCTATTAAATATTAATAAGATGCGTATTATATATAAGATGCGTATTAAAACGAAAATTCAGGAAATACTAGCCAAACTAAAGGATCCAAGAAAACAAATGGAACAGGAAAAAAATACTCTTATTCCGAAGACTTTAAGGCAGGGCGATTTATTAATGAGTAGTATAATGTAATAAAACAGGGAACTGAAAAATTTATTAAATCACTTATCCGAAGAGTAAATAAAATTGGAAAGCAGGATTAGCATAGCCTAAGCATTTAATTTTAAATTTCAGAATGAAAAAGCTATAGAACTCAAACAGATCTGTTTAGAAGTTTCCCTTTAGACCAAGGTTTGGTACAGTTGGGTCAACTATTAGAATCATACAAAATAAACGATTTCGTATAAATAAATAGGTTCATGCACTTGGAAATTAAGGCTGCATTGCCACAAGTGATTTAAAACCTATCAAGTGATTTAAACCCAGTGACTCTTTTGCTAATCACACTGCTATCATACAAATTTGTTAGACAAGACTGAATCACAATAAACAAGTGCTCTTTGACCATCCTACTATTGCCTGTTTGAATATTTGAATACACAATCGCTATAGCAAAAGCCATATGTATACGGATCGCACAGTACTACTAGCATACGCCTAATTATATCTGTTCAAATAAACCGTCATTCAATGACGTCACTAATCAGATCAACGATACTGATTACAATTATAAATATAAAAATCATGTCTTCAATTTAATCAACGAACGCCATACAATATAGTAGATTATATAGATTTCTCCAATAAGAATTTAAAAAATAAATAATTTAAAACCATACCATCATCTTCACCTGGTTCCGTATGATAGTAACCGCCAGCTATTGCACCCGATGTAACACCTTCATGACTATGTGCCCGGCCTAATCGATGTAATCTTGCCATTTGTGCTGCTACATTATAGGCAGGGGGATGTCTTGGTCCACGAATTGGTGGTGGTGCCATTAGATTATGCCCTATACACAAATAATAAATAATAATAATAAAATTAGTTAATTGGCAAAACTAAAATTAAAAAAATATTTATGAATTGCGATATGAATTTAAACTTACCATTCGATCGTGTTGAATGAAACTGTTGTACAATATATGCAGGATGGGGTGGCAAGGGAGGTAATACAGCTACTGCATGAGGAAATGGTGGACGCGATGACGATGAGGACATAGACGTGTTACACGAAGGAGATGATACTATAAAATACAAGATTTATAAGAAATAAATTTATTAAGAAATAAGCAACACCAATAAATCACCCAAACACAATGTTTTTTAAACTAAACCCCCCAAACCCCACATTAATTACAAAAGGAATCCCATCACATCAAGTGTTTGTTTTGTGCAATATCAAAACTACTCACCATGCATTGCAGAATGCCTTCTTTGTTGTAATGTCGGTGATGGTGAATTATGAACAATTGATGAAGCTACATGATACAAACTACTACCGTCTGAACAATTCGAATGTGTATCTGCTTGGACACATGAACTGTGACCACTATCGCTAGATGTTACCGATCCTGCTAGTGAACATAAGATATAGAAAAATAAAACAAGTGACAGTTAAAAAATTAGCAGTATTAAAGGAGACGGTGTGTGAAACGGTCCACGGTATAAAAACAAACATATTTACAAAAAAAAAATTACAAATGGAACCCACCTGATATCAGAGTCTTTCTAAGTGGTAAATTACTGAGTGATGTAACACTACTACTTTCGACCGATAAATCAACCGATGGCAACGGTGTCGGCGTATCAGAATGAGAACGTTCGTGTACCGTTCGACCTGTTGGATGTACAAAACCGTGTGGTGTAGGATAACCAACTGAACCAGCGCTACAACTAGAGCCCATGCGACGATGGGCGCCAGGTGATGGTGATGGCGATATTGATGAATGATGAAGTGGATGATGTATACCATGATGACCTAATCCTGCTGTCATTGGTAATACAATACCTGGATGACGTGGTTGATGTGGTCGTGTTTTATTTTGCTCAGATAATGATAGAATTTTTTTAACTGCCTGCGGCGATGCGGCTCCTATAAACCACAAAATTTATTTTACCGATTCACAAAACACACAACAACCGACAAACCACAACAAAAATAGTTTCCAATATATTTTGATTAAGATCATAGATGAATTAATAAAAAAAGCTTACGTGTATTATTATGTGTATTCAAGTGTGTTCGTCTAAAATAACATCCTAATCTTGGGTATTTGTATAAATCAGCGTTGTCGGACAGTTACTGAACGATTGTGAGGTTGATTGTTGTCTTGGATCTCCTAACATTGAACTCGAGTTTTGGGTACGACTAGACTAAATATCGTTAAACTATCTACATTTCTAAATTACTGAGCCAGCTCGTGCATAAATTGAAAAAGATGTTAGAACCTTATCTTAATTATATTGTACCAACTATTTATCAGTGTAGCAACCGCTTAATGAAAATGAATTTGGCCAAAATCGGGTCCGATTACAAACCAGAAATGATCATAGATAATTTCAAATTCAGGGTGGATGAGTCACTTCAGGAACATTTTAAACGTGAAAGGGATGATTGCTTAAGTAGATTATGTTGATATCGGCGTCTTTGATAAATATACGTCGCTCACTAAAAACCGTATTGGTTTTGTTTATTCTATAAAGCACGAAATTAAATTTTCCTCCCATTCTTAATTAATAGCAAACTACCTTACATATTAGATGGGCTCTACATCTCAGCAAAGTTTCTAATTGATATTTTAGGCAGTTGTTAATTTAGAAATTGTAAAAATTGGTGGGTAAATCAAATATATATATATTTTTCTGCGAGAAACTAACTGCAAACCTTAGATGACAACGAAGTTAGACACCCGATCGTCAGATTCATGAATTAGTGATCTGACGACCAACTCAGCTAATATTTATGCACCGTAGACTTTAAACGACCCTATCGTTACAATTAAACTACTACAGAAACAATTTGATGCCCTTTTAATGAAAGTTTTTACACACACGATAGGCTAGTTTACGAATAATCGAATCAAAATTTACACTAAGAAATAGCCAACATTGTAATGTACAACTTTAAGCAATATTGTACGCCTTTAATATAAATTCATCTATGATTAGATAACAAACTACAGAAATCACTCACTTTATGCGGGATAATTTCTTACCAACGAAAATGGCCAAATACATACATATATAATTATACATATGCATATTATATACTCACACATACATAAATATGAAATAACAAAATATAAAAAGTAAATGTTAATAATTACCAAATTTAGGACCGGCTAGTCCACCTTTTTTTCCTTCACTGGTTGAACTAGTACTGCTTGTTGTTGATAAGGTTGGTGATGGATGCCTTTTTCGTATGGTGACCGAATTTGGTGCCGAATTTCCAGAACTTCCACTCGGTTCACACTCAAACGAATGTTGTTGCAATATATCTTCATCAGTAACAATTTTTATATTATTCAAATATGCTTTGACTCGTCGCACCATTTGTGCCTCTTCAAACATTTTCTTTGGATTTGGAGCAGCAGCCGATTTTTTTCGTCTTTTAACAGTTGCCTGTCCACCTTGTATATGACTAACTATAGTTTGAGGTGTTTGCGATACTGACATTTGATTAAGTGCAACCATTGCATTCGACGGTGGTTGGCCACGTAATTCTAGAGTTGTTAACAAATCGAATGGTGTACTACACATATGCGTTAAGCTTCGTATCTCTTTTGATATCATACGTAATTTTTCAAAATTTACTAAATTCTCGACTTTTGTATCATTACCCAGATGAATAAATGTTAAATCTTTTTTGACAACGGGATAAAATGGAATTATGGGATGCTGGGATAACATTTCCGCTGCAACAAGCTGCCGATATTTTGACATATTTCGTGATGGATCCATTAAATCTTGTAGATCACTAAATAATTTTTGATATTTGGTTGGTAGTTTTTCCCAAGTTGAGCGTAATCGAGATACAGCAACATGGCCGAGTCCCGATATAATCGCAAACATAGAATTAAAATTTTTACATTCTTTGCAGTGTCGAGCCACTTTTATAAATTGTTTAATAATTTTCATGCGACGAACCATATTATGTTCACCAACCACTTCGGTTACTACCCAAAACATTTCCCGATTAACTAATTCCGAAAATTTACGTAGCATTGGAGTCCCATATTTACTATTCAATTCGAATAGATCATCGATATATTCTGTACTTTCGATTTGACGAAATATTGAAAAATCCTGTAATGTTAATTGAATCGAAACCTCATTCGCATTCAATTGTAGAAAATGTACAAAACTTTCTCGTATCAATTCGGATGCCATTTCGTCCGGGACCAGAGTTTCTGTTATGCCGTTTGTTTTTAAATAGTATCTAGATGATAATCCAATACGTTCGGCTAAATTTTGTAATTGTTCGGGTAATCTGCGCTGTTTTATCATACCACCCTCACCCACCGATACCTCACACAATGAAAAATTCGAACTCGGATCATGTATGCCAAATTCCTGTAAAGCTAACATAACCACTTCGTGCGATGTTGTCTCCTTATGAACCAATAAATATTTACATGTTTGATCCGATTTATAAACTTTCAAGACATGCTCTGGATAATCCGACGATCTAAGATCATCATAATAAAGAATTGATGTTAAATCCGGATTGCTGTGACTTTGGTACAGTGACGAGGTTGCTGATTGATTTAAATTTGATTGATTTGTGTCGTTCTCGTCATTAATCGGGGACTGGGAAGATGATTGTACACTTTGTGTGTCAATCAGTGTTATATTCTTTGGTAATAAATTCATTCGAATAAGTGCTTTTTGAAGGCGTCGCTTAGGTACTAATGTCATGAAACCGGTTTTATGAGTATTGTTGCTGCAACTATTAATTGGAGTGGAGCCAGTACTGTTCGAAACTCCTGTATTTGAAAGATTTGTAACAACGTTTGATGAACCGGAAGACGATGACGACGAATTCGATAAAATTGATGCTGTACTGTCCTTTTTATATGGAACCATTCCAATGTTATCGACTTGATCTTGACCACTTTGTGCCACCGCTGCTAAATTAGCACTCGATAATTTTGTTTTGCCAATTTCATTATACATCTTCTTTTGTCGCATTTGACGAGATCGTGACGATACCGATGATCCTGTTGATGATGTTGAATTAATTGAAGAATTATTCGATTGAAAAGTATTCGAGTCCAGACTATTAATCGAATGTAAAATTTCTTTAAAGCCTAGTAGATTATTTTTAACAGTAATTGAGAGATGTGTAGTCCCCGTTAATAGTTCAACAGCACGTTGATTGGTTACATGCTCGAAATTTTGTCCGTTCACTTCGATAATTTGATCACCCCGCTTTAATCCAATCTCCTCTGATTTAGTGTTTTTATCAACGTTAACAATAAATATTCCAGAATATCGTTTATCATATCCTCCTATAATTTGAAAATTTAAGTTTTCATCCCGCGACGACCTTGCCAGTGTAACGGTACGCACCTTCGCTTTAGCCGAACATTTGATATGAAATAATCTTAGTTGATCAACCATATTTTTTTCTTCTAGCAACTGTTCAAATTTTTCTAAGAAACTAATCATGGTCGTGTCCGTTTCAAAATCAGTAAAATGATTATCGACCCACAGCAAAACTACCCGAGTAACCCGATCCCGTATATCAATAGCCGATAAGTTTTGTATATTCTGTTGATCGATATCATAATTTTCGAACCAATCGAGTAGATTATTTGCTACTTCATTTGGATCGTTGATAAATGTGCGATGAGTTAGTAGAAAATCTTCGATATAAGTTGGATCCGATATCGAATTCTCTTCGATTAATTGTAACATAAGCCGCATGGGAGATCCACGTATCACAACATAACCTTTTCGTCCCGCTTCTAGTGCTCCATGTCGCATTTCCGTAACCATTACAACATGCCCATCTTCTTCGTGTCTTTTAATATTTTCCTCTCCCTGATGTTGTATTCGATAGTAATCGGTTTGCGTGATACACACAAATTGACAATCATCGCATTTGGTTCGCATAACACCTCGATGATATAATTTATCCATAGTTGGTAGTATACCAAAGCTATCTCCCACTTGTAATTCTTCTTTGTCGCCATTCGTATGCTCAATTTCAACATGGCCATTTATTAATACACTCCAACTATCTAATTCCTCGCCATCATTCATAACCATGGTACCAGCTTTTTCGACAACTGCAAATACCATTACGGAACATAAAGCCCGTCGTACTGCCAATGTCATATTTGTAAAAGCTTTTAATTTTTGTGTAAATTCAAGTAAAATTTCAATATCATCTTCAGTTCTATCTGATGGATCTTTTTCTAAACATTCTCGTACTGTATCACGCACCGTTAGACTATCCATACTTTCGGTTAAATCTTCTTCATCGGAATCAACAACCGATTCAACTAGACCAGATAAATCCACTTCGTCGGTATATGCCGAACTTGTGTCAGATGAATGTGATCCCCGATTGCACTTTTGATATAAGTCGGGACGATTTGAACCGGTAAACTAGAAAATAAAGTATAAATTTACGAATTAGAATTACATCAGTCCAAATGGAAGATACTTAGTTTGAATTAAAATAAAACAATATAAAAATAGTTGATTTTGGCTTTGTCACAGTTGAAAATATCTGATTTTAAACTTTTGAATGTGGTTTCTTTGTGATGATATCAGTGTGATTGAATCAAGTGATCATGGAGTGGAATAAGGTGTAGGACAGTACTAAAAGGAGTTGCTGCCACCTGAAATAAACCTTTATATTCACTCTGCTAAAGGTGATTGAATTAGAACCATAATTATTATCATGACATTCAGGATGACACCATTCAGAACGACATAAGCCAACAGGTTCTTACAACCCACATATAATCCGTTAAGATTGGTGGTTCATTCAGTTACATATATCGTGATCAACCACTAACAGTTGCACGAATACTCGACGCAGTTCAGATAGACTCTGAAGTATACGCTTTTTGTCCAGTAAAGATCCCAGTGTTTCTTAAATTATGATAGACGCACTTTAAGGATCTTGCCTGGCATTCTTACGGGGCACGGATATGTTTCGAATGAAAATTCGAAAAATTTCATACTGCGAACAGTGTGGGGACGCTGTTGACCACTTTTTGTGCTTCTGTTCTTCCCATAGACTGCACTGTTTCTGCTCACAATTCTTTTTCGAGAATCAATTTACAACCTTGAGGGTACCAGATATCTTGGACTTCATTAGAACAAACAGATTCCGGGACTGAAAGTGTGCGTCTTGGAAGAGAAGTCACAATGGGGCAATTGCGCCTGAGTGACTGAGAATAAAACATATGCTTTTTGTTGTTGTTAATGATATACCGTCGTTCCATCTTATGTAAGAAAAAGAAAGAAACATTGTGATCGGTTATGGAGTAATTACGATTGGAAATTTTGAAAAAAAAAAAATCCAATCCATGACAGGAGTATTCTGATATTACATTCGAGTTCATTCAGTATACCGAACAAGAACAGATTTGCTTTACCAATGATGGTAATGAATTAACAATATAATCAAGAAATGGTTATGCACTTATGCAACCAAAAATGCCGTTCCGTTATAAACAAAGAACCCTGAGTAGTGCGGTAAAGACAGATCAATTGATCGAATTATCCGATCAACGTATGAAGTTGCCCTTTGTGTGTTCGTCTAAGATTGTTGAGCACCGAAATAGAAATTATCTAGATGACGGTATATCAATTTATTTCGGATTATACACACGGGCACAACCAGAACGAGACAAAACCAATCAGGAGTAGGGCCAACGTATTTCACGCTAATTCTGTAGAGTTGAAAATATTCCAGGTAAATCAAATCATGTAACTGATTCACTTAACCGATACATGAAGCAATGATGGGGAAAACCATAAAGATTTGTTTCTGGATAATCATTAATAGTTACCTTAACAGCCTTGGTAATCAAAAAATGTTAGGCATATGATATCGGTTAGAAAAGAGATATCAAGAAACAATGGATATTTAAGTGTACAATGTTTATCGTTGTAACGATTATAAAACGCCAAATCACTCGCTAAGCTGCTAAGCTATTGTTGAGTTACCTCTTGACGCCGAAAGGTTTCACTTTAAACATTCCTGTACCATTCGTTGTCTAATTTAAAACACGATATCAGGAATTCGTAATAAATTATTCTCCCAAATATCTCGTATTCATTTGTCAAGATCCACCTGTTATGTCTTGGTCTCTAAAACCAGGGGCTCTATTATGAAATAAATCGGAGTCGGATTTTTCCGTTAATGGAATAATCCGATTCGACACGGATTTACCCTTTTATGAAACTTGTATTGTCGGATTTCTATATAAACAAAATTTTCAATTTAGTAATTATTCTATTAGTTATTATTTTATCAATTTAGTAATTATTATTTTTTTAAAATTTACGTAAAATTTTGATTAGTTTTTTACATATTTTTATATAGAAACGTCAAAATACGATCAATCAAAATAAAATAAGAGTGCTACATTGATGTTAAAGCCTGATTTCCATTATGAAAATATACTGACAAAATAGTCAAGGCGGGATAAAAATATAATTTTTCAAGTGCGAGAGAAATAAAAAATATTTCCAGTACAAAAAATTTATTCAGTACTGAATAAATTTTAATGGTTGCTGAGAAAATAATTAAAGACAAAATATATTAAGAGAAGTATTTTTATAATAGAAGTATTTTTATAAGAGAAGTATTTTTATATAAGAGAAGTATTCTGTTGGAGAAATATGTTATACGAAAAATAAAGATGCTTTTTTATGGTCAATTCGTAATTTTAATATTTCGTTTGTGTCATTCATCTTAATTCATTGTGAAAATAATTAAAATAATGAATAATTATGTTAAGTTTATTTTTTTTAAATTTATTGTTGTAGATTCAAATTGTTTTTTGTCTTTTCAAAAACAAAAAAAAATTGAAGTTTATTGGTTATGTTACACGCATCTGTCAAAATATATCCACTATAAAAAAAATAGAAAAAAAGTAAAAAAACGATCTCTGTCACTCTAATGAAATTTTTGATTTTTTTCTCGCTTTGGTTTTTTCAGTAAAAATACTGACAAAATTTTTTACATAATGGAAATCAGGCTTAACACAGAGGTTTTCGTCCTGGCCTCAAATGACCATTGCTTGAAGGTATGGTGCAACCCAGTGACTCATAAGAACACACGAATTGTAATCGATGTTAAGTTGTACTATTAAGATTTTAGCATTTAATCATTCACGCTTCTTCTGTCTACAAATTCGTTTAGCAGTCTGCCTCACAGAAACCGCTATAATTTTCCCGCCGCTTCATTAGTGAAACCTTAGATACACAAAAATCTCAGTCCTTCCATTAAATTGAGACGTTTTTAATTTCCGTTCAAATAGATTATAAAATGTTAAAATAGCGGGAGATGTTGACTATCGCATCAAAATCAATTTGCGAAATAGTTCAAGAAGAGGGGCAATAAATACTCTAGATCGAGCATGTTTCAGGCACTAAACATGGTACTCATATAATATATAAACCCAAAACAAGGACTCACTCTACAATGATTTTGATAATCATAGTTCGAGATGGCTTCTGACATAAGTGATAGGATTGCCATATATCTGCACAAAAGCGACGTTGATGTCGAAATCTGTAATTAATTGAGAATTCCTGAAATCGTGCAAGAAAGCAGTCATGTAGCTATTCAGAAACGAATGATGAGTTTAATATATCACTAGATAAGTTGATAATAGAAGCCCACCAATAGTACAGTACATGGACGAATTAATCGTTTGTGGTGAAACAGGAACCAGAGCACTTATAGATTTTAGCTCCACTACCAAAATCAATTAATACCCCTATTATGAATGTCACCTCACCTCACTCGTCACCGTGACGTGTATCGTCACTCGAGTCATATTTTGGTATTATGATTATCGCTTTATTTTGAGTGAGTGACGAACGCATCATGGTGCGTTATTTTCTATATTTTGTTGTTTTTAAGTTGGTAACTATTATTTTTTGTTTTGATTTCGGTATGTTTGACGTTTGGTGGTGTGTAAAAATAATAGATTTCAAGTTTTTAAAAGTAAATTAATTTAATGTTTTGTAGTTCAGTTTATTTTAATAATAAAATTTTTCAAAAATTCGAATACTGAGCGATGTCTGGATTTTATTTCCATTTCTTCAACAAATTTTGGATTCTGACTGCCGTTTGTAATTTTGAAAACAGCAGTTTTAAGAAAATTATATTAAAAACGAAAATTATTATTAAAAACGAAAATTATTTATAAATCGAAAATTATTATTTTAATAATTATTATTTTAATAAATCATCATCAAAATTATTATTATTATTATTTTAATTTAAATAAAATCCAAAAAGAAATGTAAAAACGTATTTTAAATTGGTCAAAAAAAATTCTCACTTGCTGTCACCGACAAATTGTAAGAGAGGCTAAGTGACAAAATTCTCGCTCACCGTGACATTCATAATACCAAAATGTCATTTCAATGACGTCGCGTCACTCGGTGACGCGTAAGTGACATTCATAATAGGGGTGTATTATTTTTTTTATAAAATCAATAAAATTTCTAGGTTGAAACATCGAAAACATAACGAGACCAAATCCAGAAAAAGTGGAAGTAACCACTAGCATACATCCATAAAATGTTTAAGCAATATGAATACTATTAAAGAATGCCCTCAAGGGGGCATTATATCACTTTTACTATAGTCCCTGGTGATTTACGAACTTGACTGACCAATCAAAGCTTTGGTGTTCGATCTAGGCATGCTCATTAAGGAAAAGTTCCATGGAACATTCAAATCGAAAGGTGATATCCATCGACATAGTTGATTAGGACTTCGTCTTGAATAGTACACTTATTTATTTTGCCAGTATTTTGATGGAGTCTCTCAACAAGCCTAGAAGGTTTTATATAGACCACATTTTGGCGTAAATAAATGATCTATTAGTCGGTAAAATTAAAGAGGTTCTATCGCCCAGTAAACTTGAGTTGAGACTACCCACTGGCTTTCTTACTAATCACTTTGACACGAAATCAAGTAATCCAGTGCCATTTACTAGAACGGCAAAGTTGTTGCTTAATGCGAATAAATCTGACTGAAGTTTTAAATGCCTTCGCTTCACCTGCAAGTCAAGAATGGAATTGTCGCAAAGCCATTGAGATGTAATATGAAGGAAAACTGAAAATAATCATCGGGATGAATTTCAAGATCATTGGATCTTGAAATTCATCCAGATGATTTTTTCAGTTTTCCTCCAGCCTTCAGACTATATGCCGACCAAAATTAAATAAGCATGAAGTGGCAGATTTCGTATTGAAACAAAACACTTATTATTTTGGTCTTTTATTATTTTTTCGCCTGTTGTAGATTAATGGTTAAGAGAGATTCTCATCACATCGCGGTTTCGAATTCGATTCTCGACGTTGACCAAAAATTAAACATGCACCGGATGACAGAAAAAGCGATTGTGATTAAAAACATTCGTTGGGTTGACCACCTACGAGTACAATATGCACCAAACCAATACATCAAATTGGTTTGTAAGGTCTCAGTTGAGACGCGACCAGGGCCGTTTACATTAATACATTAATATCATAGAATCCTCGTTTCGCCATTGTTAGTTTCACATTTTTGCTGATGATGTCCAAATTTATAGAAATAGTAGGTTAGATCAGCATTCTATTGTTAGTAGCATTTCTCTGGTTGAAGACGATTTAGATAAAATATATAATTGGTATATTTCCAATAGGAAATTGACCAATTATATATTTCATCTTAATCTATTATTATTTAGAAAAAATCATTAAATTCAAATTCGTTTCCTTGTATTCATATTAATTGTTTTCAACTACTGTAAGTAATTTGGGAATAATTTTTAACAAAACTTTTACATGGTGTGACCATTTAGTTAAAGTTAGAAAAAACATATTTGTATTACTTAGTTGTATAAAGTGGTAGGATTTACGGAAAGCCAGTGTAAAAAGAGAATGTTTATTAATGAGTTTGAGATCTGCCAATACGTTTAAACCAAAATTTCTTAAACGGCGTGCTAGAATGACAATATAACTAGTTTAAAGTTAATTGTAAAGAATTTTTTAAAAATGTCTGATCCTTGCTGCTCATCCCAGTGTAAATGAGTTTGTACTCAAAATGCGATGTGTGTGCGTGGTTCATTTGACTGGTATAAGTTTATCATCCCATTGAACCACGAAAAATTATGTTAGAGGGAAATGGGGCGTAAGATGATCTGTCTCGTTGTGAAGCAGCACACCGGAAAAAATCCGAGTTGAGACTACTAATTGGCTTCCTTACTGGACTGTTGCCATTTATAAGTGAAATCTGCACCAGACCAATTAGTCCTTAGGTGCCAGAACAATTAGTCCGAATGAATTCATATCTAATCAATTTATAAGTATAAAACTTACCGTATTTTCATCAAAGACTATATTAACACCAGATGAATGACGAATTTGATGATGTTCCATGTTTAAATCCCGGTGGCCACCGAAATTAAGATTTTGACGATTTAGATTGCAATGCCCATCAACTCCATATGATGAGGTCGATGTTTGATGATGATTTGTATGATGACGATTTCCAATTAAATTTGGCTGTTTAGGAATGTTTAAAACACCGTTAGTACAATTTGTGATGCCGCTAAATTGAAACGCGGCACCACTTCCACCAAAATTATTATTTATATTTGTTGAATTGGTTTGATTTGATAAGCATAGATTTGATAAATTTGTATTCAATTCGGGATAGTCAATCTGAAATAATTGTAATTAAGATATTGTCTTAATATATTTAATTAAAATTGTTTAAAATTATATTTTCCACTTACAACAATCATTTCCGATGTCTCAAGAACGAAACATTCGCTCGATCTTCGTACACTCCCGCCATTTCTTTTACCGAAACTGTACAAACAATAAAATATAAAATTAGAAAATCAAAATAATATTAATTGATAAAAGAGAAACGAAAAAGATATGACACGGAAGAGAGACCGGATATGTTATTTCATTGATAAATAAAAGATTTTGTTTTTGTATTATTTTGATTTATACAAATTTCACTCTCATTTCCAATTAACCGAAGGTGTTCCAATTACACACACTAAACGCTAAATTATATGATGTCACTATTAAGTACAAACATTTTGGAGGCGTTAACTGACACTAAACAGTATTGAGGACCTGTAGGATGATTGAAGTAATTATAACAAAAAAGGAGGTGTAGCCCTGTTATGGTATGGCAAGCGGCACACACACTTCCTAATCGATTTTAGAGATTTTAATGTTCGTCATTATATCTAGTGTGTATATAACGGGAATTTATTAACACATATTTAGTTCACACAACATACTGGAATTATTCATTTAACTATTTTTATAAACTAATTATTTGTGTTTATTAATTAAACGTAATAAACATATTTACGTCTCATAAATTTATCGATCTCTTAAGATATTTTGTTTAGTCAAGAAAATATATAAATTCCACCATCTTTGTTTTGTCTCGTAAAAGTCAATCACAATATTTACCTCTTTCTATCGTGTACAGAAACTAGTTACAACGAGTGAAACACAACTATACACAGACACACACATACAAAAAAAAACACCAATAAAAAAAATGAATGAATATGAAATACCACAAGTAATTCACAGAAAAATAACTAATTTCACGCTTGTTTTCGTTTTCTAATTAACTATAAACAGTTCACTTTATATAAAGTATACACAACTTCACTAAAATAATCAATAAAATTTATATTATTAAAATACACGACGCAATAAACAAAACAATGTAAACTACTAATAAATCACGATTTGGATACACGTCCACCAGTTGAAGTAGTTGTAAAGGAACTACTTGAATATAATAAAGATCCAAGGGAGTGCGAACGAGTAGGAACGATACCTTACCACCAAAGATAAACTGAGATAAATATATATTATACAAATTATAGTATTGCCATAGTTGATAATCAAAATGAAATCGGTTATTTACTACGCTTATACCTTAGTGCAATTTTGTTGTTGATATGAGATTAACATGTTTTTATGATTTATACGGTAGCGTTTCCAAATAAATTAAGCAAAAACACGGTTAAAACTTTTTTGTAACCAATTTTTGATTGAATTGAGTTAGTTAGACATGAATCGAAAACCAATAGGTTTAACTCGACTCGTAGTTAAACAACATATTTTAAGACGAAGCGTAATGACATCTATGAGATTTAGTTTTAACTTGGAGATTGTCGATAACATAGCGAGATGAATTTTTGTGGAAAATAAAAAAGGATTGTATTTATCCTATAGTCAAATGCTTTTTTACAAATTGATGAGAAATTAAATGCGACGTGAATGCAGAGAAATAGAAGAAGTGCGAAATGTAGACGAATATAAACTGTCAATTGAAATTTCTACACGGATTGACGTCGTTATATAACTGTAGAGAATTGAATTTAAATACAATAATTACGCTGAGATTATATGACAATGTTAGGTAAGATATTTTTGCTGTCAACGTTATAGCGATTGTAGTTATTGAACTCCAAAGGTGGCTAAGACACTGAATGTTGAACACGTTGAGTCAGTCAATGAAAAATTCTACACGGATTGACGTCGTTTATATAGATGATGACGGTTGAATTAAAATAGTTTTGAATTTGAGAGATTTAGACCAGTAATTATTGTAAGTGATAAATGCGTAAGTATATGTTAAAAGAATTAAATATAAAATTATTAAATATAAAATTAATAAAAGCCGAAAACAGTTTGATTCAACTATATGTAATTTGCTAGCACTGTTGCTAGCAAATTATGCCACCTAGGAGTTAAAACGTATACTCCCATCGCTTTCACGTTGATAGCATCAGCATTTCACATAACATTATCATACCTACATACATTTGGTAACCCCGAAGATCCTGTTTAAGGCAAAGGCACAACTCGTAAAAAAAATAAAAATTTTGATACGATCCCCACACATTTAATTATTACAAATTAGCAGACACAGACCTCTTCTGCCAACACATACTCTCAACTTACTTACAGCACATTCAGCCTAGCATGAGCCACCTGTTTTAACTTCCATCGCTATCACGTTGACAGCATCAGCATCTCACATCAGATTATCATATAGTCTCAGCGAACGTCGGGCAGAAGTGCAGTGCAGGTACCGATTTCAACCTAGTAATATGTCGTCCAACAAGCTATAGCAATTATAGAGTTAACTACCCCATAGGGTATAAAGGTTGTGTGCATCAGAATCACTACAAATCGTGCCAGAGTATGATAACTATGGGAAAATAATTTGGAATTGCTTTGCAATGGAAATATGGAGTATTTAAATTATAACGTATGAGTTTGCAGCCGATATCGGGAGGTTATTGCTTCTCGCACACATGGCAAATTAGTGTGCTAGATAATGAAACCAGTATGAAAAATAACTGAAAACCAATGGGGTTCTTATAAGAAAGATGAGATGTTGGGTTTTTGTGATACAATCAGTTACATTTCAAAGGACTGCGGTGGAGACAGTTTGACGATTAGAGGAGAAGTATATGGATGATTCCGTATTATAAAATTGGATTCGGGAATCATGAAGACGATTGTAAGATATTAAAAGCAACCGGAACACTTAGATTCAGGTGACAAATGGCGAAATTGTAGTTATTCGGAAATAAAGAGATGTGGCCAACGAATCAGTAATAACCAATTTTGCGAGAAGCTCCGAAGAAAACTGGACTCTTATTGGATTTTGAACGAGACACATTGAGGTCACATTTTAACGCCAAGCCACTCTACAACGGAACGAAGGAAAGAAAATTGGAAGGAGGAAAAATTGGAAAAATTTGTGGAGGCCAGTACGAAGAAGTATCGGGCGAAGAGTCCATAGTGCTTCTCACTTTTTATCACCTGTCAATAATAATCACTTTTTAAAATTAAAAACTTTACTCAACTTTCAATGCAACTGTCCATACTTTGTTCAACCGGAAATACCATAGATGGAAGTTACGTCGTTTGGAATTAATGGAACGATATCAAAATGTATCAGAGACGCAATATGAATTTGCGAAAGAAAGCGAGAGGTTACGAAATCTTACACACTACAACATGTCGAGTGAGTATACGCGGATCAAGATCGACATATCTACGGACGGAGGTCGAAATAGTACTAACAACATCAGATGTTCACATATTAATACGGAAGTAAGCTGCCAGTATACCAGCTCTGGTTTCAAATACTAGAAGCCCTATTTATCCTTTCTAAACATCTCCTACTCTGGTATTCCATTAACCTGTTCAAACACTTTAATTGTGTAAGTCTCACGCTTGTACTACCCTAGTACCAGTTTCGAGGGATCCAGTTTATAGGGGATAGGAAAGAAAACTGTTCTAACTTTGTGTGCTAATATCGTTTAATATAATAATGACTCCACTTCGACATTAGATGTGAAGAATCGTGAAAAATAAATAATATTTAAATGTGAAAAACTCACCTCGATCCAGGAAGAAACATTGATCCATTAATGAAAACAGAGCCCGATAGAAGAATATACCAGCATGTCGATAATTCACCAGTACTGTAAAATAACTATCATTTATAGAACAGACAAGTATAAAACTTTAAATAATTATGATTAGAACCTACTAGTATAGGACATCGTTGACATGATGCTTTTCACATCGAACCACTTTGCATAGTCCACGTAATACCGAATCACGGTACGAAGAAAGTGATTCCAATCCATGGAGTCCATAATAAATAATTTGAAGTTCCTATAAATATCGTATATAATCATAATTTTATGTATAAGCTCGTTGAAATATTTGCAGCATACCTGAAGTGTACGTTGTTCCGGATCACACAATAATGCTTTTATAAAGTGTGGATCAATAAAATCTGTCATAATGCCTTAAAATTCATATTCTTTACATGTTTATTGCAGTGAAATTTATCGAAAATTATTGACATAATTACGATGATTGCAGCTGATTTGGTGTGTGAGTTTGTCTGTTACAATGATTTAAACCAGCGACAACCAATGTAAGATGCTTGATGTACTAAAATGTAAGGATATCAAAAGATAATTTTATTTTAATCTTTCCTATTGTAAAATCGTTTCATTTAAAGAAGATCTACGAATAGAGTGCTAGACTTGATCACCGACATCTATAAGGGGGTAGAATAAGCTATATAGGTCTCTCGGGAGTTTAGGCTCGATAAGTGGTTCTGCAATTGCATATGACAGACCGAATGACTCCACTAACTCCATCTCACGGTTAATGCCATGGAAGTTAGTGTTGAACTAGTGGATCTAAAAGGATCGTGTCATCTACTGCCCGTGTGCCAGTGTTATAGATATAATTCCGTCCCACCAAATTAGTTCAACAACTGTGCTCACTAGTAGCAGTTTGTTAAAGTCATTTCTCTTGTTCGTTAATCGAAACAGAAACAATTGCACTGGACGTTTTTGAGAACTATAGGATGGACAATTAGCTATGGGCATGGTACTACTATCACTTCTTTGCTGGTGTTTGGTACTACCACACAAAATGAATTTATAAGCACGAAATTAGAGCAGTAAGATATTAATGCTAGAAGTAGTCTAAAGATATGATGAATGAGAAGATAACTGAATCCAACAACTGATCACTTGAAAACAAGCTTGGACGACTATTTCTTGTTGTACACAGAGTAAATTAAATAGAAGAGGCTCCAGAACATAGAAGAGGCTCCAGAAATTTTAAAATCTAGTCTAGAATACGCTTAAAATCAGACGACTAACTGCTGGCATTTTGGATCGATTGGAATTCTTCTTGTTTACAACGATTAGTGTTTATATTGTGTGATACCGCGAGTAATTGTCATTGTGATGAAATTATTGTCATTTTGAATAATAAATACAATGGGAATTATATAGAGGTGAAAGTTACAATTATATCATTTATTTTATACAAAATTTGGAATTAAAGTAACGATGCCCTAAAACAATAAGAATATTCACACACATGCACAATATACATATATATATATATATATATATATATATATATATATATATATATATATATATATATATATATATATATATATATATATATATATATATATATATATATATATATATATATATATATATATATATATATATATATATATATATATATATATATATATATATATTGTATATAATGTATTTATTGAATTTAGGATAGGCATAAGATTTTAATTTTTCGCGTGCGAGAAACAGATTAGATATGAGTATAGTATGAGACCTAGATAGTTTTTTAATTAATTAAAAACTAAGAACAAGTTGGTAAACTACTTTTTTTGGCGACACCATTCGAACGAGGGAGTATAATTGAGTAGTCCAAATTGTTGATCACTAACCAAAGTGTTGTGAAGATCAGTGAACTTACCAAAAAAAAAAAAATACTGTCAAATATATCCAATTAATTCACAAAAACAAAACTTTCCGGAAGCAAATATCCAATGTGAAATTTATACTTGCACACAACTACACTCACTATAATTATACACAGATACACATAAAACACTTGGTAATATTAATGACATTTCCGTTATTTATTGATATCTTATTATTAATTAATATATCGACTATATATTTATAAGATATCACACACCTGACACTAAGACGTTAGTTTTATTACAACAAGAACAACGAATATAGTATTTAAGATCACACAATTTAATAAGATATCCGTATATAATATACCGTGACTTTTTATATGATACTTCACGTCAATTTCGCGACACACTTTTCTTATATATTATGAACTAAATAGTTATGTTTTCGTTTTCTTGGAGTGTTTTTTATTCCATTTTAAATAGGAATATTGTTTGTATAGTAGTTTTGTGTGTGCTGTCTTTAAGAAATGGATAATAAGTCAAACATAATACACCATATCTATATCAACACAGACGCGATATTAAAATATAATATATACGAACACGAACGCATACACTAATAAGACGTTCTTACCTTTTGAAAAACCACCTTTTAGTTATAAGACAAAACAAACTGAAATAATAGTAATACAAAAAACGAGAGAACTTAAAGAAAAACTAAAGTCTTAAAGAGATTAATGATGTATGATACACAAACACTTACACACGACATATATGTATTATATACAATTTATATGGATTCGTTTGTAGTTTTGTGTGGTGCATTCCAATGCGAATGAACACTATAGTCGTTCCATGCAACTATCGGACAAATACTTAACTCGTATCTTGCAAAATTTAATCGATATGCATTTTACAATGCACTAATTTTGATAAACAAAACCGTTTTACGATCGAACTGTTTAAAACAAACGACAATTTTCAAATGTGTCCGGGATTCAAACCAAATATATTTTATTATTCACGAATGTCGCCGGTTGTGTGCTGAATGGTTAAGAGAGTTTCTCATCATGCAGTTGACAAAAAATTAACATGCTCTGGATGACATAAAAAGCTATTGTGTGCACCAATACATATAGTTCGTAAGGTCTCAGTTGTGACGCGATGTACTAAGAAGATTATAAATATTTTTACGTTTGTCCTCCTCACTAGTAGATGCTACAACTGTGCATACTATTTGTTACGGACGCGGGTGACATCTCTGATTGAATAGAATAACTAAATGTTTGTAATTGGAAATCAGCAGATGATAAACAAACGGAAACTTCTACTATGACCGAAAAGTGGGCAAATTGAGTATAAATACGCGAACAGAAAACATAGAGTTCAGTTTGAATTGTAACAGCAATAAATTAACATCGGGAAAAGCGATAAGAAGTGAAATAGTGAATGTAACATTGTAGTGTAAAAGTTAACTGTGACCGCCCAGGTGGCGCAGTGGTTAAAGCTGCGGCAGTTAGAGCGGGAGGTACAGGGTTCGAATCCCGATAGGGGCAGGATGGTAAAGGGATTTTTACCATACGATTACGATCGGTGGTGTAAATGAACACATCTATGACCCCCTGTTGGAGTGCAGAATTCATGGGCCAACCCATCTTCCATGTCAGTACTATAGGCTGGCATGGAGCTATGCAATGTGCAGATGGCTCTACGTAAATCGGACCTATAGCCGTACGTCCACGATTTGGCTGTAATGGCGTAAGGTTAGGACGTAAATAAGCGAACCGCGAAAGAGTTGGAAGTGCCTCGAGCCCCAAAACAGATAGTAGAGATAAAAACAAACAAACAAGTTAACTGTGCTGATTAATAAAAACGTTATAGTGAAAAACAAGCAAGGTGATTTTATTATTCACAATCCAGTGATCGAACCTTGGATTAGTTTGAATCCCTACTAAGATAAATCGTAACATGAAACTTTTAGAATTGAAAAAGCCGGATCTGAAAAACGAGCTGATCATACTGGGTTTTCTTGACGTCAGAGTGGCCGGGGACCCAGATAATCCGAATATTGAAATGCTTACTCATCTCGTTAAGAGACGAGTGGCACTGACTGTCCACATAAATCTTGATATTCCTCTTGGATATCACGTTATGCCTTAACCAGCTCAAGGCTTCCTCAATCGCTATTATCTCCGCCTGGTACACGCTGCAGTGGTCAGGGAGACGAACGGAAGTGCTAATATTACCATCTAGCTTCGAGCCGTCCGTGTAGAATTGTATATCTTCGGTTTCCAGTGCTTGCTTAGTCCCCCAGAATTCTCTTGAAGGGATAAAGGTTTGAAAACCCTTTTCGAATCATAATATTCAAACCAATTATTGTCGAGTGACCTGCCTGTAGGTGTTTCCACTCAGACACGGCCGTTAGTCTTGTGGCTATGTTAGCCGCCATCTGTTTGCCATAGATATCCACTGGAAGAAGGTGTAACATGACTATAGGTTACTAACCTGAGACCCCATCGCCTGCCTATTGCATTCCTACACGAATACCAAGATATTCGGCTTCCAGCTTAGTTTACTGTCTAAGATTACACCCAGAAATCTCGCTTTATCAGTAAAGGCCAGTCTAGTGCCATTTACTGTAGGTGAGTCAACTATCGGAATTTTATATTTTTTAGTGAAGAGTACCAGCTCTGTCTTAGATGTATTGACTCCCAATCCACATTTACTGGCCCATCTTGTAATAATAAGAAGCGCATTCTGCATTACCTCCTTAATAGTCGGTAAGAATTTACCTGATACCATGATCGCCACGTCATCAACGTAGGCAACCACTCATATACCCTCCCTCTCTAACTCCAGAAGTAGGCCATTGATCACCATCTTCCAGAGAAGAGGAGACAGGACTTCCCTTGTGCGGTTCCCTTAACCACTCGCCTTCTTATAGTTGACTCCCCTAACTCTGAGTTTACAGTCCTGCTTCCTAGCATATGACTGATCAACTTGATTATGGAGGACTCTACTTCCATGAACGATAATCTTTTCAGGATCAAGAAAAGCTACCAAACAATACTCCTTTGAGTGAAATGATCTCTCAATTATGCGTACCAAAGCCGTATCTACCGATTTACCCTTACAGTACGCATGTTGAGAGGCTGACCATTTCTCCTGCTTTGAGTTCATACTAATATATGTCTCTACCAGCCTTTCCAGTGTTTTCAACAGAAAGGATGATAATGTAATAGGTCTTAGGTCCTTTGGATAACCATGCGATCCTTTTCCTGCTTTCGGAATAAAAACCACCATGCGAACTCCATCCATTGCCTCGGAATGCAGACCAACTTTAATCAACCCTTAAAAATCACCTCCAACCACGGGACGATTATTTCCGAATTGTTCTGGATTTCTGCCTATATAATCCGATCCGGTCCAGCCGATTTGTACGGCTTGAACCCTTTTATGGCCCACAGAATTCGTTTTTTATTTACGATAGCGCAGCGAACAAGCTAATCCCGACGCTCTCAGTTCCATCGAGTTGTCTAAACTACCCGGGAAGTGAGTGTCCATGAGAATCTTGAGGGATTCCTCACTGGAATCGATCCACGAACCATCAGGTTTAATTAAGTAACCTATGTTTGTTGGATTTGTGGAGAGAACCTTCCGAAGGCGTGAAGTTTCCGAGACATTTTCTATTTTGTCACAGAATAGCCTCCAGGAGCTCCTTTGTGCCTTCTTCAATTCTCTCTTATATAGTCTCAGCATCTCCTTTTACGAGTCCCAGTCCTGAGATTCTCTGGTCCTCTTGGCGTTAATAAACGTCGTTCTGCACGACTTCTTTTTGGCCCCCAATTCTTTTGACCACCAGGCCGGATTCTGCTTCCCCGTGGGTTTTACCTCAGGGCAAGCAGCACCCAAGGATTGGTTACAAGCTTGTGAAACGGATTCCACCATGCGGTCCATATCCTCAATGGTCGCTGGGGGCTCTAGGACCCCCGACGGCATTAGTCGTTTAAGGACTTCCCTATACTTACTCCAGTTTGTTCTCCTAGTATTCCTAAAACATTTCTGGGAAGTAGGGCAAATGTTGAAATTAAAGGTTATATCGGTGGTCAGAGAAGGAATGTTCCTTCCCTACTTTCCACTCTACAATCATATGAAAAATATTCTCTGATGCGAAGGTCACATCCAGAACTTCCTACCTATTTTTAATAATAAAAGTGGGCTCTCTCCCAATATTACATACATACAGGTTCGTTTCCAACAAATAATTAAAAAGTGTCTCACCCCTTTCATGGATGTCCGAACTTCCCCAGATCGTGTGATGCGCATTAACATCGCAGCCCAGAATCATACCGGGTTTCCTGCGTTTCGCCTCGAGGATCAGGTTATCCGGTGGAACCTCCTTCTCCTGCCCCATGTAGACCGCCACCAGATTTTGTTGTTACCAACCTCCAGACTGGCCGCCGTTATATGCCCATCACTGTGCTGGGAAAGAAAGAAAAGATTAAGGTTATCCTTCCCTAGAATACAGGATCTGATCCTCTCAGACCTTTTTGAGTAAAGAATACTATACCCATTCATTCGAAGACCACAGATCTTGGTTTTGTTAATCCAAGGTTCCTGGATTAAGATTATATCCTCATCCGATCTAGTCAGTCTGATGAGCAGAGCTGCCGATGCAGTCCTCGAATTATGAAAATTAATTGAAGCACGTTAAGCATACTTCTAATTTCCTTAATTACCTAGTTCTGAGTGGTGCTGTGGGAGCTGCCAGCATCCGCCATCGCACTGTCCATCGCCATCACTGTGTTATTCATGTCATCATCTGAGACATCCTCCTCAGAGCCCAGAGTTAGAAGATTTCCTACCCCCAGAACTTCACTGTCGCTCGACTTGTCCTCCACGGCTTGTTCAGCCGTAGACTGTCCCGAGGGCGTGCCAGCTGATTGGGTGCTCGTGCCGGCCTCCTCATCTCTTTTATAAATGTTGAGGGTTTCCGACCCGAAACCGAAACCGATAACCCCCTTTAGCTTGGCAAGAGGAGCAAGGGACGTAGAACGTTTCTCTGGCCCAAGCCACAGACTGGCTCTGTTCCGATGTAAGCTGCCCCTCAGAGGTCGCAGCCCATCTATCGAGTATTCTCTTCGCTGAACGCCGAAGTCTATATCTTTGTTTAGAGGTAGACCCACCTTCTCGGCTCTAGTTTTCCTCTTCCTTGTCCGCCTTTTTAAGAGCGACGGTCTCTTTATTTTTTTTGGTTTTTCTTTCCATTTTTACTCCAACGAGTGTCGGAGAAAAGAGGTCCGCCTACACAGAGATCCGTATGTGTAGGTAAGGCTATATCTGGCTATATACAACTGAGGGTCGCCAGGTATTCAAAGTTCACGACTGGGCTTTATTTAGGGGGCCCCCAGCCTGGCTGATCGTCGGCACGGATTTCATTACGCCTTAATCCAGCCCCTGCCGCCATTTAGCGTGACCCGCCCACACCTAGGTTAGTTTATCACACCCGTTTATTGAACGACAACCTGGAGGCGACGGCAACTGTGCGGCTTTTGCGAGGGGTAACAAATGCTGGAACAATCATAGCCTCAACAACCATAAATGTACACATTCGAACACCTACTAATTTTGAAATCGGCCAAGAAAATTTGAAAATTGAAATGCTGACCGGTCAAGAAAATTTGAAAACCTGACAAAAAACTGTGCTAGAAAGGTTGGAAGAACAAGGGAATATTCAATGGCATTTTATGAGCGGTAGTGTTAGCATAGAAAACAACATTTGTGGAGACCATCGCATGTGCCCTAACAAACGAAACTGCATATAACATAAGCAAACCAGCAGTAAAAATTCGACGAGTCTATAAGTCGAAAAATATTGAAAACTATAACTCGAAAAATAATGAGAAACGAGCATTTAATGAGCCATCGACAAGGTTCCGGTATAGCAACCATAGAATCATAGAATGTTGGGCCGGCGATAAACCAGGTCATATAATACGAGCTTGTTGGAATATTAGACGTAAGCGAGCAAGAACACCGTCGCCTATGAACCGTAGGTTCAATGATGACAACAGAAGGGTTGCTTCGATTATACCATTCAACAAAGGAAAGGAAGTGCTCAGAATTTTCTGTCAAGACGGCCATGTCTTGTAGTATGCAAACATTGTGGGAGAATAGAATAGAGAACATGTCATTGATGTGAGACTAATGCAAGTGTTACCATTTGAAGAATTGACAGATCAGAAAGGAGCAAGCAGAAAATCCCAAGTTATCGATCATATTGAAATACATAGAAGACCAGAACAGACTCTGTTGGAAAGAAATTGCTGATACGATTCCTACAGTTAAGGCATATTGGACTCAATGGGATAGTCTTTTGATTGAAGATACCTGTTTAAAACGGGTTTGGAATCCTTCCGATGATAGAAATAAACAAACAAAATGTTGAGAGAATATTATGGACGAACAAGTGGTAGCCATCTAGGCATCAACAAAAATTTTGCAAAAGTACGCGAAAGATTCTACTGAGCAAAATGCAGACATTCGGTTGCAGAATGGTGTCAAAAATGTGACCATTACATGGCAGTTAAAGGTCCTGCAAAACGAAGCCATGGCAAAATGCAGCAGTATAACTGCGGGGCAGCATTTAAGCGAATCGCTATGGATATTGCAGGTCCCTTTCCTACCAGTGAAAGCGGAAACAACTATGTCTTAGTCGTGAGGGATTATTTTAGTAAATAGCCTGAAGATTATCCACCGTGGTACATAATTGGATAAGTCGATATGGAGTTACAGCATCAGTAATATTCAAGGAAATGTGCCAATTATTGGGGATCAACAAACAACACCTTTTCATCCACTGTCAGATGGCATGGTTGAACGGTTTAACGCTACGTTGGAAGAATTTTTAAAGAAAACCGTTGATAGAAACCAACGTATTTGGGGTAAAAATATATCACTGTTCCTAATGGCATATCGGCCAGCAACACATGATGCAACGGGAATAACACCAGCTACTATCGTTGTTGGACACAATTTAAGATTACCTGGAGACTTGAAGTTTGGAGCAATTCCTACAACAGCTTTGTGTGGACAAACGTATGTCAATAAATTTGCACATCGGTGCAAATACTAGAGGATTTGAAGAAGGGCAGTTGGTCTGGCTTCACAACTAACAACGGAAGAGAGGCTTATGACAAAAACTACAACCTGGCTATTATCTACCGAACTTAGAAGGGCATCCGATTAAAACCAAAGGTTGTATGTTCGCAGACCGATTGAGAAGCAGGCCAGTTGAGTATATATATACTCGAACAGAAAGCGTAGAGTTTCAGTTTGATTTGGAACAGCGATAAGTTTAAATCGGGAAAAAGCGATAAGAAGTGAAATATGTAAATGTTCAGTGAAATAAACGTAGTTAAAAGTTAATTGTATGTTTAATTTTTGTTTTTGGTTTACTGTGTAAACAATCTGACTCCAACGGTTTCAATCACGAGCCAGATCTTTACGCCTTGGAGCCATGGCCACCGACAGTGACCTCTTCGCCTACCGAAAGGCGGCACTCCCTTCAAAGATCGCGGTATTATTCGTTTCGGATCATCACGCAGAACGTGACCGAGCCAGCGTACTCTCTGTCCTTTGATTTCATGCACGATACCAGGAATTTACATTAAATTCCTGATCTCGTGGTTGAAACGAACTCAGTATGTGCCATCATTGTTGCGTTTTGGGCCATATATATATCCATATATATATATATAAGCCATCTTTCGTAATCATCCGTCAAGGTCTAACTCTCCAAGTACAAACCGAGTACATTAAATTATTTTTTTCGGTGAATAAACATCTCTGCGGTCTGTATTTGAGGGTATTCAAATACAGCTTGTGATATAGGTGGAATATTAAGTAAGTCAGAAAAATGTTACGCCACGTATCGAGGTTAACACAGAGATTCCATCCTGGTCCCGAATGGCAGTTGATCGAGATCTTAAGGTTTGGTGCAATACGGTGATTCCTTTAAAGAAACCACGCGAATTGTGCTCATTGCTGAGTTGTTGTACTCTTAGAATCTTAGCCTTCCACCATTCGCGTTTGGCTGTCTTTCTAGCAAGAACTGCTTTGTTTTTTCTTGCAATTGTAAACCGACCAGATAATGGTCACTGCCTACGAATTTTGTTGACGACCGATAAGATCTCACGTCTTGGATAACCCGAGCCCGGTCTTTTGAAATCAACACATGGTCAATTTGGCTTCGGGATGTTTTACGTGCATGTAGAATGTACTTGCCACTTTGAGATCATGAGCGATCGCAACGAACATCATTCTTTCCCCTTCAGTCGCAGATTCGTGTCGGGAGTACGGACCTATGTTATTACATAATTCGGTCTGATTTCTGCCAGCTCTAGCATTAAAGTCACCAATCACCAATCGTGCTCAGGTACAGAGCCCATCAGATTATCCAAATTATTGTAAAATGAGTCTTTATCTTGGGGTTGGCTTACTTTAGTGGGCGCGTACAGAAACAATTGTACAGCCTTTTTTACCTGCGGCCCAATGAGAAATCCAACTCCAAGATTTCCGAGGTCATCTCCACTGTGTAGCAACGTATAGCCCTGGGACACATGGTCTCCACTTTTTGGCCATCGAGTTTCTTGGAGCGCTACGAGTTACAGCCGATACTCTTTCATACATGTGATAAGACCGTTCAACGCGCCATGTTTTCTAAGTGACTGCACGTTCCACGTGCTGATCCTCAATCTCGTATCCGGGTACTTAAGCGGGGAGTCATTGTTGTTTTGGCGGTATCCGATTTTTTTCGCTTGTTGACATTTTTAACAGTGATTTTTTTTACGGATGCGGGTCGTCAGCCCAGCGATCCAACCAGATTTAGTCGCCTCCTACGACAAGCTCTGGATACTGTGGTGGTATTCTATAGGTCTCATGTTTCGTTCGAAATATTTACGAAACATGGATTGCCCCCACCCACAGGGCGTTTATGTGTTCAATAATAAAAGTTAGTGAAAACAAGCAAGCGGTATTTATTATTCACAATCCAGTGATCGAATCTTGAATCGAACCAGCACTCCCTTGGACTTGATCACTTGAGTTAGTTCACGATTGAGTGTCTTTAATGTGTTAGCATTTGTGTGAATGTGGGTTGATCGTGGGCCTTAGTCGCGTTGAGTTTTTGAATACTTTTTCGTCTTGTTTAATTATGTTTCGACCACTTGGAACCGTCTTATCTTACGATTACGAACATCTCTTCATCATCTATGTTGCATTTAGTTGGCCTAGCAATAGGGAAGTAATTGGAAATAAGGATTCAACTGAACCAACCGTATCTTTGTAGAGTTTCATAAACTTTTGATTTATCACCTTGAACTGTAGATATATTTTGCGTCATATAATTTATGTCCTATTTTTAGTTTCTAATAACTCAACTAATTCGTGGAATTTTTTGTTTACACTTTTCTCTTGTTATTCTATTCGTCCTTCAATTACGCCTCAACCTTTGTATTTTTATCTTTATTATATATTTTAGGGCCGATGCTCTCTCACCTCTTTCACAGTTTTCTATAAATATTCGACCTTATGTTGTTCTATGAATATAAGAGACATCTACAGTAAAATGAATTAACTATTATAAGATAATGCAGCGCAAAATCAATAAATCAAAAAGTCAATAAATTGATTCAACATTTTGCCGCTGGTTTTATTTGTCACTGTTTACTTACTGCATTACCTTAAAATAGTTAACCCACTTTTTTGTAGATGTCTCTGATAATATCAGTTTTCTAGTTTTTATCGTATAAAAAAAAATAATCTATGGCTTAGAGGCCGTAAACGGCCCTTACCGCGTCTCAACTGAGACCTTATGAACCATTTTAACGATTGGTGCACATTGTAGGTGGTCAGCCCAACGAATGTTTTTACACACAAACGCGTTTTTATGTCATCCGGTTGCATGTTAATTTTTGGTCAACGGCGGGAATCGAACTCGAGACCGCGGCGTGATGAGAAACTCTCTTAACCATTAAGCTACATCAGTTTTTATCGTATAATTTATTAAATCAGCCGCAGATCGTTATCTATCATGACGATCTATTATCTCCTTCTCATGCACATTATCTCTTATTGCTATTTTCGTTCTAGAATCACATTCCAATCTTTCAATATAACTTTTATTATTTGCTTTCGGTTGAAAACCTGTCAAATATAATGCAGTTTTCTTTTATCTTTCGGTCTTACGTTAAATCCTTATTTTATGATTATAAGAGACATCTTCAGTAAAGTGACTTAACTATTATAAGATAATGCAGTGCAAAATCAATAAATGGTTGTTTATCAAAAAATCAATAAATTGATTCAACTTTTTGCCTCTTTGGCGCTGTTTACTCGCTACTTAATTATTGATTTATTATTCGAGATTCAAACCAAATAAATTTTGGTTCGATCACTAGATTGCAAACTCCTGATTTTGTTGCATGGAAAATTCTGTTTAACTCAATCACTGACATATTATGAATCAGTTGTTAACATGCACAGACAAATATTCCCTTGGAGCTCACCATAACGCTAAAAATAAGTTAGACCAAATAATGTCGGACTAATGACGAGGCAAAACGATCACCACCTGATTTCAGTTTAAATAAATCTTGCTAGTATATGTATATCAAAGTTGGGAACCATATAATAAGAATTCTCGGATAAACACCTTTGACTAGTTATGATCTTTTACTCTATTTTGTATGTATTGACGAGCGGTGACGATAAAATACTATTTCTTTCTCTTACAGATCGCTACTACTTTCTGCTTTTGGTTGACACACTCTCAACTCTTTAGCAGTTTCTTTTTAACGTTCGATCTTATGCTGTCGCCGGTCGTAGCTTAATGGTTAAGAAAGTTTCTCATCACGCCGCGGTCTCGAGTTCGATTCTCGCCGCTGACCAAAAATTAACATGCCACCGGATGACATAAAATGCGGTTGTGTGTAAAAACATTCGTTGGGCTGACCACCTACAATGTGCACCAATCGTGAAAATGGTTCGTAAGGTCTCAGTTGAGACGCGGTAAGGGCCGTTTACGGCCTCTAAGCCATAGATTATTTTATCTTATGCTACATCTCAATTTTATAATTTTTAGACTGACATCTTCAGTACGGTAATCTAACTATTATAAGATAAGGCAGCGCAAAATCAATAAATTGTTTTTACCGAAAAATCAATAAATTGATTTATTATTTTGCCACTGACTTTATTTGGCGCTGTTACTCGCTACTTGATTATTGATTATTTATTTGATACTCAAACCAAATAATTTTTATTTCGATCACTAGATGGCAGACTAGGTATTGACCAACCTCAAATTCTTACATGGAATAGAAATATTCCCTTGGAGATCACCATAAGGCTAAAAATTAGTTAGCCCACGTAATGTGGAGAGATCATCGCCTGACAATAGCTCAGTTTTTATTAATCTTGCCAGTATACCTATATCGAGACATTGTCGGATATACTTGGCCACCAAGAATATAATCGGACACCTTTGGGGCTTCCGTTCTGAATGACACACCAGATCAATTTTCTGATTAGGGCAAATTTACAGGAGATGACTGTAGCTCAGAAACCGACTTCGAATCCACAGATCCATATGGTTTATGTTGCCAATAGATATGACATATATATGTTGCCAATAGATATGGAGAAAAATGAGGCCACTGCAGAGGTTAAATGAATTATCTCTCATTGATCGATAGTAACTGAGACCTTTCAAATTAATACGTTTTGGTGCTTAAGCACTAAGCTCAATCGTGATTGAAGCCAACCACACACGGTATACATTAAATTCGGTTTCGAAGAGTGACGATATGTTTAATCCATACGCAACCCTTCAAAGGAAGAAATACTAAATAATAATTTGTCGGGCTGGTTAAATAGTTACTGGTTGACTATCGAAGCTGAAAATTAATTTATTTACGTAATTGATATACCCGATGTATCCGAAAGGGTCGAGCATTTTCCCTAATATGTATATAGTATACTAAAGGGAAAGAGGGGTGGGTTCCGAATTTAATCATGTACCATTATCCCATTGGGAAATTTCAAATACGAGAACTTTCGAAATCATGTTCGAAAATATAAGAGCTGGGATTATAAAAGACTTATGTGCGGCCCTGGAAGAATAAGTCGAGACGAATAACAAAAATAATTTTCTTAAGAATTAAATTAAAAATAGCTTTGTTTTATTTAGGGGTGATACTATATTTAAACTACATACTAATTATATAAATCCTGTCTGCTTGTACTGCAAGATGTGTTATGGTGTATGAATATTTAACATGCATGGAAAATTATAGGTCCATCCAAACCAACATAATGTAAAAATTTTGAGAAGAATTTCCAACAGAAATATACGAGATTGAAAGAGACTTCTATTCTTAAGCATAGGTTGGGTTTGAGTGTATGGCAAAATCATGGAGTAGGAGGCACAGCCAATGAAACAGGGATTATGAGCGACGAGTCCTCATTGCGTAAGACCAACAGGTATGGAACTAACATCGGGACACTTTGTAAAATTTATAGTCGAAGCGAAGATGTGTAGCTCTGATATCTCCATCGAACAGAAGCTAAAGCACACTAGAAACAAACTACGCCAGGAACCCATCCAAATACTGCACGAACTCTTTGAACACGTAATGCTTGAGTACGAGATTGAAAAAGCCGAGATAGTGACGATTAACAAGTTTGAATTCCGAGTGGCGCCCAGGTGGCTCAGTGGTTAAAGCTGCGGCAGTTGGAGCGGGAGGTACCGGGTTCGAATCCCGATAGGGGCAGGATGCAAAAGGGATTTTTCACTACTTGACTACGATCGATGGTGTGAATGAACACAACTATGACCCCCTGTTGGAGTGCAGAATCCATGGGCCAACCCATCTTCCATGTCAGTACTATGGGCTGGCATGGAGCTATGCAATGTGCAGATGGTTGGGTAAATCGGACCTCTTATAGCCGTATGTCCTCGATTTGGCTGCAAAGCGTAAGGTAAGGACGTAAATAAGCTGTACTTATAAGCGAACCGCGAAAGAGTTGGGGGTGCCTTGAGCCCCAAGACAGATGGCATAGAAATAAACGAAAAAAAGAACAAAAAAAAAATTCCGAGTGGGGTATTCTGCCCCGAGGCTCATGACCCATTATAAAATAAAGTATACGGGTCAGATCTCGAGACACAGTGATGAACAACTGTAGAACGGTCTCAGAAGGACTGGTGTCTCAGTTCATGCACGTGTTTCCTCATTTCTAACAGCTAGCATTCAATTTCAACCTGGCCATGTTCTTATTTAGTCATGACTGGTTTAAGAAATATTTCTAGTTGTGTAAGGTCAGTTTGTGTTGCGCATATAACATCAAGACACATCATAAGCCAGAAAATTAGAAGTGTAGTAGCCCGCAACATCAAAGAACAGAGAACAGGCGAGTATATATATATATATATATATATATATATATATACATATATATATATATATATATATATATATATATATATATATATATATATATATATATATATATATATATATATATGTATATATATATATATATATATATATATATATATAAATATATATATATATATATATATATATATATATATATATATATATATATATATATATATATATATATATATATATATATATATATATATATATTAGCTCGTCCAAAACTGAACTGGTACTATTTACCAGGAAATATAAAATCCCGGTATAGTAGATCCACATTTCTTAAATGACAGGAGACTAGATTTTACTGACAAGGCAAGATTTCTAGACTATTGGAAAGAGTATATATATATATATATATATATATATATATATATATATATATATATATATATATATATATATATATATATATAATATATATATATATATATATATATATATATATATATATATATATATATATATATATATATATATATATATATATATATATATATATATATATATATATATATATATATATATATATATATATATATATATATAAATATATATATATATATATATATATATATATATATATATATATATATATATATATATATATATATAATATAATATATATATATATATATATATATATATATATATATATATATGTATATTAGCTCGTCCAAAACTGAACTGGTACTATTTACCAGGAAATATAAAATCCCGGTAGAAGTTCCACATTTCTTAAATGACAGGAGACTAGCTTTTACTGACAAGGCAAGATTTCTAGACTATTGGAAAGAGTAAACAAGACTAATCTAGCCATATACTCGTGCAGATATCTCCTGAAGCCGGAGATGGTAGACTGGCCATTCACTTCCGTAGTAAGACCTGTACTTATGTATGGAGTGAGTGTGTGGTGTCCAGCTCTTGATAAAGTAACTTACAAAAAGGGGATCGAGAAGACAACACCAACACGTGCCTTGGAGGTTATGTTTCACCTTCTCTCCGTCAATATTTATGGTAAACAGATGGCGGCGATTATGACCACCCGACCATCAACCATACCTCCGTGAAAATGTCCCAGGCAGGACACTCGACGATAATTAGATCTCTAATGAAGGAACTGGGAATCTTGGAGGCGGGTTGGTTGTGGAAACGAAAGCATTGCAGTTCTTTCGGGATGGCTCCAAGCTATACACGGTAAAGTAGGAGCTGGAGTCTTCTTTAAATTGGAAGTAGATATATCAGTGCGTCTCTCTGATCATTGCAGCGTGTACCAGTGATAGCGATTGAGGAGGTCCTGAACTAGTTGACATATAATGTGGTATCCTCGACTGTTATCGCAATCTATGGGGACAGTCAGGCGGAAATCAAGTCGCTGGATTCTATTTCTCTGACGTCTAGAGTGACGTTGGGTTCCCACTATTTTCTGAATGATTGTATATATTTCGATATTCAGATAGTCTGGGTCCCCGGCTACTCAGACGTCGTTGGGAACTGGAGGGTGGACGAACTAGGGAGGCCTGGTTCAACTCTCCAACTGTACTTAACAAGGAGGCGGTAGCCTCAGCGAATAAGAGTTGAACGAACACCCTTTCTTGTAGTATAGCAAGGCAAGTCTGACTAAAGCTGGACTTGAAACGCTCAAAGTCACTGATCTCCCAACGAAGACGTAAACTCAAAACAATCGTGAAGTTACTCACAGGACACTGCCTACTTGGAGAACATGGAAGGAGGCTAGGTCTAGAAACTAATGAGTTTTGCTGAAGCTGTATGGACGAGGAGGAGGAAGATGCGGTAGTCCACCTCCTATGCTCATGCCCTATGTTCTTTAGTGCACAAAATAATGGGGTAAATTCTTAATAGATTGCCTCTCTGATCTCGAAAATTGTTAGGTGTGAGACTTATCACGCTACATAAGTAACTCAAACTGGTTCTCATGAGGGTATAACAACGGACCGTCGCTGGTCTAAGTGTCCTATAGCAGCCACTCAATTACCTAACGCATATATATATATATATATATATATATATATATATATATATATATATATATATATATATATATATATATATAAGACATGAGATTGTAAGAAAATCTTCTTAAAAAAATTCTCATAAAATTCAACCAACTAACATAAAATAATTAATTGAATTAGAGACGCACGATGCTAAGAAATAGAAGTAAGAAGTAATATTCAATGTCTTACCAACGTATATTGTTGTTGTTACTTATGTTTTATCTTAAAGAAAATAAATTAAATTAAAAATAAAATAAAAAACGAAATAAACGACAAGACGTGATATGATTATATACCTTTGAGTTAGTCTTAATTCTATGTAATCTGTAACGAATTAATTCAAAAAAACTTAATTCGTGATCTTAGAAATAATTTCTTATATAAAAGAATCTTGGTATACTCGTGTCTAAATTATATAATGAGACGACACTCTATAGTAGCACACAGAACACCTGATCGTTGTTTGTTGATTGATACGTTCAACGTACACTTGGTAATTGCTTCAAGCTAGATCGCCCGATAAATGGGGCAATGAAAACCCACCTGATAGATTGAACGAGTTATTCGTTTTTAAATATCGAAAGTGGCAGAACAGGGACAATAGTCATGGTACAGTAGTTATTTGAATGACACCTAAGATATCCGGTATCTTCCAGGTCATGAGTTGATCCTGAAATAGGAATCGTGATCCAAAGCAGTGCAGCCTTTGGAGAGAGAACGAAGGAAAGGATCACAAGATGTGCTTAACAGTTTCTTCTTCTCGTGTCCTACACTGTTTACAGTTTTCGTTGTTCCCAGTTTCCATTCGGAATATGTGATGATTAAGGCAACAATGTCCCGTGAGAGTACTCAGCAAGACTCTCAAAGTGCGTCTATCATAGTTAAAGAATTTTGAATAGGCGACAAGAGATAAGGTCTCCAATCTCTTCTGGTGTAAACTACCAACAGTAAGCTCAGGTCCCAAAAATGTGGAAGCTGCACAGAAACGGGCCAATTCATCAGCCCTTTGATACCCATGTGACTGAGAATACAGTCAAGTCTAACTTTATTCAGAAGACTGTCTAGTCGATTTACGGTCTAGACTGTCTAGTCTCCAAAAAAGTTTCGATGCAACAGTAATTGAGTAAATCGCCTTTAGAGCAGCCTAGTGTACTTTCCAAGGGGGCTGGATAATTTCACCTCAGGATTTAACATGTGCAATCTGGCACCAGTCAGATATCATATATGTGTTTTTGCCAGGTAATATTCCGATCTAACCAGACGAACCATCTCCGTTTTCCTAGGGTTGACTAATAGCTCCAGATCACTACATCAGGTTACAACTACGTTAATCGCTATTTGCATGTGATCACATGGTACGTCGGTATATGTATTTACCAACCAGTAGTATAGCGATGTCATCGGCATAACCTTGACAATAAAACCCACTGTCGCTTAATTGGACTAGCAGTGAGTAAACCAATAGATACCACGAGACAGAACTTAACCCTGACGAAATCACCTTCTGTCGGTCACCGAAATCGTATCACTGCCCAAGTCTGCAGTAATGCTCCTTGACCTTCTTGAGGACCTGAACCTTTTTCTCATTGCTAAACTGGTTCTGAAGATACGATCAAGGTGTTCCAGAATGATTTCCAGTCCTTTCTGTAGGAGACCCTGAAAATATCCTACCTGGACCTGGTGTTTTAAATTTCGATAAAAAACCATGATGCTCCAGTCTGCCTAGTTCCCTGATCCACCATGCTGTCTCCGTTTTCTAATAGACGGTGATTAGTGCTTCTTCAAGCTCGTCAGCTGCCCTCTACATTCCTCCGCACTTTCTGATTTTCATTACTGAAGATAGGAGTGACTTGTTGAACTGGGGTTTATAAATTTTCTAATCAGTGTTTCTTGGGTTCCTAACTTCTCTAATTTCAGGTTAGTCACTGGTTAGAGACAAGAAGATGTAGCGATAGTCAGAGAGAGAGAGAGTAACGTCTTCTAGGGCCATCCAAGGTGAAACTTTCCCACTAAGACTCCGTGAGGCGCAGAGTTATATCAATTAATTCTTGCCTTGAGGATGTCGAAAAGGTAGGTCTTTTCCCCACATTCAAGATAACTTAGCTATGGTTAAGATTTAGTGAAGCTCTACTCGGCTGCTCTTAATCGAACAACGCAATAAATAGTGAGGAGGCTAAAAACACATGCATAGCTGTAGGTGGAATTGGTGCGATGTTTGGTCATGTATTCCAACATTTCAAAGGTGTGACCATCTAAAAATTACCCCTGATCCTTCCAAAATATCCAACAATTTACAGTACAATTGATATGCTGATAGGAGTAGAACTTGCGTTGGAATTATCTGAACAAAAACGAAACGGGTTCTAGTTCGCTTGTGCAGTTATTTATTTAGTTGAATCTGTGCGACTGTGCTAGTTAGCGACATATCTACCACGTAGGCTAAAAATTCAGAGCGTGTGAATAGTTCCTTCTTCGTGGTAATCCGAGCATGCCTGAAGAAACTTCGGCGAACGTGGGATGTGTTCCTGGCTCAAATAGCAAGCGCATTGCAGAATATTTCACAATCTTCCACGGAGGATATACCATCATACCTTGTGTTTCGATAATACTCTATCAGTATGAACTACTAGGCTTAGCCTTAGCACCTTCAGGACATGCACAGGATGATCGCCTTGCGTTGGCGAAACAAATTGTATTGGAATCCTTGTGTAGAGCAGCTCTGTACAAAATTCCTCCACTAAGCGAAAGTTCAGTCAGCAATGTAACTAATGGACATCAAAGGCAAGAGCCTAAAAGTGTTCCACATCAAGGATATCCGAAGTGATCTAACTTCTCACTCGTTTTGCTAATAGGATTCCGGCAAAATGACTGAAGTTGATAGAAGTGGCAGTGAGGTGGCAAGCAAGTCACCTACAGTGGAAGTCTGTGGAGTAAGGAAACTGTTGATCACCTTGGGTGAGTATTGGAGTAGTAGCAGTCCAATAACGGTCTTGGTGATGTCTCTAAAAAGAAACGGAGGGAGGAGGGGTCCACAGGTTAAGGGAAATGATCCAGAAGATCAAACGGATTCTGGAACTATGCGTGAAGCCCGAGGACAAGAGAATGATCGAGGTGAAGCTGAGTGTACTCAAACTGCAACAAGCAGAAACGGAAGCGCAGAGTAAAAAAGAAGAGTTAACAGAGAGATAAGGAAGTGAGGTTAGCTCAATCCAATACTATTCACGTGTTAGAAGAAGAAAATTGTTAGCCGTATGGCGAAAAATTAAGTCGGCACCACGATGTATGAAAAGTTTAGGTTTAATATTAAATAGACAGAAATAATTATAGCGACGGGGTCGAAATCGGAATGTCCTCCTGGAAAACCGAACACGTGTACGTCGAGTTCCTCTAGAATTTGTGGGTGCATTTATGAGCGAGGCATTCGATGTGATGGACCAAATAGCAGCCATACAATACGAAGTGTGGAAACAATACGAAGTGGATGTAACTACAAATTTGCTTTGGGGCAACGTGGCCAATATGTATGGAAGGTCTTCAACACTTCAAACAGTTGAAAACGTGGGTCGCTGCAGAATTACAAGTGTCAGAGTACCAACAATGGATATACCGCTATTGAGACAGGATGATTATCAAGTCTTTAAAGCCCACATGGGTTAATACTACCCAATGACTGGGGAGGAACTAAATAAAGGCCAAATATGGAGGTCGAATCTCATTTGTTTTCTAAGAGAGACATTATACTTAGTGCTTGACTGCTGAACTGCGATTTTGACAACCCAAACCCCAGCCATCGGAGCATTGCTAAATCGTCGTTAGCGCAACCCGAGACGTTCGATGTCATTTGTAATAAAATATGATGCGGGAAAGTGGAATCGTCCCTAACACCCCTCGGAAAAGTACATCCTGTTGTTGCCTTCTTTCAATCTCCGTCAACGGGTCACCGAACACGATATATAGCTTGATCATAAGGGACAGCCTGAATGGGGAAATACATGTCATGACACCACGCAATGTCCAGTCAAGCGGCATCATGAATTTGATGGGCAGTGTTGGAGCCAGCAACATGCACACACACAAAATACATTTGGATCGCTTTGGATCGTGGATGCTATTTGACGATCAACTAACACAATGATCCGCAGCGTCTGTTTAAGTAGTCTGTCTAAGTGGATCTCTATCGTATGCTGAGATGCTTAAGAAAATGAAAGGGGACTCAAATCTGAATGAACTCTCTGATAAAGTTAACCGCATACGTAGGACTGCAGAGGGAGATCTCTTACTGGAGTTAGGGGAAGCTGGGCAGGCTAAGAAATTGGGATTGCAAACTGCGATAGAAAAATCTCTTGGTGCCGATGCAACAATACCAACATTAGCCCAGAGTGATGAGGTTTTAGTCGAAATTAAAGACATTTATAGAGTTGTAGATGAAAAAGACCTACGGATGGACTGCATCAAGTCACTGAGAGCTGCCTATAGAGGCACTCAAACGGCAGTGTTAGCTGTACCAAGATCCATAACTAGAGCGATGAATGTTGAAGACAAAGTACCTATTGGGTGGGTTATCTGCCGAATTCGAGATCAGAAGTTGCCCTTAAAATATTACAAGTGCTGGCATCATGGGCATATAGCCAAATCAGGTATGTGTGACGTGGATCGCTCTCACCTTTGCTACAAATGCGGAGGATATGGTCATGGAGTTAAAGATTGTAAGGAACAAGCAAATTGCATGCTTTGTCAAACCAGGATGAGCCATAATCATATAGCTGGTAGTGGCCGATGCATGGCATTCATAGAGGGATTGAAAAAAGCACGGCGGCTATGAAGTTCCTTCAGCTAAACCTAAACCATTGTGAGATTGCACAGGACTTATTAGTCCAATCCGTGCACGAAGCTAGAGTTGATGTCGCTATTCTGTGCGAACAATACAAAAATATAGAAGGGTGTAGCTCGGTAGCCGATGCAACAGGTAAAACTGCAATTTGGTAGTATGCATGTGGCACACGGATCATGCAGGAAAGAGCTAATATTCCCAATGTGGGATTTGTGCGAGTGAAAGTGGACGGGTTGCATATCTACAGCTGCTATGCTAGAGTGAAAACACTACTTGGACCGATTGATTGCCGATGCCCGAATACGAAATTTCCCAACAGAATGGGGAAGTAAAAATACGAATAGAAGAGGATTAGCATTACTCGAGGCATTCTCCTCAATAGATGTTGTGTTACTCAATACTAGTGATATACCGACTTTTCGTTAGGGCGGTGCCTCCTCCGTAATTGATTTGACATTTGGTAGCAGCTGCTTGACACGTTTGGTGACTGCATGGAAAGTCAGTGAACACTGCACGCATAGTGACCACCAAGCTATACTGTTTGAAATAAAACTGGTACAAGAAGATAGACGTACAAAATCTATAAGGAAACAGTTTGCTTGAAGAGCAAGTACGTTCAAGGAAGATTCATTCAAGCCCTTCCTTGTAAAGCCAAACCTCTCGGGGACGACCAATGCAAAAGCGACACAGACAATTAGATAACCATCGTCAACCAGCATGGTGGAGTGAACAGATTGCACAATTGCGCCGGATGTGCCACCATGCAAGGAGGAAATACCAACGTGCCTGATGTAGAGAATCCTATTCTGGTTTCCGCGAAACATATTTGGATGTTCGAAAACAGTTTAAACATGCAATTAAAGCGAGTAAGCGTCAATGCTGGAAAGCGTTGTGCAGTGAAGTGGACCGTGACCGATGGGGGAGACCCTATAAAATCGTAATGAATAGGCTCCAAAATCGAAATGCATCGCCACCCACTTGTCCAGTGACACTTAACAAAATTGTAACCGCTTTATTTCCGCAACAAAATGATTTGATCCATGCCATCGATATAATATCTGACTCAGAGGAAGTACCCTTGGTATCTAGGTATCTACAGAAGAACTGATGAGTGCATTTCAACGATTTGGGAATTCAAAAGCTCCTGGACCTGACAATATTCCAACTTACTTATACTTTAAAGGCCGCCATCCGAGCTAGATCTGGTGACTTTTGAGAAGTTTACAACTCGTGTTTGAGAGAAGGGGTATTTCCGGAACGATGGAAGAGGCAGCGCCTGGTGTTGTTGCCAAAGACAAATAAACCAGAATATCCAGCCGCATTAGAGCGCATAATATATAACCGATTGGAGAAAGCTGTTGAAAGGGTCGGAAACCTCGCCGAGCGACAATATGGATTCAGAAAGGCTCGATCGACAATCAAGGCCATCCAACACGTCATTAAAATCGCAAAGGAAGCGACAGACAGTAGAAGACGGAGGGGAGGCTCCAAAAATTACTGTGCAGTGGTCACACTTTATATCAAGAATCTGTTCAACTCGGTAATCTGGGACTATATTCTCAATGCTCTGCATGAACTGCAAGTACCGGTGTATATAAGGAGGATCATCTCAGATTATTTTCGTAATAGAATCTTAATGTATAATACAGACGATGGTATCATGGAATACAAAGTCACTTTGGAACATTATGTACGATGGCGTCTTGAGGCTCAGCGTACCTGATGGTGTTGAAATCGTGGGCTTCGCGGATGATGTTGCCGTTGTTGTGGTAGCGAAAACCATAGAGGAAATAATGGAGGTATGTAGGCTGACTATTATAATTATTAAAAAGTGGCTGATATATTTGGACTCCAGCTGGCTGACCATAAAACCGAAGTAGTTTTAATTACCAGTAGGTAGGTGATAGAAAGTGTAAATATCGATGTTGGTGGAATTTTAATTCCCTCGCAGCCTTCATTACGATATCTCGGTGTTGAAAGATAGTGAGTAGAGAAGCTGCCAACGTAACTGCAGCCCTCTCCCGCATTAAACATCCATCATCCTATATGGATCACCTGTATAGAGCGATGCGATGGATGTTAAATCGTATAGATGCAAGTTGCAATCGGGTTTCTGCCTATAGGTGCTTTAAGAGTGATATGTGGCTTTCGCACAATATCCGATGATGCGACACTTATTATTGCAGCGATGATCCCCATCGAACTACTTGCAACGGAAAGTGGCAGATTATTGGGAAAGGCGCTGGGATAGCTCGGAAAAAGGCGGGAATAAATAGGCGACATCGCGAAGTTAATTACTACCTGACACAGTGGGCATGGCTGTTTTGGTGCATACCTATACAGATATAAACATGCCGACACTCCAGAATGTCCAACCTGCAATGGATCACAAGAATATGTTGAACATATTTTCTTTCAATCCCCACTGTTCGATACAACTCGGATGTCCTAGGGCAGCGACCAACACCCGACAACATAGTTGAACTGATGATTGTGTCTGAAGAAAAGTGGAATGCTGTGAGTCACACGGCAGCAGTAGTACTGAAGAAGCTGAGGCGCTTAGAGCGTGCTAGTGAAGAACAACATAATATGACTAAATAGCGATGGCAATCTCAATCTTAGGTTGGGACGCTGGGGAGAATAATGAGTTTAAAAACTAGCCACCTCCATGCGAAGTAATGTCTAACGATAGTTCCACATGGAGGATGAATGGTGTGTGGTTTTAGATGGTAAAAATCGGCCACTGTTGCTGTGATGTTTGCCCATCGAAGTTTCGTCTTCTTGAAGATTTCCTCACTTTACCCAATAAAAAAAAAAAAAAAAACAAACAAACACACACACACACACAAAATACATTTGGATCGCTTTGGATCGTGGATGCTATTTGACGATCAACTAACACAATGAGCCGCAGCGTCTGTTTAAGTAGTCTGTCTAAGCTGTTTCTTTTGTGACTGAGATCCCATATTTTTATCCCACTGTTTATTTTCGATATATTTCCAAATTAATTAAACAATTATGCACGGTATCTTATACAACCGTAATTAATTATTATCGTTAAGCACTCGAATATTCTTAGGCATTTCGTCTCAAAGAATTATTTCTTTCACCTAATCCTTGAAATAAATAAATTTCCGTTTTACTTTATAAATATATATATTTTCTTATTGTTTAAGATTTGTATTCCTTTTATTTATGATGATCACATCGAAACAAAATCACCCAACATAAAAAGGCCGGAAACTCTTTTATTATTCGGGAAACGAGATAATAAGATTGTTTCTCTGTTTATACAATATACGTGTTCATGATCACAATCAGACTGCGGAATGTCGCGATCATATATACGCGATCGCACAGTTTGAATCATTTTAAATATCGTCACGATCAAGCTAGACACAGTCGATTATAGTATACGATCGCCGTATAAATCCTGTAACGATCCAGTATTGTTCATATACACAAATCTTAACCCATTGTTCGAACAAACGATCAATCATTTTAAATATCTTTGCAATCCGTTTTCGAACCGAAGATGCTGTAATTTAATATATCGCGCACCAAAAAAAAATCGTCTTATATATGTATGTTACATACTTGATGGGATTATGGTCCCATGTCCCAGCAACAACAACAACATCGTTTTAAAGACAAATTTAATTTCAATTCTCGTAAAGATATAAGAATAAAAATAAGATTTTTTTTTTTATATAATTTCTTACCTAATCGTATTGTACGTTCGTCTTATTCATGATCACATGAATACAACGTATATATATATATAGAATGTTTTATGATTCGTTTCATTAAAAAGAAAATAATCTTATACATGCATAAAGGTTTAGACGTTTTCTTGTTGTTGTTCACCATTCTTGGTATTAGCTGCTGCCTGGCTATGTTGATGATGTTATTTTATATAATCGCTTTTTTTTTCTATTATTTATACCTGAATTTAAAGAAAAAAATAAGAAAACGTTTCAAATCGTATATGACAGCGAGTGCGCACAGCTCAGCATTAAAATTATATTCGAAATAAATTATTTCATGCATCTGCGTGCGAATAAACAAAGGGTTAAGCCAGAAGAATGCCGAAACGATTTATTCACTGTCCTATATAAAGATACACTCAGATTAAATCTTATAGTAGACTTAAGATTTTTTTTTATGTATTTTACAGTACAGTGAGAAGAGGGTAGGGGTTGGCCGAACCTTGGCACCCGTCAAGCTCCATCGGTTTCAACCACTAGAAAAACTAGAAGACGCTTATGTGTATCGTCTGATGACGAAGGCTTTTCTAAGAACGTTGGCACAGTTTATATAGGTCGTATCCATGTCAAACTGGGCCCAATATCTTATATTTGTGCCATGAATATGTGGTAAGATATATACAAATCAGTAAGACTTATAGTTAAGATTTGAGTATTTAGGGGATTGTGTGCTGGGGAATATGTCCCAACAAATCCGCTAATATTTTATTTTGTATTTTTAGCGGGTGTAAATGAACTTAAGTCAAAGTTGAGAACAGGCTATCGAGAATTTTTGCAATTACTTCTGGTGCTCGACAAAGAGATGCGATGTCTCCGATACTTTTTAATCTCATGTTGGAATACATCCTTCGTAAAACTGAAACACCTCAGGACAATATCTTATTCGGGCAGTCCAATCAACTTCTTGCTTATGCAGATGATATCTGTGTGATTGGATTAAATAGCAACGGAGTGAAAGAGATACTTGATCCACGGAAACAGTTTTCAGCTTCCGTTGGTCTCAAAATCAACGAGTCCAAAACCAAATATATGATCTCTGGTTTTCGAGACCAAGACGCAATTGATTTCAGTAGTGGAAACCACACGTTTGAAGGCGTGATGAGATTCAAGTATCTTGGATCTCTCATTACTCACGATAATAGTGTGGAAGAGGATATCAAGGTTCGCCTTGCCGCTGGCAATCGGGCTTTGTATCCTCTACGTCCACTGCTGAAATCAAAATATCTTGCAAATGCGGATAAGCTGAAACAGTACAGAGTGTTGATCAGACCCGTTGTCATGTATGGATGTGAGAGTTGGACCTTGACGGATGAGTACGAAAGATCGTTTCTAACATTCGAGATAAGAATCATGCGTGTGATATATGGCCCAAAACGGGACGTTGATGGCACATACCGAGTTCTGTTCAATCACGAGATCAGGAACTTAATGCAAATTCCTGATATCGTGCATGAAATCAAAGGATAGCGAATACGCTGGCTCGGTCCCGTTCTGCGTGCTGATCAAAACCGAATGATACAGCGAACCTTTAAGGGAGAACCGCCTTTCGGTAGGCGAAGAGGTCGCTGTCGGCGACGATGGCTCCACGGCGTAGAGAGCGATCTGGCATCTTCAAACTGTCCTCAATGGTTTGAAGAGCTGGCTCGTGATCGAAACCGATGGAGTCAGATTGTTGACACGGTACGGGCCAACAATGGCCTGTAAAACCCCGTTAAAAAAATGAACTTAAACATATTCAACGAACTTTTTATTAATTTATTTATCCAAATTATATAATTATGAATTATTAATATAATTATGAATTTTTATTAATTTAAAATCTACAATTTCAGCAGATGTTTCTGGTAAAAAGAGATTTATCCGTACTGTTCTAGATCTACATATATACTGAATAATTTGAATTCGAAAATTTTTCGTTTTTATATAAAACAAAAATGTGTTGCCCAAGCTACCCGTAATTCTTTTTAAGCTACGCTCACGCATCGCCACATACTCCCCCACCAGTGGGATTCGGAGAAGCCTACGAAAGAAAACGTTGTGGAAGTGTAATACTATACGTCCAGTCCTTGTTACTGTTGATTTTAATACTTGCACAGGCTCCGGACCGAAAGTAACTCGCTTACCAGTTGCTACTAGGTTTGGCATTGCAACTGCGTCATCGACAATCGATCGGGCCTTTACTTCTCGCTGTCCAACTGGTTTATCGTTGCTTCCATCAGGAAATTCAGCAAAGCATATGGTTTGACTCTATCTAAGGACACTCTTACTTTTTTTCCATTAATATCGAGGTCTAAAAACTTTTCAAAACGATTCATGTGAGCAATTTTCTATTTCTTTACTAACGAAAACTTTAGTTTGTAAATGTCGTGTCGCTGGAATAGGACTGAATCCGCTAAAATGTTGTTTAAGATGTTTGGCGAAATCTGTCTGTGGAACTATTTGTTTTATTGACCCGGTACTCTTAATGACTTTCCATATACTAATTCTGCCGACGATGCTTGCCATTCATCACGAAATGCTGTTCTCAACCCTGTGAGAACCGATGGTAATATGATAGACCAATCTGCCCTATCCTGACACATTGCACTTGGGGTTATATCCCGTTGTTCGCCTTTGCTCGAATCCTAACAGTATCGATAGTTCTGAAAACAATTGCGACTCAAACTGTGAGCCGTAATCCGTGACAATAAAGGATGGAACTCCAAAGCGTGCGATCCAAGTGGAATAGATTGCGAAAGCGACAGTAGCCGCCGTAATATCTGGTATCTGTATTGCTTCCGGCCAACGCGTATGTCATATGATCTCGTCATTGAATAGCACTCGGTATGTGGTCGAACTCTCACATCCATACATTACAACGGGTCTGATCAACACTCTGTTCAGTTTCAGCTTATCCGCATTTGCAAGATGTTTTGATTTTAGCAGTGGACGTAGAGGATATCAAGCTCGATTTCCAGTGGCAAGCCGAACTTTGATATCCTCTCCCACACTATTATCGTGAGTAATGAGAGATCCAAGATACTTGAATCACATCACTCCTTCAAACGTGTGGTTTCCACTACTGAAATGAATTGCGTCTTGGTCTCGAAAACCAGAGATCATATATTCGGTTTTGGACTCATTGATTTTGAAACCAACGGAAGCTGAAAACTGTTTCAGTGAATCAAGTATCTCTTTCACTCCGTTGCCATTTCATCCAATCACACAGATATAATCTGCATAAGCAAGAAGTTGATTGGATTGTCAATCATGAGACATCATTCCAACATGAGATTAAAAAGTATCGGGGACATCGCATCTCCTTGTCGAGCACCAGTAGTGATGGCAAATGTTCTCGATAGCCTGTTCTCAACTTTAACACAGCATTGTGACTGCGTTACTGTCATTTTACACAGATGTACATATTTTTTCGGTATTCCTAAATATTCAAGCGCATACCATAATCTCTCTCGATTGATCGAGTCATATATAGGCTTGCTTGAAATCTAGGAATACCTGGTGTACATCGCGAGATGCTTCATAGTACTTGGAAAGAATCATCCGTAGCGAAAAAAATTTATTCAGTGACTGACCGATTTGGACGGAATCCTCCTTGGTAGTCACCGATAATTTCCTCCGCCAGAGGAGTAATTCTTCCCAAGATAATGTATGACAGTAACTTGTATGCTGTGCAAGGAGAGCTTTACCGCGATAGTTCTCGCATTTCATGCGATCACCCTTTTTGAATATTGGGCATAACGCGGCCACTTTCCATTCATCAGGCACCACTTCATTTCGCCAAACCAATCGAACAAGGTCGAAAAGACAGTGTCATAAAGTTAACCCGATAATGATTAGACCAGATAATGATCAGTACCTACGAATTTGGTTGACGACCGATACGATCTCACATCTTGGACAACCAAAGCCCGGTCTTTTGAGATCAACACATGGTCAATTTGGCTTCGGTATGTTTTACGTGCATGTAGAATGTACTTGCCACTTTGAGATCATGAGCGATCGCAAAGTATATCATTCTTTCCCCATTTTCGGTCGCAGTTTCGTGTCGGGAGTACAGACCTATATTGTTACATAAGTCGGTCTGATTTCGGCCAGCTCTAGCATTAAAGTCACCAATCACCAATTTGACATCGTGCTCAGGTATAGAGCTCATCAGATTATCCAAATTATTGTAAAATGAGTCTTTATCTTGGGGTTGGCTTACATCAGTGGGCGCCTCCAATCCAACTCCAAGATTTCCGAGGTCATCTCCACTGTGTAGCAACGTATAGCCTTGGGACACGTGGTCTCCACTTTTAGGCCATCGAGTTTCTTGGAGCGCTACGAGTTCCAGTCGATACTCTATTATACATGTGATAAGGCCGTCCAACGCGCCAGGGTTTCTAAGTGACTGCACGTTCCACGTGCTGATCCTCAATCTCGTATCCGGGTACTTAAGCGGGGAGTCTTTGTTGTTTTGGCGATATCCGATTTTTTTCGCTTGTTGACATTTTTAACAGTGATTTTTTTTTACAGATGCAGGTCGTCAGCCCAGCGATCCAACCAGATTTTGTCGCCTCCTACGACAAGCTCTGGATACTGTGGTGGTATTCTTTTGGTTTCATGTTTCGTTCGAAATATTTACGAAACATGGATGCCCCCAACCACTGGGCTAAAGATTCAAATTAGTAAGACTTATAGTTAAGATTTGAGTATTTCGTTTTCAGCCATTTGTCCCAAACGTATATGAACTATCAATGTAGGACTGAGATCAAGATCTTATATTTGTGCGATGAGTATGTGATGTAAGATACAAATCAGTAAGACTAATAGTTAAGACAATTTTAACACAAGTATAGAAAGCGTGTTAAGGCTCTGGTTATGCCTCAATGCCTTCGTAAACATCAACAACTGATATGCACTTCAACTTCGGGCATCACGAACCACGATCCAAAACCACAATAGTTGGTTCTAATTTTCACTGATGTGGACATAATTTATCGCTTGGTTGAGTGGAAAACACTCATTTGCACATGTCACTTAATAGTCTTATATATACTCGTATATGTATATACAAAGTCTCGCCGCTGATTTTCTTAAAGAGCATTTTTTGTTCGATATGCAAAGTAGTAGTTGTCGTCTACATCACTTTATCATCCCTTTGTAGAATGATTCCTGTAAACAAAACTACTTGATGACGACAAACTCTATTAAAACAAAAACATGTGTTCTTTTATATTTTGCTATATACAGTCCCAGATTGAGTTATAATGTTGCTTCTTCACCCATTTGTTATGCGCGATCGTAATTATTTTCTAAGACATCTTGAATATTTTTTTTCTTATTTATGATTTTTAAAGAAAAATATCAAATTACAGCACAAAAGTTTTTTATTCATCGACATGTGCATTTTCAGATGCATGTACATAGTGCACCTAAACTCAACATTTTTTTTTTGTTTAACTCCTACTCCTATACACATATCGACGATGTTGTAAAATATATGTTTTTGTATGTACCGCACATAACAAGTAGAGGCGAAACAGCGGAAATTGAATTCGTTCGTGGGAAATTTGAAAAAAGGGACTCCAAGATTATCTTTAACCTCACTCAAAATTTAATGGTTAAAACACTTATTCGAAATTGGCTACCGGTTGAATATTCGGTTTTGTGTTAAATTGGAGAAGATCACATATAGCAATAGCTGAGGCACACGGTCGATGAACGATCGGCTTGCTACTCAAAGGGCTATCGAGAATGGTTATTCCCACAATGTGGTATAAATTCCAGGTTCTCTACAAATATTCTATTGTTGTTCAGACCACCATCTTGTAGAGACTCTGAAGCTGGGTAGTGTAACGATGATGTGCCATCAAATAAAAAAAAAGTTACCGCACCATGATCGGGGTTTGGATAAGACGGCACCTACTATCGACCTTATCCACCAAGATGGTTCTTCGCCATCATATGCACTGCTTCCGGATGGTTTTTCGGCATCATTTGCACTCACACTCTGTCTTTGTACGGACACGCTCTCATTTCTGTGGTTCCAACCAATAAGCCAACCAGTAGCTATCGTGGACGCCATTACGAAGCACAGTAAGGGGTGTGGATCATAATCCACCTGAACTCACCACACGTGTCCTTACGAAAATATATTTTCTTTTTTTGTCGATCAATGTGCACTCTCGTCACTCACCCTCTCCTTTGTACGGGTTCGCTTTCATTTTTATGGTTCTCTTTTCACACACCGCGTTGGTATCGCTCGGTTACCGCGTTGGTGTCGTTCCGAACACATATTTTCGTTTCTTGTAATCAATATGTACTCTCGTCACTCACACTCTCCTCTGTATGCTCTCTTTTCTATGGTTGTGGTCGGAACCTTAGTGAGCAAGCGATTTCGTGGACACCATTACGAACGAGGCGCAGAAAGAAGTTATGACCACAATCCACCTGAACCCACCACACGTGTCCTTCCAACCTTTCATTCACACACCGCTCGGTATCGTTCGGTTACCGCATGGTATCGTACCGAAAATATATTTTCTTTTCTTGACGATCAATGTGTACTCTCGTCACTCACACTTTACTTTGTACGGGTTCGCTTTCTTTTATATGGTTCCGACCACTTAGTGAGCAAGTGATTTCGTGGACACCATTACGAAGCACTTGGACACCATTACGAGACCTCTCGTCTTAGGAAGATTTTGTCTACCAATCCTACCAGTCCCAGTTATTTAATTAAACCGGATGGATCCTGGACTGCTTCTAGTAAGGAATCCTTGGAACTTCTCGTCGAAACCCACTTCCAAGGAAATTTCGATGACTCGACAGAGAGTGGTACTCATCAAGAAGCACACTCACTGCGCATAGAAGATATCGTAACCAAAGGACGGATCCTATGGGCAATTGAAGGGTTCAAACCTTATAAATCGGCGGGTCCTGACCGAATTATTCCCGCAGAGCTTCACAACAACTCGAGGATTATGCTCTCCTGGTTGGAGGTAATCTTCAAAGGGTGTTTAAAACTAGTCTGTACTCCGCGGGAGTGGATGGAGGTCAGAGTGATTTTTATTCCGAAAGCGGGTAAATGCTCGCAGGGCTAACCAAAAGACTTAATACCCATAGCTCTATCATCCTTTCTATTGAAAACCTTGGAAAGACTGATGGATATGTACATACGCTCAAAAATAAGGCCTAGTGACTGGGCTCAGACTCAACACGCTTACTGTAAAGGGAAATCTGTGGACACAGCTCTGCATGCCCTGGTAAGTACAATTGAGAAATCATTATTCTCGCGAGAGTTTAGTATAGTGGCGTTTATTGAAATTGAGGGCGCCTTTAACAATGTAAAGAAGGAGGCAATTCTGGAGTGATTGTCGCTACTAGGGGTGTATTACCCTATAAGTGGGTTAATCAATCATATGATTGGGTGCAGGATGATTAACTCAGAGCTGGGCGAATCCACCATCAGGAGTGACTAGGGGAACCCCACAGGAAGGTATTCTGTCTCCTCTACTCTAGAACATAGCAATCAATGAGCTGCTATTAAAGCTGGGGAGAGAAGGGATCGGAGTGATTGCTTGTGCAGATGATGTAGCGATAGCTGTCTCTAGGAAATACATAAGCACAGTGGCAGATGTAATCCAAAATGCCCTCCTAATTATAACGAGGTGGGCCACCAAATGTGGACTGGCAATTAGCGCGTCTAAAACTGAATTGGTACTATTTACGAGGAAATATAAAATCCCTGTAGTAGATCCACCTCTCCTAAATGGCAACAGACTAGCTTTTACGGACAAGGCAAAATTTCTAGGCGTAATCTTGGACAGTAAGCTAAGCTGGAAGCCCAACATTCTGGAAAGAGTAAACAAGGCCAATATAGCTTTGTACTCGTGTAGGAACGCCATCGGAAAGAGATGGGGCCTGACGCCGGAGCTGGTACACTGGCTATACACTTCCGTAGTAAGACCTGTACTTATGTATGGGGTGAGCGTGTGGTGGCCAGCTGTTGATAAAGTAACATACAGGAAAAGGATTGAGAAGGTGCAAAAACGGCCTGCATGCTTAAAAGCGGGGCACTGAGGACAACACCTACAAGTGCCCTAGAGGTCTTGTTTCACCTTCTCCCCGTGAACATTTATGGTAATCAGATGGCGGCGATTACGGCCACTCGACTATCAGCCATTTCTCAGTGGAAATGTCTTCAAATAGGACACTCGACGATAGTCAGATCGCTGACGAAAGAACTGGTGAATCTAGACTATGTTACACCGACTCTGTGCTTCGAGAAAAGGTTCGGAACCACCTGCCCCTCAAGGGAATCCTGGAGGAGCGGGTTGGCAGCAGAAACGGAAGCATTGCAGTTCTTTACGGATGGCTCCAAGCTACACGGTAAAGTATTAGCTTATAGCGGGTCGCCTCCCTGATCACTGCAGTGTGTACCAGGCAGAGGTGATAGCGATTGAAGAGGTCCTGAACTGGTTGAAACATAATGTGGTATCCTCGACTGATATCGCAATTTATGTGGACAGTCAGGCGGCAATCAAGTCGTTGGTTTCTGTTTCTCTAACGTCTAGAGTGGCGTTGGGTTGCCACTCGTCTCTAAATGAGATGAGTGAGGATTTCAACATCCAGGTAGTCTGGGTCCCCAGCCACTCAGACGTCATGGGAAACTGCAGGGTGAATGAACTAGCGAGGCACGGTACAACTCTCCAACTGCTACCGGAAAGGGCGAAGTTGGGGAGACCCATTAACGCACTCAGGACTGTGCTTAAAAAAGAGGCGGAAGCCTCTGCGAACAATAGGTGGACGAACACCCTCTCATGTAGAGTGGCAAGACAAGTCTGGCCAAAGCTGAACTTGAAACGCTCAAAAGCACTTATCTCCCTCCGAAGACGTGCACTTAAAACGATCGTGGGGATACTCACAGGACACTGCCTTCTTGGAGAACATGCAAGGAGGCTGGGTCTGGAAGTAAATGAGTTTTGCAGAAGCTGTATGGACGAGGAGGAGGAAGAGACGTTAGTCCACCTCCTATGCTCATGCCCGGCTTTGGCACACAAAAGACATGAATATTTGGGTAAGTTTTTAATGGACTGCCTTTCCGATCTCGAAAACTGTAATGTGCGAGACTTATTACGCTACGTAAGCAGCTCTAACTGGTTCTCATAGGGGTAAACGGGGAGTAAGATCCTGTGGTATCACAACGGACTGTGGACCGGCTAAGTGTGCTGTAGCAGCCACTCAACCTAATCTAACCTAACCTACGAAGCACAGAAACGGGTTTGAATCACAATCCGCCTGAACCCACCACACGTGTCCTCCTAACCTTTCCTTCACACACCGCTCGGTATCGTTTGGTTATAGCATGGTATCGTACCGAAAATATATTTTTTCTTTTCTTGTCGACGAATGCACTCTCGTCACTCACACTTTACTTTGTACGGGTTTGCTTTCTTTTCTATGGTTCCGACTACTGAATGTGCAAACGATTTCGTGGACATCATTACGAAACAGAAAAACGGGTTACTATCACAATCCACCTGAACCCACCACACGTGTCCTTGTAACCTTTCCTCCACACACCGCGTCAGTATCGTTCGGTTACCGTCTGGTATCGTTCCGAAAATATATTTTCTTTTCTTGTCGATCAATGTGCATTCTCGTCACTCACACTTTGCCTTTGTATGTCTTTCCGATAGAATATACATATATTAAGCCCTATACCATTTATCTTCGACCCATTCGTATAGCCCAGACTTCTTTTTCATCTCGGTTAAGAAATACCACATTAAATAGTGGCTTGAGGAAGTTATTTTAACCAGCATATAGACGGAAGTCATACTAGGTGTTATTGAAGTGGAGATGACAAAGGAGAGGAACTCCGTCTTAATGTGACGATCTAGCACCTTCTTCATAATCTTGAAAAGAAACGAGGTCTGTCTTAAATTAAACAGACGATTTGTCGGATTTGACCGATTGCAACAATGCCAGCATGACATAATATATAGCGTACTCGGGACCACGTTTCTACCACTGTGGGAAGAAAAAGCATCTGTGTATTTGACATTCAACTACTGTAACAAGAAACACCATTCCTCGATGAGAGTAAAGTAACGGTACATATCTCCGATGAGATCCAAACCCATATTTTCGTAAACCACAAAGCGAGGTCAGGATGATCGATGTAGTGTACAGTGTTGTAGTGTGCCAATAACCATACTAAGCAATCTTGGAAATCATGCAGGGCAATCCGAGTGGCAGAGACCCAAAACAGACCAATCACTGAAGCAAACAATGTTAACTTCAGGTGTCGTCAATATAATCAATGGTGCCACCAAGCTTATACTTGAGGAGATATAGACAGTAATGAAACAGTTGATAGTGAAAGCGCCAAAAGATGCTAACAAGACGTCCAATCCCGATCCCGTTAACGAAGAACATTTGAGATAGCTAATGTCACCACCGAGCCAGAACAAAACAAACACTAAGACAAGTCACGACTTCCAAGAAACTAATACAACACATTTGCCTACTATTGAGTTTGTTTAAACACGGCAACAACATCAACTCCCAACATTTGAAACAATTAATAGCGCTACAACATTTAGCTTCGAGCTTGAAAGACAGGAAAGGCTGGGAGACTAATGAAATCGGGAAATATACATATTTTTTGATCCGAATCGATAACGCTTGGTAAAATCTAAGCCGAAATCTTAAAACAATATGTTTGAACTCATGGGAAGTCTTCATGGGAGTCAATTGAAATCAATAAGTTCGAAATCTATTTTCCCATGTCCTTCTGTATACAACTATACTAAATGGTTTTAGTCCTATATAAGGAGGATCCCACGATCGAGTTTATTGCTATTTTTAAACGGCACGAATACAATTATAGTTTTGAGTCGTAAATCCGTCCATAAAAATTTTATTTGTAAATGTCACGTTTCGGTTTTCGAAAACCAAAAACAAAATATATTAAAATCTCATGTCCTTCTCGCAACCCCGTTCTCGGTTGTTGTATAAATTATTTCGAAGGGAAATGCATTTGAATAGAAAACAATAAAAAACCATAAATAGATGGTAAGAAGTAGTATGTAGACGTTAAGATCTATGCATAAGTAATTTAACGAGTCGATTTTATATAGATCGAATCAATGAGTCATTCCAAATGAAAATTTTGACTACACAATTTTCTGGAAAAGGGGCGTAAATTACAGTGCATCAGACTCTCCTCGATAAAAACCTATTCACAATTGTGTCTCTTACTGCGGCATTGTATCCAGCTTCTGGAAAAATATACGTTATCAACTATACGGACATCGCTGACTTTCTTGTTCATAATGACTTGTTTATGCACCTCCAGAGGTATTATCCGATGCATTAGACAATAACAACTTTCGACTGAGTTATTTTGCAACTTCAGCTTTGACTAAGAATGGCTGAGATAGTATGACGATTGTGAACTAGTGAGTTGAGGGAAAATTTGATGCATATCAAATTTCGGGTACGATCCCATTCCTGAACCAGGTATCTTCCTGTTACAGTTTCCTGAAAATTATCAAATTATTAAATTATCAATCTAGTGTAACATAATTAAATTAGAGTTTTCTCAACTCTGATTTTTCGTCACTCGTTGTGCAGCTGTCATCTCACGACAGATAGTCAAACTAATCCAGTGTTTGAGATGAATTATTATTAATTATTCACATTTTGGTGGTGTACTACAATACAAATTATTCATTTACTTCGCTGGATTCTGTTCATGGTCCTTCGAGCCGGATATTCCGTACGGAAATCAATCATCAGCAGCTGAAATCAATTGGCAGTGAATCTAATGGCGCTCTTTTGGCAATTTGGTCAGTTTAGGTGGAAGCGAGAGATCCTTGGATCATCTATTTACTTTTGCAAAAATTGGATGACGAGACCAGAAGTTTATGGGCCCAACAAAACAACAACAATGAGTTCCCTTCGATCACCGACTTCATCAATTTCATAATAAAAAGAACTGATGCCCTGGAATCAGTGAAAACGCACGCATAAAGATCCGCAAAATCCAATATACAGAATAAACCCAATAGTAGCATTGCAAGTTCAGTTGGAGAGCGTAGGAGTTTGAAAAGCCACCACAAAAGGTGTTTTAACTGTTTTAATCCAGGACATAATGCTCTCCAATGCAGAATTCGAAGTAGATGTCGACAATGTTTCTACAAACACCATAGTCTCATGCATGTAGACAAACCAACAACCACTCTTACCGCAAATATAGATGGCTCAGGTAATATCTCCGAAGACAATGTAGCCCAAACCCATCATACACGTAATGACCTGCACTCGAAGATTCAAAATCATGCTTCGTTAAAGTGCACACAACAGGCCGTGTTACCAACTCCACTTATAAATATACTTGATAACATGGGTATACCGAGAATTTGCCGAGCATTGCTAGACCCCGCTTCTCAGGCTTCCTTTATAACTGAGTCGATGGTCCAGAAATTAGGGTTACCGCGAAGTAGCTGCAGAAGCCTATTGACGGGAATTTGTGGTATAAGCGGTGGAACAAGGTTTAACACTATTGAAGTAGCGTCAATAATCGCATTGATCATCCCAAAAATCTCATCCTCATTGCCAGCCATTGAGTTTGATATAAAACACCTAGGAACCCCTTGTTGGATCATAGGCGGCACCAATAAAAATGATATAAATCCAGTTACTCAATCATTTGTCACCAACATTGATATTGATGCAGCATTGCAACCATTTTGGATAATAGAAGAAGTCGCAGATTCCAATACGTTAAGCAAGGAAGAACAATATTGCGAAGAATGGTTCAACATGACTACACGACGTGCTAGTGATGGCCGTTTTATTACAAAATTGCCATTCAAGGAACAATCAAAACCACTAGGATCAACTTACCAGCAGGCAATGTCAAGATTTATTGCTACAGAGTGGCGATTCAAGACAGATGATCAATTTTGACAGCTTTACCAGAGTTTCTTGAACGAATACGAAAACCTTCATCACATGCAGAAAACCGACATAACCAATAAAGAACTTCACGAATCATATATTTTGTCGCACCATGGAGTGTTTAAAGGTAGCAGCAGCACGACGAAATTACGCGTGGTATTCGATGCGTCAGCAAAATCAACCACTGGCATGTCATTGAACCAGAATCTCAAAGTGGGACTAACCATCCAATCAAATACTTACACGATTTCGTCAAGCCCATTCGTACTAGTAGGTGAAATTGAAAAATGTATCGTCAAGTTTGGTTAGATTAGGAGGCTACAAAATACCAAATGATCCTGTGGCGAGACAACAAGCAAAAAATTTCGCACGTTATCCACAGTTGCTTATGGTACTGCGTCTGCGTCAATTATCTCAACCAGATGCTTAAAAGAACTAGCAGACGTATACATTGAAAATCTTTCAAAGGCATCTCAAGCCGGGAAATGTGACATGTACGTGAAAGTATTCGGTATTGCATGGAATTCCAATACTGAGAAACTAGAAATATACACACTAAACGAATTTTTCTGTCGGAAGCCAGCAAAATTTTCGATCCACTGGGGCTCTTATCCCCAATTACAATCAAAATTAAAATATTATTTCAGAGTCTGTGGTTGCAGAAGATAGAATGGGATGAGGATGGAATTTCGTGGATGGAAATTCGTAATACATTATGTCAAGCACCTAAAGTACAAATTCCTCGATGTGTTACGGCATCAAATATAATCACATTGCACGGTTTTGTGACGGTTTAGCAAATGGACATACGCAGCTGCAGTATATGCTCGGTCACAGTCGAATGAAGGGTTTTACACACATCTAATATGTGCCAAAACTAGGGTCGCGCCACTTAAACAAGTGAGCATACCAAAACTTGAACTTATGGGGGCAGTACTTTTGAGTCGATTAGTGAAGGAAGTTACTCAAACTCTCTCAATCCAGGGGCATCAGTAAAACTGTTGAGTGACTCAAAAATCGTCCTAGATTTATCTAGCCAACCAAGACGTTGGACAACGTTTGTAGCTAATCGAATAACTGAAATCATAGATGTTTACAAACGAGATCAATGGTGCCACGTTCCATCAAGGCATAATCCGGCCGAGTGTGCAACTAGGGGTAACTCAGTGAAAGAAATGACAATGAATAACCTATGGTGGAAAGGACCACAATGGCTCGCGAAAGATGAAGAACAGTGGCCAGATCAACCTAAAATACCGGAAACAAACGAAGAAATTCAAATTGATGTTTATAACATTGTTAATTGTGAAAATCAAGATGATGTTATTTCTATGTTAAGCATATTGGTATACTGGCTTATGTTTACAGATTCTTCCATAATTTGAAAGCCAAAGAAGATCAGAAAGAAAAATGAACTGGTGCCGTGACAGTGGAAGAACTTGAACTGGTGAATCAAAAAATTGTAAAACATTGGCTAATAACACATTTTCCGGAAGAGTACAACTACCTCAAAAAATCTAAATGCATACCTGTCAAAAGTTGCCTACGAACGTTGTATCCTTTCCTCGATCCCGGGACAAATTTACTGGTGAGTCTAGTTCGACAACAGTTTTGGATTGTCAGAGGTAAAGAAGTAGCGAAGAAGGTGTTTCAGAGATGTATCAAATGTCTTAAACAAAATCCAAAAATGTCGAGTCAACTTATGGGGCAGCTGCCTAAAGATAGAGTACAGTACACGGTGTCATTTGGAGCAGTTGGAGTTGATTTTTGCGGTCCGTTCAAAATGCATGCTGTTGCATGACAACGCAACAAATTTTGTTGGTGCAAAAAATTACCTACAAGAAATTATTTCAAGTCTTTTGAAGGACAAAGGCCTTCGTACTTTGTAAATCCTACCAGTGCCCTTATTTATCATCACAGCAACCATCAGCAATTACCTTAACCAGCGGCCAAGTAATCCACATATTGCTGAAAATCAACGTCTAGAGAGATTTGCACAGGGCAGGAGGCCTACATGATATAGCTCTTTTCTTATGTATGGTTGTCTCACAACGGTCTGGTGCTACTTCAGCAGTTAACCAAGTGGACAAAGATCCAGCCTTACTTCTTGGTAAACGACTTAGTATTGATAAATGATGATCAACATTTTCTAATCGTTGAGGCTGGGACGGGTTTTTCATATTCACGCTGGGAAGGATGGCTTGGTTCGAGTAACAGTAAAACATCAGGACGCAACGTATAACCGATCAAAGATAGATTGAAGGAAGCATTGCCAGAATTACAACCCAATACCGTTAGTAGTATAGCAAGAAGTACAACTGATAACAAAAACTCGGCACTTATGTAACAACCACATAGACGAGTAAGACAATTATGGAGACCAAACCAAATGGCACTAGCAATTTTTGGACTTGCATAAGCCACCATCCAAATAAATCCGTTCAACCAGTCTACCGGGATACACTTTCAGGAATTAGGCAAGCTTGAAGTAGTGACGATGAAATGAACATTAGTCGTTCATTACAACTTAACCTCTTACCGAATTGCACAACACCGAATTGCAATTGGCTTGTATGAAGCTGTTCATTCTGAAATGTGACGTCATTGATCAGCAACTCTAATGGCAATACAATTACTTGATAGCTGCAATTACAAGAATATAGAAATCACGTATTAAAGGGCCTTCGGCCCTAGTTCCAGTTTTTTTTCCCAGTTTCCAATATCAACCGTGGAAGCACACAATCTGAACTTCGTATTATTAACCAGGCAAGAGTTGCAATAATGTCAAGTCTTCAAGCCTGTTCACTTCTAATGCGAGGTATCACAAATTTTAAACACTCCCATCAACCAAACGCATTGCGAAACGATTTTACATGGAAAAGAAAGACTAAAACTAAAAGACTAAATATCGTATGCAGCTCAAAAGCAATAAACTCGAATCAAGCTTCACGCCACCAACCAGTGGTGAACCAATTACTTCACTAGTTCTACGCAGATGCCAGAATTTCAAACACATTGGCCACATTTTTTTTCACCCGTCACTCGATAGGCCCATTGTGACATCCCATCCTAGACGTACACTATCAGTCCCGAAACCGAACGGAACTGAACGAAGCCCGAAATGAAAATATCCATTATCCTTAAATTGATTCTAAAATAGGAATCGTGGGGGAGAGTATGAAGGACAGGTGGACAACCTCCTTCTCGATTGTTGTATAAATTATTTCGAAGCAAAATATTATAATCGCAAAATAATTTTCCAAATGAAAATTTTGACTGAACAATATTTTGGAAAAATGCATAAATTACAGTGTATCAGACTCTTCTCAATAAAATCGTCTCTTTAGTACTTGCGTCATAATGGTGTCTCCTTACTGCGGCACTGTATCCAGCTACATACTTAAAAAGGTGCGTGTATGCGTTATTAATCAAGGACATCGCTGACTTTCTGGCAATGTCCAGAAGAGCTAAATTAATAGCCGCTGTCTTGTAGGTGGGCGCCTGTCACTGCACATAAGTCGTGCCACTACAAGTCGGTTCAAGATGGGAATTTGTCAAGGGATTTCCAATTTGTATAGTAATAGAGGCGGAAATCGGTCGCCTCAGACTGCTGTTGGGTGTTTAGAAGACGCCGAACCGCCCACTGGAGGGATCGAGCTTGTTCGTAGTTTGGAAGCGAGATCCCGAAGCTTATATATACACCGTAACACAAACTGATGAGAGTTTCTTGCAGGAGTGTAAGGGACGACAACTCGGTAATACATTAAATACTATAGCACCAAGCGGAGAGGTTCATTTTAAGATTATTAAAGTGGACCAGGAAATGTATGAACCACCAATCGATCAGAGATTCAAAACTCAGAATGCAGCCTCGAAAAATGTGAGACCAAGTCGTGAGTTAATACGAGAAGACAAGCGTCCGGAACAGATAGATTCGGATGATGGTTCTCAGATTTTAGAATGCGTAATCAATGTGGAGAGAGATAATCGGCCACACGTAGAGGTCGAAGTGTGAGGCTATGGAGTGATTGGGTTGTTAGACTCAGGAGCAAGTTGTACGATTCTTGGCGGATCCAACATATGTGAGAAATTGAAAACTTTGGGTCTGTCGTTGATTCCAACGAAATCCCGAATTAAGACGGCCGATGGAACTGCTCACTCGGTGTTGTACGATGTCGATGTACCGTTCGTAGTTGACAAGAAAAGAAGAGTAATCAAACTACTTGTTGTTGATTACAAGAGACTTAATATGTGGCATCGACTTTTGGACCGCTTTTGGTATACGACCCAGTGTCGACAGGACAGACGATGGTATGAGTGTGGATTGCTTCGAAATCGAAAACAAACCGGAAAATATGATTCAGCATGAGATGGATGATGACCAAAAACTACAGTTGCAAATAGCAATGAAGACATTCCTTATCACTCAGTCTGATAAACTAGGATGTACATCATTGATCAAACACAATATCGACACAGACAATGCAAGTCCGGTTAAGGTACGAGCCCGAATTATATCTCCATACATCCAAAAAGAGCTGAATTTGGAATTGGATCGCATGCCACGCTTGGGAGTGGTAGAACCGGCTGGTCCAGCTGTGAGGAAACCTTCGGGAAAGATAATGTTTTGCCTTGACGCACGCAAGCTCAACGAAGTGACAATTAAAGATACCTATCCATTGCCATACATTAACAGAATACTAGGGCAGTTGGCTGGCACTAAATATTTGTCGAGCTGGGACCTCAGTGATGCATTCTGGCAAATCCAGTTGAACGAAACTAGTCGATCGAAAACGGCATTTATTGTACCAGGTAGAGGACTTTTTCAATACAAGCGAATGCCTTTTGAACTGTGCAACGCCAGTCAAACACTTTGTCGTTTAATGGATAAGGTGTTGAGAGTAGATCTGGAGCCCAAAGTGTTTGTGTATCTAGATGATATAATTGTAATGTCACAAACATTTCAATAGCACATGCAACTATTGCGAGAGGTAGCCAAACGTTTGCGAAAAGCCAATCTGACAAAAAACGTTCGGAGGCTAATTGGATCAGCTGGCTGGTATAGACGCTTTATCCCGGATTTCTCGTCAGTGACGGCTCCCATCACCAGCCTTTTGAAGAAGAATAACGGAACGAAGTTTCAATGGACTACATATGCTCAAACTAAAACATTACCAAATTAAAAACATTACTCGTGTCAGCTCCAATTATAGTAAACCCCGACTATGGGGATTGGCACCGTCATGACTCAAGAGATTGAGGGCAGTGAAAGGGTGATAGCTTACATGAGCAAAAAGTTGACATCGACACAAAAAAAGTATCCGGCTACAGAACGAGAATGCTTGGCAGTCGTATTGGCCATTGAAAAGTTTAGGCCTTACATAAAGATCCTGCATCAAGGTTAGCCCGCTGGTCCATGCGACTCCAGGCGTATGATTTTGAGTTGCAACATCGAAAAGGAAAATTAAACGTGGTGCCAGATGCATTATCCCGAGCGGTTGAAAGTATTATTACCAACGAGGACACGCAGAAGGACGAGGTGTATCATAAAATCATAAAAAGTGTGGAAGAACATCCTGACAAATACCCCGATTTTAGGGTAGAAACTAGTAAACTATATAAATATTGCCAGACTACACAATGTGATGGAACTTACACCTGGGAATGAAAGATATATGTTCCACAATCTAAGAGAAGACTTGTCTTGTATGATAACCATGATGCTCCTTTAGCTGCACATCTTGGTTTCTTTAAAACACTTCAACGAATACGGGAGAAATATTTTTGGCCGAAAATCGTGGTAGACGTCCGGGAATACTTAAAGAGCCGTGAGAAATGTCAGCTCAATAAAGCGAAATGTAAGGTTTCAAGAGCTCCTATGGGTGGAAATAAATCCTGTGGTGGAATTCAATGGGCAAAATTTTAACGAGAGATGCACATTCGAAGTGCAACCTCATTGTTTTCTCACAATAGTTTAAAATAAACTATTTTATTGACATCCATAAATTATTGTCAAATTCGGAATTTTTGTTTTATTTCTTATTTAAATATGTTTTAAGAAAACGGAAACAGATGCGAAAAATTTCAAGTAATTAACGATCAACTATAAAACATTTTGCTTGTAAAACTATCATGTACATTTGAACAATTTTATAGTTTTATTTATAGTTATGTACTGTTTTGTTATTATTAACAAAAGGGACCTTGACTACCAACAAAAAGAGATCCTACTCTTAAATCCTAGAGTAGTTTACTTCGTTTGGATTCTGTCCTTTCGATATAGCTAACGAGCTCATTGGACTGTGCCAAGGAGGCTCACACCCCAAGGTGGACTTAGAGGTTAGGAATTGTGAGTAACCGGAATGAAATGGAGACAGCCCTGGCCTCATTGTCAAAGAAGGCATCATATGTAAAGCAAAGATCACATAAGATTGAGCAGACGAATAGAGTTTTTCCAGGTGTACCATTTGCGCTATCTGGCAGCATGCTTGATGCCACATACACCCTTATGTTAAATCTGCTTAAGGCAACCGACTAAGTGACGTATAGTGGTTAAGGCTGCAGTAAATGGTGTGAATTGCGATGCCAAACTTAGTTTTTAGAGTGTAGAACTTATGGGCCGGCCGAGCTTCTATGTCAGTACTGTAGGCTGAGATAGAGCAATGTAATGATGTCCTAAATTTATCTTCGGCGTAAGGTAAGACGTTACCAGAGACCTACACAGATAGCTGCATGGGTACATAGTTAGGATCGAGAGAACTCAATTGACAAACCAATTCTTAGTGTTTCTGGTACACTGAAACCAGTAGCAGGACTTTTGCGAGTACGTCTATCAGCACTTAATGGTATGGTACCCACGAGCGATAAGGCTCGCTTGACTGTCTGTAAAATATATACCTTTGACTATTCAAGCCTCTCTTAATGGTGTGCATTCTCGCTTGGAATATGGTTGCACAGGTGCCCAATTACTTTTATGGAATGGCTTATTGATCATTTTAGATTGTAAGTCCCAGGTTCACCCATAGAGTCTCTTGCAAACTGTGACAAATTTTTTATAATGATTACAACCAGATCATCCGCGTAGCCTAGAACATTATATCCTCGGCTATTCAGCAGATGTAGTAGTGCATCAACAACCAAATTCCACAATACGGGAGACAATACTCCTTCTCAATATTCCGCGGAATCAACCGCGGAGGTCCAGACGTCACTACAATCCGACACCAGCTATTTCGGGTGGATTAATTGCACATGTAGCTTTTAAACCTCCTCAACCAATGCATACACAGAATCCAAACGTATGGTTTCAGATTCTGGAATAGCAATTTTTAGTTACAGTTGGGTGCTCTGGACACCCGCCTTCATGACGCTCTTCCATATCTAATTGCTTGCTTGAAAGGTACACATCCATATTCAACCTCTAAAACAGAAGTGATTCAGGTGCTCGACGAATCTGAGAAGATGAAATTTAACAAACTTGATTCATGGCTTGACACTTGAGAGACAGACATTTAGAGTTGAACGCTGGCATCAGTTGCCACAGCAGGTTAAGATGGTGCTCACACCATTTGAGAATGACGTCTCCTCAAAAATTTTTAGAATTCAAATTCAAACCGTAATTTTGGATCTCGATCGCAAAATCATTCTAATCGATACAGGCGCGGATGTTTCGGTCTTTCCGTCTCGCTTCATTAGGAATCCAAAGATCGCCTCACAATTTGGTTTGTTTGCAGCAAACGGTTCCACAGTAAACGCTTGCGGGGCCAAAATTTTAAACCTCGACATTGGACTGCGTCGCGAATTCTCCTGGGCGTTCATTGTTGCTGACGTATCAAAGCCTAGGTATCATTGGCTCAGAAGTTCTCATGAACCGGTTTGCTCGTGGATATACAAAGACAAGGGTTTATAGATCCGCTAACCAATATGTATTCACACGATGCACTTACGTCAAGCTTTGGTCCTATTGTTTCTAGGATCGACAGGTCAGAAACGGATCTCCGATTGCATGTAAAGCACCACGACTGGCACCTGACAAACTCATCTTCGCGACGACAGAATTGGAAAACGATAGACCTTGTCCAGGCCTATTATCAAATTCCCATTGAACCAACAGATATTCCAAAAACCACGATATCAACACCTCTTGGACTTTTTCAATTTTTTATGATGATTTTCGGTCTACGCAATGCAGCACAGTCGTTCCAACGCCTAGTGCATTCAGTTTTATTTTCTCTGAATTAGACGGGCTTGTAGTTAATGTGAACAAATGCATCTTTGCTAAACAAGAAATTCTATTTTTAGGCCATCCGGTGACTGGACAAGGTATTTTACCATAGCATGAACGGGTTCAACTCATCCAAGATTTTGAACGACCACTAACGGTAAAACAGCGATTTTTAGGAATGAGTAGCTTTTATCGACGTTTCATTCCAAGTGCAGCTGCTGACCAAGCATTACTGAATGACTACCTTACTGATTCATCCTTCATCAACATCACATCTTTCCATTATGGTAGAGGCTTCGTTTGTCCATCTTTCAATAAAGACGTCTAGAAAATGGCTGTAGCAAAGCTCAGGCCTTTTGACATACTAAATCTCCACGACATCATTGGTCCATTACCAATTTCTGATAATCAGCGGTATTGCGTCACATTGGTTGACAGATATCTCGCTGGGATACAATTCGAATCAGAACTATTTCATCGAACAGATTGGACTAGTTTTCTTCCTTAAATCTTACTTGGATCACGAACAACTCACAGTGACGAACTAAAATCTACGCCAGCTGAACTCATATATGGACCTACGACACAAGTGCCAGGAGCTTTTTTCGGCAGTACGATCGAACAAATTTTACAGTCTTTGTTACGAACCTCAAGCAACGCTTTGACTTAATTCGACGCACATTGGATGTCAGATCAGGTTTCTCGCAGAGAGGTTAGCTGCCGGGAATACTCTTACATGAGATATGAGTATTGGCTATATACTGCTCATATCTGGAGTCATACAGTAAAATAATTTAGAACGAGGTAAGAGCGACCTGCTTATGGGTGTAGTGAACCACTTCTAATTAAGTTTCAGGCGTTATACCATCGTCTCCTTTAGGACAACTTAGATAAGCTGAATATGACCTATTAGAATACTAGAACATAGTTTTGTGCCGAGAAGTAAAGAACTAACCGCTCAGGTGAAGCTGCGGCAGTTGGAGCGGGAGGTACCGGGTTCGAATCCCGATAGGGGCAGGGTGCAAAAAGAATTTTTCACCATTAGATTACGATTTGTGATGTGAATGAACACAACTATGACCCCCTGTTGGAGTGCAGAACTCATGGTATGCAATGGGAAATCGGACCTATAGCCGTACGTCCTCGAATTGGCTGTAATGGCGGAAAAGCAAGGACGTAAATAAGCGAACAAGTTGGGAGTGCCTTGAGCCCCAAAAAAACAGATTAGAGATAAAAAAAAAATAATAACCCTTGAATCCTCAAAGGGCGGATCGTTGTGTCAATTCGTCTTGTTCGTGATCATGTCAGTTCGTCTTGCTGATTTCTGCGAATACCATGTGATAATCAGGGGGTAATCAAGTCGCAATAATCAGTCCCACAAACGTCTAAGGTGTTAGATAATTGTAACCGTCTTATTTATTTCTCTCTCAACAATCCGAGGCGGATCTTGAAACCATCGGTTGGAACGATAGAAATTTCAACCTCTGTATATTTTTATCATCTTTCTTATTGAAAATATGAGATTTATAATTTCAATTTCTTTTTCTTTTGTGACATAAAAAATCTACCTGCGTCAAGATTATCAATCATCTTAGAGAATATTGTCAAAAATAAAGAAAAAAATAATTTTAATTTTATGTCACTCATATTTATCCTTAAATTCCATAAGATGAAGTATAACTGATAAAGGACTATATGCAGACACATGTACGTCGCTGTCTATAGCAGCTACTTGCAACCAAATCACGTATACAATTTCAATCTATGAATTTTTTACGTGATCGTCGAGAGTAAAATTACGAGTCGTTGTTTATCGGTTGATCAAAACATGGTCTTCCTGTATGGGATCGAAGAGGTTTTATCTATTACCCGAATATGTGACATCCGTTAGAGAAAGATATAACAAATCTCAAGCCAGTCATGTACAACGAATTCAACAACGAAGGTCGTCGAATCAAGTTTATCACTACAAAGTGTTGTTCAAATTGGTACGCGAGCCATCTTCCAGCTAGGTGTTCAGGTTTTGATTCTAAGTATCGGTATCACTATATTCTCTGAAATATCGAGTTTGCTGATCCTGAGTGTAACGTAGCTGGGTCAGTTGATCTATCGGATACAAAGCGAAGTTTAATTTCGGAATACTCGTAGGTGTTTGATCCTTTTGAAGAAGGAAAGAGGGATCCTACGTAGAACCATCTGCGCGTTGCATACCTTCATGTCAGCCTATAGTACTGACATAAACGATGGGATGACCCATGGATTCTAAACTCAACAGGGGATCCCAATGAGTTCATTCACACCACCGATCGCACCGTCCAAGCGATCGATGGTGAAAATCCAGATTGCCCCTATCGGAAACCGAACCCAGTCCCTAACCGGCGGTTAACAGATACGATTTGGAGTTCGTTTAAGCCACGCATTCAATCGTTGTCCAGCGTGAGCACCATCTCGTTTGCGATTATGTTTCTACACAAAGTTGCACACACTGTTAACATCGCTAGCCGGAGGAAGAATTGTTACTAAATTGAATCGTGACTAGTTACTAAAGATAATGTCATAGGATCGGCACACCGATCCCAATATAATGACGTAAATTCTTGACTAACGTTTCAGAAGCGCAAATGAGCATTCGCCTCACTATGGAGAAAAATCAACACATTTTGTGACACCACCTTCCCAGGAGACATGAAGCCACTCCAGTCATTTCTGAAGCTGTTAATTTTTTATCGTTACTTCCATTACTTTCCCAGAAAACTCTGGCTTGTAGTTACCTTTGATAAGTGCGCAGTTAAAATATGACTCTCTTGGGAAACCACTAAATATCACGTTATACACTCTGCTGGACCTGTGCGTCGTATAATAGATTCATTCTATAATCTAAATGGCTAAAGATCATAACAGTCAAAACAACGTCTTCGAAGTGCGCAGTTTGTGGTTTCATAGGTAATGGCTTCACCTTTCGTGTGTGACGGTTTGTTTTAGTCTGTTAAACGTCGTACTAGAAATTTATTACCAAGAATCTTATGATAAAGGTTCCGTATAGGTACCAAAAACCTTTTGGTATGGATTTCGTAGCTAATGTGTTCTCCTTTTGTAGACCACAGGTTTGTTATAGTCGTTCCGTAGATATTCTTTGCCGAGAACCTCTTTCTATAGGTTCCGGAAGTAATAGGTTCACCTTTCGTGAGCCAAAGGATCGTAGTAGTCGTACTAGATATTCATTACCAAGAACTGTTTGGTATAGGTTCCGTAATTAATGGGTTCACTTTTCTTGGACCAAAGCTTCGTTATAGTTGTTAAAAATTATATTAAATATTCTTTGCTGAGAACCTCGTGGTAAAGGTTCCGTGGGAAATAGGTTCCCCTTTCGTGTGGCACAGGTTCGTCATAGTCCGTTAACCATCGTACTAGAAATTTATTACCAAGAATTTTTGATATAGGCACCAAGAACCTTTTGGGTGTGTGGTTCCATAGGTAATCGGTTCACCTTTTGTTAACCAAAGGTTTATTATGATCATTTGAAATCATGTTAGGTATTATTTCCAAGAACCTCTTTGTAGAGGTTCAGTAAAAATGGGTTCCACTTTCGTGTAGCAAAGGTTCGGTACAGTAGTTTCAAGACATACTTGAAATTAATCACAAAGAACCGCTTGGTAAAGGTTCCATAAGTTATTGGTTCACCTTTGGTGAAGCACAGGTTCATTTTAGTCTCTTAACCGTTGTACTACAAATTTATTACCAAGAATCTTGTACAGGTTACGTAAAAGTAACTCTTGATATAGGTTCCGTAGGTAATGGGTTCACTTTTTGTGGACCACAGGTGCGTTATAGTCGTTCCGTAGATATTCTTTGCCGAGAACCACTTGGTATAGGTTCCGTAGGTAATGAGTTCACCTTTTGTAGACCACACATTTGTTATAGTCGTTCCGAAGATATTCTTTGCCGAAAACGTCTTTGTATAGGTCTCAGAAGTAATAGGTTCACCTTTCGTGGGCCAAAGGTTCGAAGTAGTCGTTCTAGATATGCATTACTAAGAACTATTTCGTATAGGTTCCGTAAGTAATGGGCTCATGTTTCTTGGACGAAAGGTTCATTATAGTGGTTTGAAATCGAATAAAATATTCTTTGCTGAGAACCTCTTGGTATAGGTTCCGTAGGAAAAAGGTTCCCCTTTCGTGTGGCACAGGTTAGTCAAAGCCCATTAGCGATCGTTCTAGAAATTTATTACCAAGAATTTTTGATACAGGCACCAAGAACCTTTCGGTATATAGGTTCCATAGGTAATAGGTTCACCATTCGTGTACCAAAGGTTCGTTATTGTCATTTGAAATCATATTAGGTATTATTTCCAAGAACCATATTGTATAGGTTCGGTAAAAATGGGTTCCACTTAAAAAGGTTCGGTACAATAGTTGCAAGAAGTACTAGAAATTGATACCCAAGAACCGCGTGGTATAGGTTCCGTAAGTTATTGGTTCACCTTTGGTGCAATACAGGTTCGTTATAGTTTCTTAACCGTTGTACTAGAAATTTATTACCAAAATTGTTGTACTATAGGGTCCTTTTGTGGACCACGGGTTTGTTAAAGTCGTTCCGTAGATATTCGTTGCATTGAACCGCTTGGTATATGTAAGTAATGGGTTAACCTTCGTGGACCTAAGGTTCGTAGTAGTCGTCGGTATAGGTTCCGTAAGTAATGCGTTCACCTTTCTTGGACGAAAGGTTCATTATAGTGGTTTGAAATCATATAAAATATTCTTTGCAGAGAACTTCTTGGTATAGGTTCCGTAGGAAATAGGTTCCCCTTTCGTGTGGCACAGGTTCGTCATAGCCCATTAGCGATCGTTCTAGAAATTTATTACCAAGAATTTTTGATACAGGCACCAAGAACCTTTCATCATCAAAAATGGGTTCCACTTGAAAAGGTTCGGTACAATAGTTTCAAGAAGTACTAGAAATTGATACCCAAGAACCGCGTGGTATAGGTTCCGTAAGTTATTGGTTCACCTTTGGTGCAGTACAGGTTCGTTATAGTGTCTTAACCGTTGTACTAGAAATGTATTACCAAAATTGTTGTACTTTAGGTTCCGGTAAAGTAAACTCTTTGTATGGGTTCTGTTGGTAATGGGTTCACCTTTGGTGGACCAAAGGTTTGTTATGGTCGTTCTAGATATTCATTACCAAGAACCTCTTGGTATAGGTTCCGTAGGTAATGGGTTCACCTTTTGTGGACCACAGGTTCGTTATAGTCGTTCCGTAGATATTCTTTGCCGAGAACCTCTTTGTATAGGTTCCGGAAGTAATGGGTTCACCTTTCGTGGGCCAAAGGTTCGTAGTAGTCCTTCTAGATATGCATTACTAAGAACCGTTTGGTATAGGTTCCGTAATTAATGGGTTCCCCTTTCTTAGAAGGTTCGTTATAGTTGTTAAAAATTATATTAAATATTCTTTGCTGAGAACCCGTGGTATAGGTTTCGCAGGAAATATATTCCCCTTTCGTGTGGCACAGGTTCGTCATAGCCCGTTAGCGATCGTTCTAGAAATTTATTACCAAGAATGTTAGATATACGTACCAAGAACCTTTTGGAATAGGTTCCATATTTGAAATCATATTAGGTATTATTTCCAAGAACCTCTTTGTTTAGGTTCGGTTTAAATGGGCTACACTTCCGTGTGGTTCGGTATATGAGTTTGAAGACGTCCTAGAAATTGATCATCCAGAATCGCTTGGTATAGTTTCCGTAAGTTATGGTTCCCCTTTCGTGTGGCATAGCTTCATTATAGTCTCTTAATGGTAGCTCTTGGTATTGGTTCCGTTGGTAATGAGTTCATCTTGTGTGGGCCAAAGGTTCATTATAGTCGTTTCGTAGATATTGTTTGTCGAGCACCTTTTTGTATAGGTTTTATAATTAATAGATTCACTTTTCGTGTGGCAAAGGTCCGTTATAGTCGTTCACGTTTCGTGTGGTAATATAAGATAAACTTAAAACTAAGGTTCTTAATTCCGTCACAATTACTAGATTTGTGATAAGTTACGAATTATGACAACTATAGTTCCACCAATTATTTTACTGCTAAAATTTAGTCTAGGTATCTTGCTTGAACAATATTCTTCCCAATTTTGTCAGTTAAAATTTCTCATTCACACTTGCCTAAAAGGTTGCTGACCGTCAATATCTATAAATAATATGGTCATGGTCGTGTGTAATTAAGTGTGATGCCAACTAATTATAAAATTCAATGAATTCCAGATAAAAACTTGATGATGAAAATACGAGGGGGAAAGTCCGCATACTCTCTTCATACCATATATACATCGAAGTACAATAGAAGTAATTGTTCTATAAAATATTAATTATAGTTTTACCCATACACACATACACACATATAAATAGTTGTTGTTGCTATTGTCCAAACTATATAGCCACTTCAATTAGTCATCGATGAATAACATAAATCATATAATGAAATAAGTAGATAACAAGTCACATTGTCATAAGCATTAGTGTCCCATACCGGAAAAACTACAAAATGTTTATCATTTCGTGTATTGTGTCGATTTTGTAACAAAATAGTTTTGTGATTTTGACCTATGATAGGATTTATGATTTCCTTACGTTGTATAGGGATTAATAATTAAATTTCCGGGTATTTAAGTCGACCATCATCTAACGTATATACATTTATAGACATGTACCCCAACTGTGTTGAATTACTTATATTCGACACCAGAAATGGCAGAGCGAAAATACATCACACGTTCGTAGGAGTAGGAACTGGAACGTATGCCACGATGCTTTGAGTTATGTCTTTACAGAAGGAAAGTCGTACATTACAAGCGCGAGGCTGGTCTCGACTTGAGTTTTTTTTTGTTCAGACTGAATTTACCCATTGGCACATCCCTGTGACATGCGACTATAGGATCCATCTGCACATTGCATAGCTCATTGGCAGCCTATTGTACTTACATGGGCCGACCCATGGATTCTTAACTCAACAGGGTTTATCAGTTGGTAATTCGAACCCGGTACCTCTCGTTCCAATTGAAGCAGCTCTAACCACTACTGCGGCTTGCGTTCACTGTTAAACTGGGAATTCGCCAATAGTATCATAATAGCAGATCAGACATGCCAACAGCAAATGATTAAGTTTAAATAATTTCTATGAAACTATTGTACATCTAAACTTATTCAGAATGGTTTATTTATGGTAGAGACCTTTGGTGCTTTGACAAGGCTAATAGCAGCAATAGCACAAAAGTATTCTAAATTTTTGGTAAGAATTCGGAAAACCTTGAGTTTGTCGCTTGGTCTAGACTGCAGTTTGTCAGTACTGCAACCCCCCATCACGACTCATGATAGAATTCTGGGTTGCATCGTGAGTCAACTCACGTCTAGAACTCATTTGTCAGGAAGCTTTGGATACTTTTCAATAGGCATCTTCATCCTGGAGTACTAATCTGCACCTCAAGGAGACAGACTTCATAAAAACAAGTCACTTCGATCTGCAGCAAAGGGAATTTTCTAATTTAACTCCAAGAGAACTGGGACACCATCAACAGCACATAAGGCCTTTCTAGGAGCTCACAATGAGGATTATGGAAAGCCGGAGTTAAATCAACGAAACACCTGCCCAAAGTATTTGAAGTCTATTTTTTACGGAACTTTCCAAATTTGTACGTCCAATGATTGGGAGAACCAACATATCAATGCCACAAACTGACATGGAAAAATTTCGTGTCTATAACACGACTATAATGTAGGCCAAACTTGAAGAATCTTCGTGACTGCGAGTAAGGACCTTCGAGCTACATCCTGAAACGCCATAGCTCTCTTGACATCAGCACAACATAGACCAGTTGCAATCATGAGAGACATGATATGAATGCCATACTAGGAAAATGGAGTAATACAACCAAGGAGATCACTCGTGTCTTGTTAAAACTCGTTACTAAATAGTTCAGCTTGCCGACATTGGTTTGGAAAATCATAACGTTTCGGGACTCGTATAAGTATAGTCTGCTGTAATCAGATATAGAAACTTCTGAACTATTTGAAAACTGTTTGTATGGGACGTGTGGGAGCTATATATATATATATATATATATATATATATATATATATATATATATATATATATATATATATATATATATATGCTGGAACAATGGCAGAAATGAAGGGAAAGCGCAGACACTGCGTCGTGGACCAGACAGCTGATCCCTTAAATTAAAGAGTGGAAGCGCTACCCACATGGTGCATGGTAAGCATGGTGAAATCAACTCTCACTTAACGCAATTCCTATCGGGCCATGGCTGTTTTAACAGCTATTTCTTTAAAATGCATATTAAAGAGAGGCCCTGTTGTTTCTACTGTGATGATGAAGATACACCAGAACACACTATTTTTCACTGTGAACGGTGGGAGCGGGAGCGTCGTGAGTGTACTGATATAGTAGGTCAGCTGACAATGGAAAACATTATTCCTAAGATGCTGTCGGAAGAGCGAAATTGGAACACCATAAATACCATGATAATGATGATATTATGTCAAAAAATGACACATACATAGATAAGAACATGGACATCCAACGCCTGAAGTTATGCAAACTTTGCGATCCCGGTCGTGTGGAGGAGCGGAGGGTGGGGTTTTAGTCGGTAACGGTCCGGCACAGCGCCCTCATATATATATATATATATATATATATATATATATATATATATATATATATATATATATATATATGAGGGTTTCCCCCCCTTGACATAAAAAAAATATATAAATATATATATATATATATATATATATATATACATATATATATATATATATATATATATATATATATATATATACATATATATATATAATATATAATATATATATATATATATGTATATATATATATATATATATATATATATATATATATATATATATATATATATATATATGTATATATATGTATATATATATATATATATATATATATATATTTATATATATATATATATATATATATATATATATATATATATATATATATATTACTCGAGATTACGCGCGAGCTACAGTAAGTGTGATATATATATATATATATATATATATATATATATATATATATATATATATATATATATATATATATATATATATATATATATATATATGTCACACTTACTGTAGCTCTCGAGTAATCGGTGGGATGGGTCTGCTGTGACTTGATCTTTGGATAAAAATGTATTCAATACTTATAGAGCTGTCTAAAATACTGGTAGATATACTTTATCAAATATAAAGGAAGTTGATCGGGATTGAAATAAGCTACAGAGATTGCCGTATTGGATAACCCTAGCTCATGTCGCCTCTCCATTATATTAATTAAAACCAACAAATATTCTACCCCTTCGTTATCTGTGATAGACGGGTCTGGCTCGGTATTCTCGCCAAAATTTGGAACAATTGAAACTACGAGGAATGTAGGATTCAACTTTGATGATCAACTATCGACTTTGAACATTTATTCAGCGAACAAACAGATTTGACAACTGAGGACGGTCTCGATTTTTTGTCAAACAATTTGCTCAAAACTTCTTAATTTTTTTATTAGGTTTAATACAAGATTGATTTTAGAAATTGTTAAGATATGCCCTTCATCTTGTACTCATGCATCGAAAATAGAAAATTATTTCTTCGAGACTAATATCAACTAGATTATGAAATTCTTTAGAAAAGTTTCGTTTACGCAACAATCTATTTTATGATTAGTGTATGACATGCACGTCACATTACACCAACGACAACTTTTGTTACCAAACGAAGCATGAAAATGAGTTAAGATAATAAATTATCAGTTTCTTTAAGATGATTCGTCTAATTCGACATCGTCTTTTGCGTATTCGTTGAAGAATATAAATTCAACTGGTTTACAACGTTAGAAAGTAGGGTTGTTTTTGGAGCCCGGCTTTAGTATAAACTTAGGGTGTGGGTCTTCGCCACATTATACTCAGTCCGATTTTCATCTAATTTAAATTATTTAAATAATCTTACGGCAACTTGGTGATTCATCTGAAGTGATTAGAAATAACCAGTCTATAGATTATAACGGATAATAATTGATAATAATAATTAATCAGGTGATTCAATCGCGAAGAGCCAACCAAAGTTTGTGAAATAAGCTACATGAGTTATAAAGATACTTCCAAGATGACTAGACGCAACGGACGAGATGATCCGTGTCAGTGGGGACGTGAACTGCTTAAATCTTATCATACTGATGATTGTGGTTGAAGTACCGACACTTGGGGTATCGTTTCTAATACTACACCAGTGCCTGAGATCAAATGATTAAATCCAGGATTTTATCTAGCTGGATCTTCTGGTACCAGACTAGTGATGACTGTACTGTAAGGGGAAACTCTCTTGAGATGGGCCAGCGACTAAAGAAAGCGTCTGTATTGGAAACAATTTAGGAGCACTTCTACTCTAGATGTAACTTATAATAGGACACTACATCCTTCTTACAATACGTATCATGCCTATATAGTCTTATAACAGTGAGTTGAGGCAAAACATTGCCTCATAGACAAGTATACGAATAGGGTAGGTGTCTCCTCACGACTGACGTCACATTTTGTTGGGACGCAGGAACAACGTAACTCGAGGTTCACCTGTATATATATATATCCATATAAAATTTTTCATTATGTTTATGAATAATTTGGTAAAAATTTCTAATTACCTTTCACCCGACCCACAGTACCAACTACAACAGCACGAACACTGGTATAGATATATACATCTTTACGTATATACATTCTCAACCCTTTGATGATACTTTTGTTTATTTAGACAAACACGTTAAAGCGGTTGTAGTTATTCGATGTAAATTATGAAAATGAATGGGATAATATATGTAGATAGTTGGTATACAGATGTGATATACGCAAACTCAGATGATTGCATCGATTTGCCAATTCGGAGTAAATCAACATAAGTAGCAATGCAACAACTGTTCAAGACATATATTTCGTTGGTACGAAGTCACGTGCTGTCTATCCTATTATAAATTCCCTTATTCCCTATTCATACATACATAATAGATTCCGTGAATACACACATCCGAGTGTGTACATAGGTATAATGAAAATGCAACCCTCTTGAAAAACATTTTCATCTCATTCAATTTTTTTTTATAATATTTTTCATTAAATTTAACACTATGTCGGCCAGTTAATCAAATTTGAGCTGAGCAATATATTCACCTTGGCGGTGTTGGGTTATAACTATTTTTCGTTGGTTAGATGACTGTATTGTTCGACATCAAATTTAGGTTCTGTATATGACATGTCTATATAATTCGACGGGTTTGGATTATATAATCAATTCATTGGCTCGTTTTCAGCAAATATTTTGAAGCAAACCAATTTTAAATAGGCAAAGAGATCACATGGCTACCCATGAAAACAAGGTGTGCACTAGGCTCGAAGCCCTAAAAGCTAAAAATATGTAATCCAAGGCTCAATCAGAAATAGCATTATCCAGCTTCCAAGCGGTCTATAATCGAATGTGTAGGTTCAATCTGGGCGAGATTTGTTGATTTATCACCATGTAGTCCATTATGAAGAAGTCATGGGTAGCTGGTAATATAATTAAAAAGCTCCGAAACATGTGAGAAAATAATTAAGTACTATGAGCGGTATACTGGTGAGTTCAAGGATTTTCCCATTTTCGATTTCACCTCCTTGGAATTAGTTACTGCCAGGGAAGATACTCTATAGAAAGGAGGTAAACCTGAGGAGGTAAATATGGTAGAGTAAACCAATACTTGTCTAAAGAAAAGTAGGGCTGAACCCACTAGAACTCGTCTCCAGTCAGTTTCATTATGTTATCTTCTCAGCTTATGAGAACGGTTGCCCTGTGGAACGAGAGAAATCTACCAAAAATGGTCCCTAGTGAAATGGGTCACTGAAACAGAATATTACTTCGATTTAAAACCATCTGAGGGAGTTGGTTTTAACTGGGACGGAATATAACTCCGATTTAAGACTATCTGAGGGGATTAATAGGAACCACTAGCATGTGTTCGAATAGTGCAGTAAAGCAATTGGCAACCATAGATAAGATTAGGTGTATGTGAGGGCATTTAGGTTAGGTTAGAGTGGCTGCTAACGCACACTTAGTCGTTGCCGGTCCATTGTGATGTCACAGGATCTTAGTCCCTTAATACCCCTAACACTCTATTGGAACCACCCTGAGCTACTAATGTAGCGTAAAATGTCCCGCACCCTAATATCTGCAAGATCTGTAAGATTGTGCATTACATACCTATCCAAGTGTAGATGTCTTCTTAGTACCAGTGCAGGACAAGAGCACAGGAAGTGAACAGGCGTCTCTTCCTCCCCCTCGTCCATACAGCTTCTACAGAAGCCATTTGTTTCTAGACCCAGCCTTCTCGCATGTAAACCGAAAAGGCAGTGTCCCGTTAATATTCCTACTATCCTTCTTAAATCTCTCCTCTTAAGAGAGATTAAGGTCCTGGAGCGATTCAAATCCAGCCTTGGCCACATTTGTCTCGTTCTTTCGCATGTGAGGGTGTCAGACCACCTCCCCAGTGCTAAAGTTTCTGCCCTTTTCCTCAAAGCCAGTCTAAGCTCCGCTGTAGGCATCCCCTCATTGGCCCTTTCAGGCTTCAGCTGAAGAGTTGTACCTTGCCTAGCTAGTTCGTCTTCCCTGCAGCTACCCTTGATGTCAGAGTGGCCGGGGACCCAGATAATCTGAATATTGAAATGCTCGTTTTCTCCCCTCATTGGCCCTTTCAGGCTTCAGCTGAAGAGTTGTACCTTGCCTAGCTAGTTCGTCTGCCCTGCAGCTACCCTTGATGTCAGAGTGGTCGGGGACCCAGATAATCTGAATATTGAAATTCTCGTTAAGAGAAGAATGGCAACCCAATGCCACCCTAGATTTCAACAGCACTGCTACCAGTGACTTGATGGCCGCCTGACTGTTCACATAAATCTTGATATCCCTCTTAGATATCAAGTTATGCCTAAACCAGCTCAAGGCTTCCTCAATCGCTATTACCAGCTCCGGTCTGAGACCGCAAAGTTTGCCTATTGCACTCCTACACGAATACATCGCCGTCGTAGTTTTGCTGATTCTCTCCAAGATTTTCGGCTTCCAGCTTAGTTTACTGTCTAAAATTACACCCAGAAATCTCGCTTTATCAGTAAAGGCCAGTTTAGTGCCATTTACGGTAGGTGAGTCAACTACCGGAATTTTATATTTCTTAGTGAAGAGTACCAGCTCTGTCTTAGATGTATTGACTCCTAATCTACATTTACTGGCCCATCTTATTATAATAAGAAGCGCATTCTGCATTACCTCTTTAATGGCCAATAAAAGTTTACCTGATACTTCCTCTCCAACTCCAGAAGTAATCCATGAATCACCATGTTCCAGAGAAGAGGAAACAGGACTTCCCCTTGTGGGGTTCTCCTAACCACTCGCCTACTTATGGTTGACTCCCCCAACTCTGAGTCCTGCGTCCACTAAGGCCCTGATTTGGCGTTGCCGGTTTCTCGATGCATGGTCTAAACTGCAACGTTACTGGAACATAGGTCAGAATATTTGAGAACTACTTGTGCCCTCTCGGGATTCTTGAAAATCTGATTTTTACGAGTGAAGACTACTGTGAATACCTGCACGCCTTCTGTACAAGCTGAAGAGGACGTAAAAGTGGAAGATAATGTAGATTTCTGATTCTGTCCAACACTACCACACAGAATGAAAAAGCATTTCGGTTGTTGGATGCCAATTATTTTAAGGTGTAACAAAATCACTCAGATGATATGATACGAGGGATTAAAGCATTTTCCGATATTGAGCTACCAACCATAAAGCAACTCATTAAATTTTTTAGCAAAGCGAGTGTTGTTTGACTTTTTCCAATTATTGGGGAGGTTCAGTGATTTGAATATGAGATACGGTTGGTCGATGTGGCAACCGTACATATATATATGAATTCAGTTCTGATGTGTCACATTGCTGTTAATTGGATACCAACCAGTGTCCCTGCTTTATCATCAACCGGGATAAATCGATTCGAATTATTTATCCATAAACGGAATAATCACATCACGATGTAACAAATAATCGTATTTTAAATAGATTTTTCGAAGACAAAATTTTCATTATCTATACATCAGCGATGCCATCAAACCCCTCGGTTCTTATTGTTGAGTTTATGCTCGTACAACCAATCGTACCTTGTTTTATTATTACAAGCAGTTTCCCATTAAAACGGCATTAAAATTGTTCCCTACACAAATTTTATAATTCCACCCTAAAGCTACTCGATTGGATTATTCGATTAATCAAGAACAGAAGGGTTCCCGTGTACTACACGAGATAAAATAATAGTATTCGAGTCCCCTGCATAAATTCGGATATATGACGATTTATTGAAAATCTACAACAGGTCATCATTAACATTATGTATTCTCACTTGTTACCCGTTTCGAGTTGGAAATTTTTTTTTCTACTTTTATTCTCATGGGAACGGGCACAATGAATGAATGAAAATGAAAAAAAAAGAAAATTTATTTTTGTTTTCTTGTTATCTGTTTGATTAATTTTTCCGAGAAGATACATACTCACATATACACTATATCATCATGTCAACAGGGGGAAAACAACAATAACAGAAAGTGCGATGAAATTATTAATAAAGTTTTAATAGTTTTTGAAGTCAAGTGGGTTGGCATGGTCATAAGTAGAAGATGCACGAGTTATGTAGTTACGCGTTCGTATCTTGCATCACTAACGAGTCGCGTCAATAAATTGTATTTAAATGTGTTTCCGGAAGTACGGTTTATGAAAACCCTCTACCTTAACCGGAACTTTACTTATCCGACCAAAACGATATAATTTATGTTAAGTCCGGTTATATATGTGAGTACTCGTACATGTCACTAAATAGTCCCGATCAAAATTATATTTGGCCTAATGTTGCTCATGATCAGACTTGATCGGTATTGTACTCCCGCCGATCGGGTCAGTTGTAAAGATTCAATGGAATAATTATTCATAAATCTGAATTAAAATCAAAACTCTAACGGAAAGTTTTGCTCTTCTAGAGAATCCTGGATAATCTGATGTTTATACTAGCTTGATATTGGTTAGCAAAATCAGATTGGGCCTTTTGTACATGCCGTGACGATCTGGAAGAGGAAGATAGTGTAGATTTCTGCTTATGTTCAACACTAGTAAAAAAGCACTTGGGTGGATAGACGATCATATCAGAGGACACGTACTTGTCGAAAAATTATTCCGTTCAAATTAATATTTGGCCTGATGTTGCTCATGATCACACTTGATCGGTATTGGTCTGTTATGACTTATGATACAGGTATCACATCTCACTTTCATTCGGAAAACTAGTCAAAACCCGAGTGAGTGGGCCAATTTGATTGAGAACCACCCGCCGATAGGTTCAAAAGACTGGATAAGATTCAAAAATTGGAAGCTGGAACATCCAAACTTTAACGGAAAGTTTGTGCCCATTCATGGGAATTCTGGAAAATTTGATGTTTCCTAGCAAAATTAGTTTAGGCAAAACTGTATGCCTTCTGTACATGATGTGAAGACCTGGAAGAGGAATCTTAGAGGAGCTTCTGGTGTCAGAAATTAGTACACTGAAGGTACAAGCACTTGAGTGGTGAGACGATCCTCTCAGAGTACTCGTATATCGATCAATTAAGTTGAGATTGTTGGGAGCGAGATAATAGAGATAATTCAGAGCTCACACTATTGGTAGAGGTTAATACTGTTTGGGAACGAATAAAAATGTCCAAAATGGAATGAAATGAGAATTTCCTTCCGATAGGGTTAATCCTAAATACTGGCTAGGATTCAATGGAATAAATATTTTATTTATCATTAAACAACACATGGATACGGAATATATTCCACAAAGGATAGTAGTCAGCCTGTTGTAAATGGAAAAACCCAGCTTATTTCGGCTATATCTCTCATAGTACATCGCCAGTTTCGACTAGCATATACTACTTCCAGTTAGTTCACCTACTCTGTAGTTTCATAGATGGTAGATAGCCTCGATGCATTCTTCTTACCAACAATTTGAACTGGAAGAAGATGGAACTTAAGTTATTGTATCTTCTCTAAATATTTCACTGGTCTTACTGTTTTTTTTCTTTGAGATGTTCCTCTAACTAATCATTAGTCTTCCCAACCCCAAGTTGCCAGTAGTCAGTATAAAACTAATTACAGGGCAAAAAGTTTCAGAAACATCTTTCATGGTATTACTAAAGTGATTCCAAGTTCTGAGGACAACCAAACTAGATTTCTCCCCTCGAAAAATTTTCTTCGGGATTTCTGTTATCCACCCCAGTCGAGCATATCACGGTGTCGTACTGTATTCCTGTAATCCTAGCTAGGATTCGGGGCAACTGTATACATCAAACCCAAATGCAATTTTCCCATCATTGCACATGTATTATTTAACAATTTATATTATATCGGAATACGAGTATATCTCCCACGATACTTTTTGCTTTATACAATCGATCTATTCATGCATTGATGCAGTGATGTATTTGCCCGTTTCATCTTTAAAACGGATGAGATGGTCACATAAGAAAAAATAATAATAATCAGGTAATAATTCGTTTCTCTCACGTCATGTACAAAATGTAGAAAAATATTAAGAAATGATATAAGAAAACTGTATGTAAGAACCAGCTGTGGGTGGGATTAAAATTCGAGCTACCTTTTGTGTACTTTATTGTTTGATTTCTTATTATGATTTTTAATCCACTTAAACATTTTAAGGTTATAAATCTAATGCCTATATATACGTATATAAATGGGTGATCACTTGGGAACATCATATATCGTTGAAAATGGAATGTAAGACAAATAACGAAACCTGTCTCTATTATATCCTGCATTGAAAAATCAGGACTCAATGAACTAAGGTGGAATTAGGGTGGATATCTAACCATATAAAGTTGAAGGGTTATCGATGACATTACCCAGAATTCTTTTTAAGTGCACTCAAGACCTAGTGCGTTGCACAGTCTTATCACTCGTATCGACAGGAGCTCACAACAGTTAGTACTTCCGACACAAAACAAAGCTGAGGTCTTAAGAGTACAACAACTAGGCAGAGAGTCCAATCGGCATCCAGTTTTTGACAACAGTCAGGTAGATGGATGCATCACATTAGGAAAATGGAGGAAGGTTTTATTTTCCATTTTCTTAAAGGCTCTCGATGAAAATTCAGGATAATCTCTATCCTGGGTTACCATGGATATAAAGTAAGTCGTTAATTGTCAAAGTCTCTGGGGCGACAGATGGTCGCTCGAGAAAAGTATATCCTAACCCAATCAGGAATGACGATAACGGATTTCAGGTGACATCATTAAGTTGATACATAAGAACGGTATGTAATGATTTTTTTAAATGGAGCGAGGGCAGACATGTCCATGGTAGTCAAAAAGCATTTGTTCGATTCCAGAGTGTATGGTCTGATTTAATCGCGTTTCACTCCAGAGATAAGATATATGATGGAAAGTAGAACTGTTTTCAAATAACTCCCTGGAGATGTTGCCAACCCTGAGAGATATTAACTCCCACTCTTCCTCATTTATTTTCCAAACTATCTTCATAGAATAAACATTTTTTTCCGCTCCCTCCCAATTTTGGCGGCACTGAAACGAGTACATCATCATATCGCACCCCATTATCAAAATTAAAAAAAAAATTAATTTTAAAAATCACGTTCAAATGATCGTTCCAAATTTTACAATTTAAAATCATTTCCATTCAACACAATACACAATACACCCATAATGATTATAAATGCGCGTACAAAATCGCGATCGTGAATTTAATTTTAATTTTATTTGTATGCTTTGGTTTATTTTATTTTTATTCATCCGACGATCATGTTGGTATTTTTTTGTTTTTTTTTTGTTCAAAATTCTTTGAAATTAAATGTGATCCATCAGGATATGGAAAAAAAAAACAAAAATCAGATCGAGTATGTCAGCAATATGGCGAGCATATGAAAATTGCTACAATGTCATCACAATCTCGTTACATTGTAAATGTTGTTTCTGGGTGATCGTATTTTTTGTGCGAAAACAAATTACACATGTGGGCTGAGTGTGTGTGTGTGCGACACAATGTACAATTTCTGCTTATCCGGCTTTACAAGACATTTAAATTTAAAAGATCGAAAATCATTCTCTGAAACGATCGGATCAAAGTTTTGAGGAACTGTTTGTGAGATTATGCTGAACGTCGATCATTTCTGAGAACGTCGATAGTGGTGATCATGTTGGATGTAAAACGACACCGTCAGATCTGATTTAAAAACTAAGACAAGATCCTGGATTATAAGGTCGCATAAGAACTTCTAAAATGTGATGGAGTTTTGTTAGACTGGTAATTTGGCATTACGCTAGGACTTTTTGGCACAATGCAAAAGACTACTGTGGCAATAACACAAATTCAAGATGTCGTTATTTCAGCAACATCATTTGATTTTAAAACAAATTTGAATGAGCTGCTATTTACCAATTCAAAGTACTAAATTCGTAGGAGGATCTAATGATATATATATATATATATATATATATATATATATATATATATATATATATATATATACTTAGTCACATTGAAATATTAAAAGATCGCTCCCACAAAATTTTTTTGGGCGACCAAGCCTCTTGTTCTCGACAAACAGACACATAGGCCATCACTATCAGTAGGAAGTTGCTCAAACCTCAAAGATTCTATAAAAAAAACTAGTCTCAAACGAGATCCAGGAGCAGCGTTGTTGGGAGGTCTAGATTCTACCAATGCACCAAAGAATCACAAAATAGAATTAGAGCAAGCACCTTCCTGGAGACAGTTTTATAATCTCCTATATAAGTTGTTTGTGGTCTTTGGAAAATACAGGATAAGCAACTAGCTATTGGGACAAATTTCTGGAGAATTTTGTTGCTCTCCAAGAAACTGGAGGTCCTAACCACGTGTTGAAAGGCTATACATTGCTACACAGTGGAGATGACCTCGAAAAACTTTGAAGTCGATTACTCATGGGATTAGCCCACCTGTCAATTTTATGTTTACATGCGTTTAACTGTTTCATGAGTATGTTGTAGAGCGGAATTGGTTTGATGAGGAGGATCGTATAACTGTTGAGTATCGAAATATTACTTTGTTTACAATCGCAAAGAAAATTAAAGCTTAGAATGTAAAGGGATTTTAATTCCATCTCCCTACCATCTGGTGGTGTGAATCAACACATCTGTGACAATCGGTTTAGTTTAGAATCCATGGGCGGACCTTGTCTTCGATGTCAGTACTATAGATTGGCATGTAGCTATGCAATGGAGATGTTACAATGTGCCAATTGAGCCTGAGTGATGAAGGACAAAATAAAATTCAGCTGCGGTTGGGCTAAAAATCAACTAGTCCAAAACAGATTTTAGAGATCAATATGGAATCCAATATTGGACATATCTTGCAAATATAGGAGAGTCGTATTTTGGTAAGCAAAGATGTCGCTGTCGCATGAAGAGTTGACTCGTGTAGACTAATGACTTTTGCAGAAGCTGTAACAAGATAGAGAATGTTTCAATTACTACCTCCAGAAAATAATCGACTGAAATTTTGTGAGGATCGCGCGATCGTATACACAACCACCACTGGTAAATATACACTCATATACTGTTTGTGTGTCGTGCGGGTGAAACATTTCAAATAATTAATATTCCATAAGGTTTAACTGTACGTCTTCTTTATTTCTTAGCGTTTCTTCTTTCGTATTATTATTCTACATTTTGTTTGTTTGGTTTCAATTTTAATTTCCTCTCTCCACACACTACCTTCCCCTTCATATATTACTCACTGTATGTATTATAATACAATACCGTACCATACATAAGACGAATACAGTGAGTGTGTACATTGTTTGCTTTTTGTGTTTCGTCGTAAAAAAAAAAACTATTCAGTAAATGTTGAAAACTAATTCAGTCGATGGTTAGAAATTGTAGAGTGCGGATGCACTTATTGTATAGTATTTGACAGGAGTGCGTTAAAAAAATTATTTACGAAATTTTTCGAAACTTAAAAGTTTCGAGTCCAAAACTATAGTTTAGTGTTTAACCAGTTGGTATAGTGCGATTTAAAAAAAATTGTTTATAAAAGTTTTGTGGGTGCTCACTTTATATAGGAGGGGAGGGTACATATTGTTATAGTTTACATAAAACTTAATCAACATATTTCACCTGTCGTTAATGTACATACATAATTTTATAGTTTACAACGGAAGTGCAATCTAGTCAAGCGGAACAGTTTTGTGTTCTTTTTTTATTTAATATAGTTTTTTCAAAACTATATCGAAAAAAACAATAGTTTTTTAAGTGCAGGAAATTTTTGTGTGAGGCAAAATAATGTTGCCATGACAATTTGTGTGTATTATTGATAAAACTTCAGAATACTAAATCTATAAAGTTATATAGTTTTTGGGCAAATAAGTTTGTGCAAAACAGTGCGCGTCAAAATGGGGGCCAAAATTCTCGGCCTAGTTGTGATAATGATCGTTGAGATTGTAATGTGTGTACGAATTGAAAAATCGGCATATCAGGATGTTGTGATTGAGATCGATGGCAAAATTGATTATAGTGAATGTACAAAACTATTTTTGGATATTGAAGTAAGTAATAGTTTTTTTAGTTCCTCCTAAAATGATGTATTATTTAACAAAAATCACAAGCACATCGTTTTATGTTTTGTGTTGCGCTTAATGTGCAATTAGATTCAGTTCTCAAAATTATACAAAATAGAAAGACAACATAAAAACTATATCATTATGTCATAACGGTTATTGATTTCGATAGTTTGATATATGTTATGGTATTTGAACATAATATATTTGTTTTTTTTTCTGAACTCTACTAAATAAAAACACGGGGTCGTTTCGGGGTCGCAATACTCGCCTTGGATAGTACAAACAAACAATAACTATTATTTATTTTCGCGACCCTTCCTTGTACTGTATGTATATATAAGTGTCATTGATATACATGATTGATGTCACTAGCGGAATGCAAATCGAAAATCAATTTTATATAATAAACGCGAATCCAAGAAATTTATATATTTCTTCATCTGAAGATCGGTATTGTTTGGTGTGACCAATTGAATCGATTTCTAAAATAAAAATTTTATCAATTAAACCGGACAAATTGAAAATAATTTCAAAATTCGAATCGAAGCCGAGGCATTCATACATTTGAGAAAGTGAATCCTATACGTAACGAAGGTTAGCATAATAGATAACTAAGATTAAGACAATGTACTTATACATAAGAATTTGTGTCATAAGCATCGTGTGATCGTAGTGGTCTTGAAATAAAACTTACATTGTTTGATTTTTTTTCGTAATCACGATTTCATGAGTAACAAACTAAGATCTTCTTTCTTCCAATATATGTTTCCAAGTTTAAAGATGCTTTTAACGTCTTACAATCTCTTTAAGTGGGACATGCATATATATATATATATATATATATATATATATATATATATATATATATATATATATATAACGTTTCTAGTGCTCTGAATGCAAATTAATTTTGATCTTACCCGTAAGCAAAACTGCCTTCCATTGCCTCAAATCCCAAGTGGTATGTTCCATGGCTGCACCTCTTTCAGCATATTACTCCAGTAGTTTGTGTCTTGAATATGTGACACCATGACGACCATTCTCAGAGTGTATAGTGGTTTTGCAACTCTTTAGACATCGTGACTACAACCTACAGACTGCATCCTTTAAATATCTCCGGTTCGATCTACTTCCATCAATGATTGCGAAAAGTGCCTTTCCGATTGCGTTTCGACTGATTGAATTAAATGTATATTGAAAGTCTACGAATAGTTATGTACTGTTCTATGAGGAACGTGTAGTGTTCATTCTGTACAGCTCATTTCTGGCTTAAAGCCAGATTGTTTCATTCTTAGTTGTTGGTTTATTGATGGGGATATTCACTCAATTATTATCTTTTTTAATACTTTTATTGTTCTGTAGTACTGGAGATACCTCTCCAGCTTTTGCATTCTCGTAGGACAACTTTTGTTAGGATCGTTATGGTTAAACCAACTCTCAAACGTCTGGGTGACAGTTCCAACTATCCGCTCGGTCCATGAATGGATGTTGATAGTTTCGTTATAGATGCCAATTGGCATATCTCCTATAGAAGAAAACTATACTGAGTCCTTATATTTTATTCTAGGTTCCGTTGTTATGGTGCCATAGGAGTATTTACTGGCCATGTCGTTAGATTTTCTTCCAAGTCTTATCAATGATCGATGGTAATAGTTTCACAGAGCGAAGAAAGATTAAGTTGAATCATTTCTTTGAATGTATTTCTTGTAGCATTATTTCTTAATCCATCGATGTTACATTTCCTCCAATTCGATTGATTGTATGATTTTTTCTAAAAAAATATCTTTCGATTAAAATCATTTTACGGTCTAGTTTCTGATAAAGTTAACTCTTCTGGCAAGTATTAAAAACTAAGATCAAATGGCGCCGCGACCTCTTAAAGTAGTGCACCAAATTGACCCTTCAGCCGTACTTTCTCGAGTTGAGAGTATTGCGGCACAAAACAGATTACAGAGACAAAAATTATATTAATGACTATACTTTAAATCAAAATTGGTACTACATTGGTAACAATAATAGATTTACTTACAAACTTTTATATAACAAAAGTAGATCTTCGTCTTAGATATTTAAATATTAACGATGCACAATGACCAATAGTATGTCTATTTTGAATAACTAACCGCAGTCAACTGAATAATTTTGAAAATAAAATACAGAATTCAGTAACTGTAAAAACCGTTGTATTTATTTAAATGTTAGTATCCCATATTAAACAAGGATATTGCTTTTCTTTTGTTTTTGCTCGCAAATTTACAAACACACCTTTACTAATTTAAAAAAAAAATCCCGTTACGTGATCCTTTTTTTGTTTGTTTTATATTTCAAACTTATTTGGGTTTGTTTAGTAATAACTGTATTGTCTCAGTGTCTAGTCTGTTGACTCAAACTAGGTAATGTTTGTGAGTGGGTATTAAAGTTGTGGTGGCGATCGTTGTCCGGGGTATGGTTGTATGGGAGTAATATTAAAAGACATCTTACTATTCAAACTCGTTACAGTGGTGAAGGAAAATGAGAATTGGGGTGTTTGGCCATACCAGATGTATGACATGGAGGCAGTTTAGAGATTTATGGTGTTGGAAATATGGTATTTATTGATTTCATATTTCATTGCAATATCTCAGGTCACACTCTTCTACAAGTTTTTATATTGATGCGAAAAGTTGCAGAGTTCCAACTTTAGTTTGGTTATCATTCTATTAGGAAATGTCCTGGTGTCAGTACTGTAGCTTATCAACATATCGTTGGATAGTGGTGCCAGCGGTCTTAACTTTAGACAAGCCTTTTGGGTTTGGAAACTATATTCGTTTCAACACTAGGTGGACAACAAGATAGCTGCTGCGGACTATCGCACTTTGACAGATACACCAGTCAAATCAGTACGTACAGCGAATAATGTACATTTTCCCCGAAAATATAGGATGCAAGAGTCGTTTGTATTTAAAGTTCTATCATATAGTTGAGCCACCTTTCATGTATCATAAGTATCTCGTATCTCTTCCATATGTACTGGGTGATTATTAGTATGTGGTTAATATATAAGAGTAAAATATTTGTATTCTTTAATATAAAGTATACCGTTACTTGTTCCATCTTTAAAAAGTTCAGAGGTCATTCAATAATATTTTGAAGAAGAGATGAAATAACAGTACTATATATTTTATTTATATCTCGAAATGTCAAAGTGTGATGTATGCCGAAGAGATTCCATTAAATTAGAAAGAAATAGAAAAATTTTAAGATAATTACCACAATCTTTAAGAAACTTCACTATCTTTTAATTCAGGTATATTCATCTTCATCGTTTCTTCTTATGGTTGTGTTCATACACCTTTCAATTATTTAAAAACGTACGAATACAAAAAAAAAATAATTAAATTCTTTTTATTTTCTTAAAAGCTTTCCAAAAAAGTGTGTGGTAATAATAGTAACGTAATGGATGGATGAGAAAATTATAGTTCTACATAGCAACACGCAATTTTATACCACTATAAATTATGCTTGTAGTTATTTTGGTATATAGGTTTAGTAATTAAGTTGATCGTGTGAACACAAAATCTTATAATTACAAGCATAACTTCTTATTGGTTTGAATTAGGATAGGCGATTGAAATATCGGCTCCCATAGTCGTGTGTCGATAGTTTTATTGTCCTTAGTGATGCACTCAATGGAGCGTTGTACCATTGTTCCAATACTCATTTTAATCGGTAACGTATAATATGATACAGTTGGGAGACTCGGGCTCGTCATATTATTTGAGAAGATTAAATTTCATGAGAATATTTTTTGAAACCATAAGCATATAAGAGCCCGCAGATATCACGAATCCCTCGTATAAATTTTATATACATTATATATTCTATATACAATAAATACATTTCAAAATATAATGAAAGACAAGAATATTCCAATTCAAAAACAAATTAAAAAAAAAGAAAAAGATGATCGATCAAAATGTCGTGATTTCCAGTCACGAAATGTTATGCGGTATGGAATATTGGTTATGTATGTATACACATATACTCGTATATTCATGAGTTAAAAATTCTAGCCGCGAAATTAGGAATTATTCAAAGAAATTAAAGCGATATAGTACTACAGAGAAGTGTTTGAAGCCGAGAAACCTAGAACTCTACAATGATCTTAAAATGAACTACATCTCAAATGAAATCCAAATCAATACACGAAGAAATACAGAAAAATTCCAGCAACACGTGGACCCAGCTGTTATGGAACGCCACTGGACCATATACTTTTACAAAAGCCTTCTTTATTCGTAAATAACTTCTACTAAAAGCCTTCTATATTCGTACGTAAAGCGCAGACACAATTGTGGATGCGATGACAGGGATCAGCTGTAAAAATTAAGATCTTCAAGGTAATAGGGCTCCTCCTCGAAAGACAGTGATGTAGAGAAACACATCTGTTCAATACCCTAGGACTCATTGTGGAATGATCTTAAAATGAACTACATCTCAAATGAAATCCAAATCAATACACGAAGACATAGAGTAGACATCTTATGGAACGCCACTGGACCATATGTATATAACATCTACTCAAAGCCTTCTATATTCGTACATAAAGCGCTGACGCAATTTTGGAGGATATAGTTGGACTGAATTGTCTCTACATCTTTGTTCTCCAAAAAGGCCAGTGATGTAGGGAAACATATTTGTTCAATACCCTAACTCGGTCTTGAAAGACGAGAACATTTTTAAGCCAAGAATTTAGATCGGGTGTTGATGTGGAAGACTACTTTTGAAATATTCTTTAATCAAAAAGACTATTTTATAAAATGTATGTTGATAATCTGTGTAGGCCAACAAACCAAAGTTAACATTTGGGGATGTGGAAATTTATTCAAGTATTGGACATTAGTACGTGAGGAATGATTTAAATGACAAACGTAAGACTCAGGCAAGTTTTCTCTCAAATTCGATATGGTTTTTTTGTTACTCAGTCACAATTGGCCTATTGTGACATTCCGTGGCAAACGAGCGCTTTTATTCACTCTGTTCTCTTCACCCACTGCACTGCTCGCATTTTCGATTTTTCCAAATTATACAAAACACCCAAAGGATAGTCTCCAGTGAAAATACATAGCAAGACCCTCAAAATGCGTCTGTAAAAGTTCAAAAGGAACTGGGATCTTTGTTGGTTAGCTGTGGAACGTTTCGAATACTGGTGAAGAGATTCAAAATGATTTACGATGCACCCATCCGGGTCGAATACATTTCAATAATTTTACATGTCCAATCATTGCTTTGTTGAGAAGTTGAATATCAGCTGTTTATTCCATACCCCCGCACTTTCTGATTTTGAAGGTGAAAGATCGAAGGACTGGTAGGTTTGGAATCTATATAATTCCCAATTGGTGTTTCTTGGGTTCTTAAATTCTCCAGTTTCAGATTTATCAACATTTAGAGAGAAGGAAATATAGTGAGACAATACAGTTTGAGACTTACACTCCGTGCGGCAAAAGTGATATCAAACACTTCCTGACTGAAAATGCTAGAAATGTTAGTGTATTTCACACACTTAGAGGCCAGATTCTGATGTGGTTCACATACTGCATGCTAAGCATCACTGTTTGAGCAATTTGTCTTTCATCGAGATGTGACTCATTACACGTAATTCACAACTTGATTGATGTTGGGCTCTTATTCCAGTGCACCTTTGACTCCATGACAAGAGTCACTCTCTATCTTTTGGTCTGGTTCTCTAGAGAGGGCGCGATCAAATCCGACGCATTTCTTCTGTTGTAAAAAGTTATTTGGTCATTGGAATCGGTCTGTGCACTGTTCAGAGTATACTACCTTTCTTTTTCGATAAGGGAGGCGAAGCCTTCGAGACAAGAGTAGTTGAGGTGATCGTGAAAGTTTCGATATTGGAGTAACTTGTTGCCATGACGTTTCAAAAAAGGGAACGGATGCCCTAATATTGGCATTGCGAGGACTAGTCCGTAGATAAGGTTCAAGAGACAATACTGCTCTCTTGAACCTTATCTACGGACAAGCGCAGTTATGAAAAATTGATGCAAGTCTTGGAGTTTGAATGCAGAATGCAGGTTCTCCAATAGTTGAAACCTGATATCGTCCGAGTTGTGAATTTCGGCTTATATATATACTAAATCTATCTAAAACTATTTCTTAGAAGATAAACAATTAAGACAATATTGCGTTATTTAAAAGATTTCCTCAAAAAGATCCGCACCTTAAAAAGAAGGTGCGTTTATGTATTTCTAAAGGTTAATCTTTTATACATTAAACATAATTGTGTTTATATGATGATTAGATCGAGAGACGATCGTATATGTAAGAAAACAGAAAAACTTAAATAATAATGACTTTGAATTTATAATTAGATTTTTAGAGACAGTACATTTTGTCTACGTAATCCGATCCGATGTTTAATTGGAATTCCATTCAATGGCTAATTATATTTAATATGTACGATCCTCCGATCGCTTATATATACACAGTACAGATGTATATAATAAACCATCAACTACACATGGTATGCCGAAACCTATCTTTCACCATATTACTTTAAGAAACAACAACAAAATATTGTTAGTTCTCACATCAAACTATAACTAAAAAAAAAATCGCAGCGTGATCGCAGCATCGCGTTTCCCTCGAAATATAAATTAATAACATCGATTCGATTCCAATATGATGGTATAATGTATACGTAAGTGGTTGATTGACTTATGAAAATAACGGTCGATTAGTTTTGGTATATATAAAGATTTGGTTTAGCAGCCTGTTGTCTGTTGAGTAAACTATTTCAAAATGTAAGGGCTTGAAATTATATATTTGTAATAAACGCCTTATGACCTGCTGGTAGTAATGGTTACAATAGTTTAAAAGATTTGAACCGGGGTGAATGGCTTCTTGAACCCCATATAGTCTTGGAAAGGCCCAGCATAATCCATTGAGCACCGCTACTATAAGATATTTGCAGTATTTTGAAACCTCCCAGTGACTCTTAAGATATTGACCATGGTAGCCAGTTTAGGTAAGGTCTATTGAAACCCGTTAACGAAGGCACAAAGTCTAGTGGGTACTGGTCTTAAAAAAACGATACGAGTAGTCACTTATGTAGACGATATAGTGTTAAAGTGCTCTTTCATCTGTTATAAATATATAAATAGACCAACAGCCAAAGTTTGGGGCTAAACTCACCAAATCTTGAGCAAGTCCTTTACTTAAGAATACTCAGTCAGGTGTCTCTGTAATTTTGAATGGTACCAAGTTTAGCTGGAAACTGAATGTTTTGGAAAGAGTGAACCAAACAATTGTGCCTTATACACGTGTAGAGGCGAATCTGAAGCTGGTGAATTGTCTTTTTGCTCGCATACAAGAAAATACTGGTGAAGGTGGAATAAGCTGTTTGAAAAAAGAACTTTGGAGTTCTGAAAATTTGTGGGTAGAAAGATCTTTTGTGACTTGCTCGAGGACAGCACCTTTGTTTGCCGAATTACTGCAGCTAGAATTAGGTTGAAGTGAGGGCGATTGAAAAATTTTGGAATTGGTAAAGTATCAATACACTCGAAAGACGTCAGTTGGAGTATTTATACGACCCAGTCCTCTTGGGGAAGCTGTGTGTACCGGGTCTAATTATCTAGTTAATTCTGTGAAATCTGTGAGAATCTGGAGAAAGAGAAGACTTAATTTCTCTCCTCCTGTTTAGAACTACCACATAGAAGGCATTTGTCTTTGGGTAGTTACGTAATGGACTTCTTTTCTAAGACCTATGGTTCCCCCTTAATATTCTCTTCCCTTGATTTGGGATCCACTTGGTTGAGTATACTCCTGAACATGATCTATTTCACTTCCTAATATTCGAGTTGCTGTCCACGGTGGTTGGCTTTAATCTAGCAAATACTATTTTGCTATTATTTCCTCGTTGCTCAGACATTTTGACCAGACTTGGATTTTTATAAGAAATGAGGACTACTTTGTGAAGTATGACAAGAATTGTTATCAAAAGGTGTTTAAGTACCCTGGCATATGGGTCCCACATATAATCTCCTTCACTGGTATTGAAATTCACTTCAATGATATGTGTGATTCGTATTTTGTTCACATTTTGTAAACATAAATTCAAATTCATTAAAGTAATCAAACGAATGTACATAAACCAAAATCCATATAAAATGTATCAAATTTCATTTTGCCAATTAAACCGCAAATCATGTGGCAATATTCTGTCGACAAACCATTTAACAATTAAAAAATACCAACAAAACAAAATTTCAGATTAAATTACAACAAAAAAAATTTGATTTCTTTCTAGAATTCCTTTAAGAAGGCATCACAATTTTTGCTCGACTCGTTGGACGGGCGTGCATACTTTGGTGGTATTGTCATTATATATCCAGATAATTGGCCATCGACATGTGTGCCACACAATCAATCAACGATTCCATCGTCGGGAGAAAAAAGCGATTTTACAATTATCGAATCGCATCCAATTTACAACGATCAGGTGTGGACAAAGCAGTATGGCGGATGCGGTGAACCAGGTCTACAAGTATATTTAACACCGAACAGTATTTTACGTAATACAATCGGAAAGGAAATGGTTAGGGAGTGGGCCAAATATCGATATGGAATATTCGATGAAATTGGATATGCGAACGATAAAGTTTATCCGAAATGTTATACGCACGAGAAGGGGAAACATGTGACCGGGTGTTTAGATTTGCCATTTATCAACGAGAATGAGTATGTTAACTTCGGTTTCGATTTAAAATTGATTTTATAAAAATATTAACTTTTTATTTCAGATACTGCAATGACGATGAAATGAGCCTTAACGATACGGTTGATGAGATGTCACGGAAGAGTATACTGTATTCGGCAGAATCGACAAGTGTTACAATGTTTTGTGACGAGGGTACCCACAACAAAATGGCTCCAACTAAGCATAATTTTTTTTGCAATCATCAAAGTGTCCTGGACGTGATACTGCAAAGCAACGATTTTAATATTGAGAATATGCTGAACTATGAACCGTCTGTCGTGCTCAATACAACACCCAAATTTACATACAAAAAACGTCTCAGTACTCGATACGTGATTGTCGTTGACGAAACGCAGGACATACTACAGCGCGAGTCGTGGAATTTTTTGCGTAATGCGATTCGAAAATGGGTGGTCTACGATTTGCCCGATAATACTGAGGTGGGAGTAGTGCTTTTGAAAGAAAACGACATTGATAGTGTTCTCGAGTTGACGCCACTGTTGCACGATAAGCGAGACAATATTGCATCGTTTTTCCCATTTTCACCAAGTGAAAAACGACAATATGCGTGTATACCGTGCGGTATAAGCAAGGCTGTTGATATTCTCAATCGACAGAATGAGAGTAATGGTCCAGCCAATTCGATCATTGTGTTGATCGCACCCGGCATGAGCACCAGTACAGAATACCTAAATGTAACAAACTACGCAAATCGGCAGAATGTTAAAATCACAACAATCAACTATCCGGGTATTATACGTCGACAATCTCTCGACCCGATTGCCCAACTAACCAATGGCAAATATTATACAGTTTACGAGACACGGCAAAATATTGATAAATCCCTACTAACGACTTATTTTGAGTTGTCGAATGTCCTATACCAAATTGGATATGAAAATTACGAGGGAAATAAATTGAATTTTCCGATTGAAATTCATCGGAAAGAATTGATCTCAAATTTGAACGAGGGTGATGGATCCGTTTCGAAAAAATACGACACCAAAAATATAACTGGCAGCTTTTTCCTCGACTCGTCAATGTCGTCGCCATCTGGATTCTATATTTACACCCACAATGTAGAGCAACCGCTAATCGAGGGGCTTAAATTAATAAGTCCGTGTGGAAAAATATTCTCGCAGCGTAGCGATTCTCGCCTGTTCAACGTAAAACAAATCACGCTTTCGTCGAATATTAACGAAACAGGTTCCTGGACATATTCAATGTATCGAATTTTGGGCAACCCACAACCGCACTATGTCCAAGTATTGGCAACTCCCGTCATACATTCAAATAATGTGATAACTGTACAGTCGTGGATTAAAAATATGCTAAATGGTCCGATTATAATATATGCTGAGGTGCGTAAAGGTGATCTACCCGTACTTTCAGCCGATGTCGAAGTGACGATAACACAACCCGATTCGATTTGCAACGATACAGTCGAATGTAGTGATAAAATGTTGCTGCTGGATAATGGAGCAGGCGATCCCGATATTATGGAAGGCGATGGAATTTATTCGAGATATTTTAATCCCGAGGCGAATGGATTTTATCGTTTCGTTATTGTTGTTACGGACAAACGCAACACCGCTTACACGATGGGAATGCAAAATGTTCGACTATTCCGGGATAATCAAAAATGTTGCGGCAGTCGTATACCGACGCCAATCAAACAAACGTTACCGTCGTTTCAACGTATACTACCATCTCACACGATGTACCTACAAAAGAATCAATCGATTAAAAATTCAAAAATGTACGGCCGAATTGGCGATCTCCGGGGTGAACTGCTCAATAAAACTAAAGTTCGACTTACGTGGACATCGCCCGATATGGGCGGAACAAAAGTAGCCCGCTACGAGGTTAAATATTCAACTCGTCTATCCGATATTATTATTAACTATGACACGAGTGCAATTAGTTGGAACCACGAGCAACCATTTGTTTATGCAATCGGCGATCTAACCACATTCACAATGAACCTAACAAACGATATTGAACAGTTGTATGGTGAAAATGTATATATTGCAATTCGGGCGTATAGCCATGCGACCCGAGACGCACTCACAGCACCAACGTCGAATTGGGTTAGCGTCTATATACCAAATTTAAATCGAAATGGTGGTCCGAATAGTTACAATCCGACAAATAGTGGCGGTGGTGTCGACGAACATGCAATGGGAAACGATCTGAATATATACGGTGATCAGGTGGATGAAATTGTTCCTAACATATCAAAAAATATAAATAATATCGGACTGATCATTTTGATTTCGTTGATCCTATTGGTCATACTATTTAGTGCGATTATAATATTTATTATATTTTTAAAGCGGAGAGGGGGTAAAAATTCAAAAATTTTAAATGATCGAAACACTAAAAGTAAAAAAAAACTGAAACTTAAAATTGAGCAACAAAATAATCAACTAATACTGGCCCAACAACAACAGGAGATACAACAGCGACAAAACCAAACTATAATGGATGATGATTCATCGTCACCAAATCATCATCATCATCATCACCATCATCACAATCATTCGAATATCGATAGTACCGATCATCATACAATTGGTCTACCGCCAATTTACACAACAGCAACAACAACGACAATAACAAGCGATTGCGACTACAATTACAAACGTTATTCGATTGTCAATCAAAATGAGCAACAATTGATCGACGAATTAAAAATGCACAATAGCAATCGTATGAATTTAAGTCCGTACGAATCGTGGACAGCATCGCAATTATTGCACGAGCACGAGCGTCGGATATCACCCGGAATCGACGATCATCTATCGATAACAACAACCGGAACGAGTACAACACAATATCATACAACCGATAATATGATGAATCAAAATCATCAAATTCCTCCGCCCGTTCCACCCCTGCCATATGTAAGCAATATTATTTATCCAATACAAAATGGTTTGCCATTTAATCCGTCGCTGCAGGGTTCAATATGTTCGGTCAATTCTGGCGGTGGTGACAATTTAACGAATAAAAAACGACGAAATGTCACAATGGTATAGGATCGATCTTATGTTCGAGTAGAGTATATAATGTAGTTTTGTTGCCATAAAATATTAAATTTGGATATATATATATATATATATATATATATATATATATATATATATATATATATACATATATATATATATATATATATATATATATATATATATATATATATATATATATATATATATATATATATATATATATATTTATATATATATATATGGTGGACCGAATTGTCTTAATCTGACGAATCTGAGATATTGTGATCAGATTGAGGACGACGTTTTATATATATATATATATATATATATATATATATATATATATATATATATATATATATATATATATATATATATATATATATATATATATATAATTATATATCCCGCCGAAAATGTATTGTAACAATCATAACTATTTAGTATTTTGTTTTGAAACCAAAGCTAGTTTTTAATCGATATCAATATAAGAAAAGATTGTGATGATAGAATGATGGTCAGTGTTTGCACAAATCTAAGCAAAAAATGAGACTAAACTATTTAATTTAATTTTAGTTTTAAAATTTTAAAAATATATTTTAATCCGGATTCCGATCCAGAGATGGCCGGGTTACTTGTTATATATATATTATATATATATATATATATATATATATATATATATATATATATATATATATATATATATATATATATATATATATATATATATATATATATATATATATATATATCGCATATTGACACTGCCATGACTATTATTTTAGATAGTTAGAGATGATTTAAATTATTCATGATTAAGTCTATTTGGTGTCTTTTTATGTTTGATTTTATTCCGCACAAATTAACTGGAAATGTTATCTTCAATGCTGTTAAATTTCCCATTAAATCTGAATACCAAATTTTACAAACACCAGGGCTCATATTATTGTAAACAGCCAGACCATGATGGACTGTTCTCTCCACCGTACAGTGGAATTATTGTCAATGGGTTTGGATTATCCATATAAAACACCACCATACATCTGGTAGATCATCAAAATAAGATGAAGCGCAGTCCTCATCTAGCAACATATCACTCTCAATTTTCTCTAGAAATGCCTACTCATAAATATTTCGGATATAATATCTTATAAAACCAAATTTATTTCGAATTTGATCCAAAGTTTATCGAGTAACATCGAATGGGAGAGTGAAATGAGGCAGAATAAACGAAAGGAGTTCTAGATGTAAAGCAATAGAGTATTCCAAAATTGACTATCAAATATAATAGCCGTGTTCATTTGTGAAAATGCGAAAGGATATATATATATATATATATATATATATATATATATATATATATATATATATATATATATATATATATATATATATATATATATGTATATATATATATATATATATATTTATCTGTTTATCGCAATTGTTTATAAGTACAAAACCTAAGTAGATGTTTTCATTACACTTACACTTAGTACGTTTACTAACGTTGTAATTAAATACTTAAATGAGTACTTAAATTACTTAACATTTATAATAAAAAATTTAGTATATATATATATATATATATATATATATATATATATATATATATATATATATATATATATATATTCAAGGTTTACAGACAACCTATTTCCGGTATATTTGGTAAAGTACATTAGTTTTCCAACTTTCTCTGTAAAAAAGGTGGTTCCTCAATAACTGGGCATTTTAATTGCTGGCTATTTTAACTTGCCTGAACAACCTGGAATCATTTTATGCTCTGGCATGATTTTGTGATATTAGTTTTTTCAAAAATGTTCCTTCTGAATCTTTTTCGGTCGCAGTTCTTTATCTAACCCTAGGCTAAATCATTGGATAATCCGTTGGATTTCCAAGATTGGTCGAGAAGGTGAGATATTATCCATTCGATTTGTGGTTTTTTGAGCAATCTAATATTATGTCTTCATGTATTACTGCACCTGTTAAAAAACTATTTTGGGAAAAAGCTAATACCGGAACTTGCGGATGCATGTAAACTTATGTCTTAACTTATGTATTCAAGACGACACACAACTTATTTATAATTGTACATTTTAATTAAGAAACTACTGTAAATAACTATATTATAAGAAATAAATACATTTTTATGATTAATGAATTCTAACGACCAATTTATTTTAATTACACCTGCAACCTAGAATTATGAACCCTAAGAATCCACAAACAATTTAAGTGTCCACACCCAAGAATATATATGTAATTTGATACGAGGACTGAGTGAAGTATATCTTTTATATTATTATGTCCCATCCCTGAGGCCATCGTAGTGGTTCCAAAGAACACCTGAAAACTTTTCGTCATCTGAAAAGAGGAGTTTAGATCAAAATCACAAACATTACACCAACCAAAAATCTGATTGGTAAAACTCTGACCACACATGACTAACAAATAAATGGAATAGTTTGAGGAGAACTGCACAAGCGAACCGAATTACGAATTTTCGTGTGGTATTACGAAAAAGTCAACATCTATATACTCTTCGTAGACTTCAAACATACATTTGACTCAATCACTTATGCAATGGACATACCGACGAGTCAATGTCGAAGGAAAATAAGGCTTTGTATTATTTCCATTTCAATTCAACAGCAAATCCAAAAATACGGTCAACCTGCTTCGTCTTGGTATGGCATCCGTCCTATCGGCCAACACTGAGAAAGATCCCAAATGACATAACACGAATATCACTGGAAAAGAATACACAAGTAAAGTTCTAGTCAAAGTTAAAAAAACTCGTTTAAATATGGAGAGAGCTGAAAATAATAGCCAGATGGTCCAGTCTAGTGACACCCTATACTGACATTTGATTCGAAATCCAAGAGAGCTATTGGATTTATATTGGTTGGCGCCACTGAGATTTAGTAAGATAGAGAGAGAGAAGGACCTCATCTTGAATCTTGCCATTTAACAAGATGATATCGGCTAAGAGACAGAGTTCCACCTACCAAGACACTTGAGTTTCGATCGATTGAGAATACGTCACGGAACAACTGCATCATAGTAATCGAATGTTCGTTTACAAAACATGACAATGAAATGTCTAAAATAAATATTAAAAGTTTCCAAGAATATGAATAACCTTTGCAATGTCACATACATACGAGCGCATAACTAAATATTATTGCGCGATTCGTGATAAATGAAAAAAAATCATATCGCGAATTACATATATGCGATGTCAAGATAAAATAATAATGAAGTTCAATCGATAAACCCGATAAACTCGGCTAATCAACCGTTCTCAAGCAAATTGCCCTAATTTGTATATATGTTATGCAGATCAGACATCTACAATATGCATTTACAATAATAAACGACTTAAGACGGTTTAACCGTATAGATTTAAGACGCTTAACTTTTATCCAATGTACAAATATAATTGAAAAAAAAAATGTATTGTACGTGTATAACATTGTTATATAAGAAAATATTTGTAATTCGTAGATAAGACGGCGGCTTATCACTAACAGAGTTATTGTTTTATGTTACAATGTACATATAAGCTTTATTAAACTAATTGTACATTTCGAGTGTGTATAGGGATATAAACAGAAACACTGTATTTGCTTGCAGCTTAAAGAATTATGAGGCCTGTATCTGTAAGCTGTTGCCAGCCAAATCGATCAATTCTCAAGACGTAAAGAACCACACCATTTTAGTCATAATGGATAAATAATATTCATTTCCAGAGAACATGATCAACTCTGAATTCAACAGACCTATAAATCGAAGATATTTGGGAAGCTAGTTTTTCTTGGCGGAGTTCGGCACTGCGAGTTTGAGAAAGACCAACATTTTTATTAAAGACATAAAAATTTTAGTCTCGTAAATCTCAGAATTCAATTGAAAGATTTGAAAGGAGAGTGTTCTTCTTTTTAGAATAGACATATTTTCCTTAAACATACCAAATAAGATAACATCACCATAAAGAAAATGCGGAAGGAGATGGGACATAAACATTCTCTTTTTAAACTGACTATCAATAAAAATGTGAAACGAACAATGGTGAAACGAGGACTCTATGTCATTAATGTACATAGAAAATAAGAAAGGACCAAGTACCGAACCTTGAGGAACACCTGAAGTAACTGGAAGAAAATTAGAATAAAAACTACCAAAAAAACTGTGAACGACCTTTGAAAAATCTAACAAAGTGAGAGAAGTCAGTTCTCTGTTTTCCATACAACGCCGAATATCATCTCTGATATTCAGTAATGCAGTGTTCGTGTCATGACACTTTCTAAAACCAGATTGAAAGACATTAAGTAAACTATTATCAATTATATGGGACTGAATTTGGTTTTTCAGAACTATCTCAAATGCTTTAGAAATGGAAATTAAATTATTGACAGGTCTTTCAACAGGATTGCTAATTTTTGGAATTGGAATTATTTTGCTGGGTTTCCATGGCTCAGGAAACGAAGAAGAGGTTAAGATAAAATTAAAAATGTGTATTAAATATTTTGAGACTGCAGGAAAAATTCGTTTCACCAATTTTAAACTAACCCTATCAAGACCAGAAGATTCCGATTTAACTTCCCAAATAGAAGACTGTAACTCCTCAAAGGAAATATTAGAATTAGGACACAGCAGACTAGGAATATTAGAATTCCCAAATCCTTGGGAGGAAGAGAGGGATCTAATTTACCCTGAAAATATCTCTACTTAAAATATCTTACTATCTCCTAATCTTTTCCATAAGCGAAATTTATCTACCCTAAATCTGATTGCATCCCTAATTTCTTCAGACATCCATGGAGGAGATTTAGGTATAATTACCACTGATCTAAGAGGAACGCAACTATCGAAAACTGAATTACTAAATCCATTGAAATGCTGGATTTGACTAGTAGAGGAATCAAGAGAAAACTAAACCTTTTAGGACAATAAGCAAAGCAGCGATAGTGGTTGGATAAAAATAAGTTGGCGCGCCAGTATTATGTACTGATACATTAAGACTGTGCAAAATATTCAAATACATTCGAGAGAACATACTATCCTGTAGTAAACCGAAATTGAAGTCACCTGAGATGCATATTTCATCATACTGGCAGGTGAGGTAGCTTCATAAAAGTTCAATATATAGTAGGGATTTTTTAAATTGTGTCTAACACCCCTTGCTTGTTATAGGTGGGTTGTACACAGTCCCATATAAATATCTAATTCTAGATCGGAAACCAACATTCGAGTAATAGAAGGAGATATAGTTACAGGTTTATACGACAGGTGTTAACCTATAAACATACACAGCCCACCATAGCCAAGTGGGGAAACTACCCTATCTTTCCTAACTAGATTAAATCCCTCAATGTCCAGAGCTGAGTCTGAGACATTGGGGAACAAAAAAGTTTCAGAAAAGCAAAGAATGTCAACTGGTGAACCACTCCTACATTAAGAGATTGAGACCTACCGGCCAACATAGAACACAACACGACACGGGGTTGACATGTTTAATAACATGGCGTGAAACAAAAATGACAATACTTACAATGTATAATATATAGTTTTGATTTCGGGCCAAAAACCTGAAATGAAAGAAGTAACAATGAAAAAAGGAAGCAATCCAATGAAATAATGGAACAACACTTATCTGAACGTTTAAATGGTTCTCCAAACATCCAAATCAAAAGTTATATATATTTTTTTTAAAAAAATATATAAAAAATCGGAAAAATAAAAATAATACGTGACACAGTCGACGAAGGCTACTATTAGGAATAACTAGGCTCTAGGTAATTAATCTAATTAGTACAGTCTGCACTATGCTGAGATGATATCGATTGGGTTTTGAATTGGTTTACTTCAATTTCTTAATAACCTGGATTCCTGGTATCCAAACGTGCTTTTTTCGTACCAAATATGTCGTTGCGATATGAAAGAGTAAGATAATGTAGTTAACATTACAAGTCTGTTTTTTCGGTACTATTACACATCAGATAAATGACATCCGGATCTCTTCGGACAACTAAACTAGCTGGGCAGTATACAACTACCCAGCAAGAGTCTTTCTAGTTTGAGTATACATGAGCTGCCGAAATCGGAAGATGGAATGTTCTCTCTCACACGTTGCGTTTCATTATTTATCAGACCTTCATAGCATAATCGTGACGTAACTACATTAAATTATTTCGCGAACAATTTTGTCAATAAATAAACAATAACTATACTGTTTACAGTATAATGGCCAATTTGTATATAGATAATTAGCACGCGAAGGACATGAATCATTCAGGCAAGGGCAAACCAATAAAATTCAATCACCGATAAATAAAAACCATCAAGGTGCCAAATAACCGTGAATAACATTAAAACAATTTCTTAAATTTTTTTATTTTATTTATATATTTACATAAATTTTTATTATATTTTCATCTGTCATAATATATATGCATAGATAATAGTCGAGGAAAATTAATGAAAATAATTTTCTTTGGTTCTTGTCGTATATATTTATGTAGTTTCTTCATAAAATACGCATATAATAATTGGATATGGTACATAACATAATAATATTTATTTATACATGTATAATATGGGTATATAATACAGACACCATATTCCGATTCGTTCGATTCGCCAAATGAACTCGATTCGATTCGATATAGCGAATCGAAAAACCAACAAATATATAATTTTACTCGAGCAACGTGTGATTTATAATATATGTATGTATATATATTTATGGAGTAAAGAAAAAAAAAGAGATGGCTATATATTTAAAACTGAAAAAAGAGAGCCAGATAGAGTAATTACTAATAATTAGCCTGAACAAAATGGCGAACATATACAATGGCAGCAAAATAAAGAAAAACAAAAACTAATAATATAATTATTTAAACAATTTAAAATACTAATTTTGATTGAGAAGACTGGCCAAATATATCCGATTATAATCGGATTGTGTATAATTAATAAATCGGCCCCTTTATAATTTTTGTATTATATCGTATTTACTCTTTAAATCGACCGTATCCCTTTTCGGATCGTGTTTCTTCTTTAAACGTGCTCGCATTTCAGCAGCTGACATTTTTAAATTTAAACTTGTCATATTTGGCACATCATCCGATTGGGATTTGGATTGGGGAGGTGTTGGTGCAGTAGTTGCGGTTTCTAATTTTAGTGACACAGATTTATCAGCGATTGGTGATGATACGATTGGTGCAGCTTTTGGTCGATCGGGTTCATCCATTTCGTTTGTAGTTTTTTGCTGGCCATTACTTTGTGTATTGCTATCGGTTTGAACAATATTATTTTTCGATGATGGAATTGGTGTGTGATTATTAGTGTTATTATTATTATTGTTATTTTTAATTATATCTGATTTATTGGAATCGGATTTTATTGAAATACTTGGCGATGACGGTATACTTGTATTATTATTTACATTATTATTATCACAATTATTGATTGGTGCGTCATTATCGGGATTGTTGGTATTGCTTGGAGCCGAAGAACATTGTCGAATAACAAATTTACTAACGATTTCATTATTTTTTGTTACCTCAACACCATTATCGACGACTAGGAGGCGCACCTCGTTCGACATCGCTTTAATTCGTTGAACAACCTGTTTATGGGTCTCGCTACCAATATTAACACCATTTACTTCAAGTATACGATCACCTTCGCGCATTCCCGAATGTTCGGCTGGCGAATCACTGTCTACCTTCCCAATGTATTGTCCGAGTTTACCCTTTTCTGAATGTAAATTGAATCCATAACCATCGAAATCTGGTCGCTTGATTATATGACATAGACGGGCTACGATCTCATCGCCACTATCGGAACCTGCTGACGATTCAATTGGTCCAGGTTTCGTTGTTCCAATACTATCATTTTGTTGTTCGATCGACATTTTTGACTGTAAAACAAAATAGTTTTATACACATATATCGTATATAGTATGCAAATATTATTAGGATGGCGTATACAAATATGCATGATCACCTATCACCTACGATAATTATATATATATATATATATATATATATATATATATATATATATATATATATATATATATATATATATATATATATATATATAAATATATATATATATATATATATATATATATATATATATATATATATATATATATATATATATATATATATATATATATATATATATTTTCACGTATATACTTTAATAACACTATATTTGCTAACATAAACGATTACAAAAGCCATCCCGAAGGTCACCGATAAAATAGTTATAATACAATTGAAAATCACTTACATAATAATATGATTTATGTATCGCCTCTATATACAAATATATAAGCGATATTCACTTGCGACGTTGATCGATAACAAAACGAAAACAAAAAACTTTTATAGACAACTAAATTTCCCCAAAACTATTTCACTAAACGTCTTTAATATTTATTCAGGTAAAATATTATTGTGTCTAGAATAATACAGTAAATGATCGTAAGGTGCGCATTTACGCGATCACACTTAAACGAATGAAGTAATACTGAACGAACCGTAACTCCAAAATATTACGAATGACAAAAAGTGGTAAAATCCCCAAACTACCACAGTAAAAAAAAAATAAAAATAAAAACTAAACAACAAAATATTGGATCTATGTATTCGTGCTTCTCCAAATCCAGAGGCGGCACAATCGTTTTAATATAGTAGTTGTGTAGAAAAAAAATATTTGTGTACGCCACTGTATTGTGTCTAACATTCCGATGAAATTTCATCAACCTTTTTGTACACGAAACAGCATCTTAATTAAATGTATTAAATACCAAACGACCTTGGAGTTCAAGACGTTTGTGGTGTAAATACATACACCCCAATTTATAAATATACGTGTATAATATGTACGCCTTTTCCTTATCTTATCGGAATTTATATATTGTATTTAAAATAAACAACTGTACTATTCAAAAATACGTAATCGAGACACTTTATGCAAAGACCTTGAATGATTTGATGCGATCATAAATTATTAACTGATTAAAACCGATTTATTCGCGATCATATTATATATTTATAGTTATATACAATATTGTTTGTATGTCCAATTAGAGCGACGACGAAAATTGGCAGCGTTCTATAAACCGAAAGTTCTCGATATTTATGGCGCATTACAATTTATCGGGTCCTAAATTATTTTACCCGATTATTTAATGAACGATGGGTTGAATTTTTCATATAAGACCGCAGGTTTGCCGCAATAATACACTTGAAGTGAAAAGATAAGAAATGAAATCTATATATCTACATTGTTCGATATTGACATCTATACAGAAATATTTCAATTAATAATCGATGTGTGTATGTTTATATATACAACGTTGTCAATTTATAGTTAAAAAAAAAATTATCAAAACTATGTACAATAATAATCAAAGAATGGAATGTTATATTGATTAACACTTTCAGCAGTAATACAAAATATATATCTATTGGTAGTGCAAAACGGTATATATTGATTTGACTATGATAACGGTGTAAAGCAGGATATACAACGAAATAAAAAGGATAGTGTTATGTACGCATCTGTATATGAGAATACGAAGTAAAAATAAATATTGGTTTCTTTATATAATGTTGGACCTTTATTCGTTCTACAACAAGATGGCTCTGCTCGACGGAATAAACAAATTAAACGGAAATATTTCGAGATCACTCCCATTTCAAAAGAAATGGAATCTCGAAATTTGAAGGGCAAACTTTTAGACTACCCTAGCTCCTTGTAACTGTTAGTGCTTCTGCACTCAACACGCGATCTTTCAAGTAAAGTTTGATAGCTGCCTTAAACTTGTGCATTTTATACTCCAACGGAAACTGAAAACTGGAACACGAAGTTTGAGGTTTTGGCAGTTTCACCGTAAACCTTCTACGGAACATTTACCATTTAGGAATCTATAGAACACGCAGAGTTCTACAACATATCTGCGGTGCTGTAGGCTGTCTTTTGTTAGTCTGGAGGTTGATATTATTCGGATGGCACGCCGCAGAACTCTATCCAACAACTGGAGAGCAATGCCATATGTTCCACCCCAAACCGGGCAGCAATATTCTATACACGGTCTTATATATGTTTTATATATCTGGAGAACCTGATGCGGTTTAAAAAACCGTCTGCATCTATTGAAGAACCCGTTAAATTGGACCTGATTTTTGACTTCCCACTCAAATATTGTACTCAAATCGGAATCAAGCAAAGTGACAACTTCCAGCCGTTTACCGTTTAATTTTGAAAGAGTAGGCACGACCTCGAATGAAATAGAAGATTGCAATGTTGCATCATCGGCAAAACTATGGATAGGGTTCACAGAGCTATCCAACAAGTCATTAATATATAAAAAAAACAAAGTTGGTGATAAAACTGATCCCTGAGGAGCGCCGGCATTTGGAGAGTGTGTCGTTGATGATTTCTCATTTAGCCCAACATTGATTTATCGGTCAATGGGAAGGCTTTTTATTCACTTGATGGTAATCGAATATAAGCTGTATGCCTCAAGTTAACAATTAACATTCTCATGCCAAACCTTTGGTTATATCCAAAGGGATTGCAAAGGCTTCTCTGTGTGGTGTCCAAGGGCGAGATTCCATTTGTTTGCAACTTCCATTTGATTAGATTTGTGGCCAAATCGTACACAACAAAAAGCTGCACCGTATGAAAGATTTTGCGGAAAGATCTCGAGATCGGTCTTGATCCTCATTTTCAGTTCCATTTCCATTGTGGCAAATCAATAAAAATACATTTGTGGATGGCTCGAATAAATAGGATGAGCCACGGTGTACATTAGTTGAACGATTTCGATCGTGTTTGAATTGAAACCGAATGACGATCGTGGCAAAATTTGCACCCTATGTGAAGTTCTCATTTTCTGTGCAGGAAATGCAGCAAACCACATTATATGAGTATATGATCCGAATGAGTCGATTAGTCAACTCGTGCACATTAAATAAAGCTCGGCTACATTTCCTTCGTTTTGGTTCCATTTTCTTCGTTTCAAATCAGTAATTGAACAAACGCTGCATTTTCGCGGAAATATTTTGGTGAAAGTTCTTATACGATTCCAAATGTGTCTGAATTGAAACCGCATGATCGTCGGGTGATCGTGGAAAGATTTGCACTCTTTGTGAAGTGCAGGAAATTAAGCAAACCACATGCAAGTATGGTCAGAATGAGTCGATTAGTTTATATCGTTTGAGCAAATTGAACAAAATACATTTAAGAATAACCCGATTTAGTCGATCAGTCATTGTGAACAGCAAATGAACGATCTCTGTACTTTATAGAAGCTTTGAAGCGTCTGAAATTAAACCGTAACGTCCAATTAGAGCTGCACCATATGGACGATTTTTCGGAAGTATCTTGGCTTACGAATTTAAACGATCACGATCGTATCAAATAAATCTGCACCATCTAGGGAAGATCTTGAGGTTCTCTTGATCCTCAATTTCGCTTCCATTCCCTTTATAGCAAATCAAACAAAAACATTAGAGGATAATCCGAATTAATCAATGAGCCATTGTGTTCAGCAAGTTGCACCTGATCATCGTGTGTATCGTATAAGCGCAGATTATAACAAGATTGCTCTTTGTCATGAAATAATATACCCACACTCCTTATTACAAAGGACAACAATTCAAATAAATTCATTGAACGGGGTGAAGTTGTCATTTCTCGTGCTCCTAATCACACAAATATTTATAGAGAGCCAAAATGTATTGCTCAGTGAATCGTACGTTTCGTAAATGGGCCGAAAACGAAATTATATTATACAAACACCCTCAAAAAAATAAATAAATCCATTAAGGGGACGACTTGCACCCTATATGATGTACTCATTTCCTGTGCAGCAAATCAAACAACACCACATATAATATTTACACACCCAAAACCATACATACATATGTACCGGGTTTTATATACAAACAGGTGGATTGTACTCGCACGTTTTACAAACAGTATGACCGAACAAGTTAGTTTTATTTTGTATTGTTTCTTCATTCATAATTTTTTTTTTTTTTGCTTTTTTAGTTTTTTACCTTTGGCATTGTTTTGTTATGGTTTCAGTATTAGTTAAGGTAACAACGCAGTTGGGTTGGAAGAAAATATAAAAAAATAAATAAATTCAAAATACATAAAAGTGTATGTAACATAAACAATACAATACCCACCGAGTGCGTTTATGTGTAGTGAGTTCGAAACTATATTAATTCGTGCGTGATTCGGAGTTTGGGCTATATACTTTATAGTGTCAGAGATCAGAGGGTCGTGTGTAAGTGCAACGTTTCATATAATATTTTATCAAAACGGTTTTGTTCAGTTCTGGGTTGTGGGGAAAAGTTCGACCCAATTACTTTATTATATATATATATATATATATATATATATATATATATATATATATATATATATATATATATATATATATATATATATATATATATATATATATATATATCAATAAATATATATATATATATATATATATATATATATATATATATATCAATAAATATATTTATATATATATATATATATATATATATATATATATATATATATATATATATATATATATATATATAAATATATTTATATATGTATTTATATTACATCTATAACCTTTTTGTCTGTATTTTCAATCGAATTGTTCATATATATGTGTACAGTGTTGTCGGTTTTACATGAAAATATTTTTATTAATCAATTAATTGAAATATTTCCAGTGCATGAAACTAATAAAAAATTCTTTGGACAATATAAAATTCTTATCAATTCGTGATAACACTAGTATATATTTTTGTTGTTGCTGTATTAAGCTTAATTTGGAACACAAACCTGTAAATTTATGTGTTTCTAGTACAGTTTGACGTTAATATTAAATAAGACTTGCTTTTTCTTACAATTTGATGTTTAAGTGATTTTTGTTGTTTCTCGCCACACACAGCATCTTTCTAATATATCAGGTTTGTCACTTAGTTGATAAATGCATGTTGAAGTTTTTAGTATTAATATGAGATTTTTATTTCTTGCACTGTATATAATATATACAGTGCGTGAGAATATATATATATATATATATATATATATATATATATATATATATATATATATATATATATATATATATATATATATATATATATATATCGCTAAGCAACGTCATTGAATTGAAATTAAAACGTAGCAAGAATCACAAACACAAATATGATGTATAGATCGATCAATGGTTTGTTGGAAGATCAGACAAAATTCACCTGTGTATATGTAAATGTATATGTCTATGTATGTGTATGGAATCCAAAATGGGCGACTGTACATCGAAATATAAAATTTTTAGTCGATCGGTTCGCCATAATAATAAATGTCTTGTTGATCCCCCTAACATGTATTTGTTTAACGCATATATGTACATATATAGTAGATAATTAATGTGACGATCGTGTGCTCGCGTATATATCAAATTTCGAAATCGACAAAAAAAAATTTCAATTAGAAATCGCGGACACATCAAATTCTAATCCGCGATAAACAAAAATATTTAATTGACTCATGATATGTAGAATGCATGACATGTTGATTACTAGGTTCAATTAAGCATTTTGAATTTTATATATATAAATACGTGATTGTATCGCGATCGACGTTATCGAATGGGTATAACAAGTAAATCATTTTAAATAGTCGTTATAATTAGATCACTTTGATCGATATGTATAAGTAATTATTATTGTAATCGAAATGCGTCGATTGACAATCTAAATATATTGTAAATAAAACTTATTCGAATCTTGATCTCAAATCGGTAAATCAAACAATAAAACAAATTTTAAATTAATTAGTCGATAAGTACGATGTAGATTTGGTTGAGCTCTTGCCGAAAGAAAACAAAGCTGGATCAGTATAAGATCGATATGACTGATCGTTGATCATGATATTTTAAAAATATTGTTGTCTTTCGGGTTACGATCACTATTTAGGACAAATCTGGTTGAGCTTTCCAAACAGCGGGTCAGTACAAGATCGATAAACAAGATCGTTGATAACGAGTTTTTAAAAATACCATTGGCTTTCGGGTCACCGTTTATGAGCTCCACGTTTAAGCCAAGCTGTTCATGAGAAAAATGATGAAGCTTTTCGAACTAAACTGGGTTTGTACAAGATCGATATGACTGATCGTTGATCACGATATTTAAAGAATACCGTTGTCTTTCGAGTCACTTTGTTCGATAAAGTTTTCCGAATTTTATGAGCAAAATAAAGCTCCACGTATAAGCAAAGTTTTTCAAGGGAAAGGTGGCAAAGCTTTTTAAACTAGTCTGGGTCAGTAAAAGATCGATATAACTGATCGTTGATTACGGTTATCCGCATTTTATGGGAAAAATAAATCTCCCCGTTTAAGCCAAGCTTTGCAATTGGAAGATGCTTAAGCTTTTCGAACTAAGTTAGCAATCATATGGAACTTATACTGTATCAGTAAAAGATCCATATGATTGATCGTTGATCAGGATTTTTGGAAAATATCATTGTCTTTCGGGTCACCTTGTTCTGTAAACTAGTTCGCGATTTACGAGCACGATAAAGATCTACGTTTAAGCCAAGTTATTCATGAGAAAGGTAACTAAGCTTTTCGAACTATGCTGGGTCAGGAAAGGATCGATATACCTGATTGTTGATTACGTTGATTAAAAATTTTAATGGCTTTTCGGGTCACCTTTTATGAGCTCCACGTTTAACCCAAGTTGTTAATGAGAAAGATGCTGAAGTTTTTCGAACTAAGCTGGGCAATTTTATGGGCAAAATAAAGCTCCACGTTTAAGCCAAGTTTTTGAAGAGAAAGGTGGTTAATCTTTTCAAACTAGGCTGGGTCAGTAAAAGATCGATATAATTGATCGTTGATTACGATGTTTGAAAATGATCATTGCCTTTCGGATCACCTTGTTCGAAAAAGTTATCCGCATTTTATGGGCAAAATAAAGCTCCACGTTTTAGCCAAGCTTTTCAAGAGATAGGTGATTAAGCTATTCGAACTAGGCTGGGTCAGTAAAAGATCGATATAACTGATCGTTGATTACGATGTTTGAACATGATCATTGCCTTTCGGGTAAACTTGTTCGATAAAGTTATCCGCATTTTATGGGCAAAATAAAGCTTCATGTTTAAGCGAAGCTTTTCAATTGAAAGATGTCTAAGCTTTTTAAACAAAGATAACAATCATATGGAACTTTTACTGGATCAGTAAAAGATCCATATGATTGATCGTTGATCAGGATTTTTGAAGAATATCACTGTCTTTCGGGTCACCTTGTTCTGTAAACTAGTTCGCGATTTCCGAGCACGATAAAGATCTACGTTTAAGCCAAGTTATTCATGAGAAAGGTAACTAAGCTTTTCGAACTAAGCTAGGTCAGTAAAAGATCGATATACTTGATCGTTGATTACGTTGTTTAAATTTTTTCATGGCTTTTTGGGTTACCGTTTATGAGTTCCATGTTTAAGCCAAGTTGTTCATGAGAAAGATGCTGACGTTTTTCGAACTAAGTTGGGTTAGTACAATATCGATGTGACTGATCGTTGATCGAGATATTTGAAGAATACAATTGTCTTTCGAGTCCCTTTGTTCGATAAAGTTTTCTGAATTTTATGGGCAAAATAAAGCTCCACGTTTAAGCCAAGCTTTTCAAGGGAAACATGCTGAAGCTTTTCGAAGTTTTTACTGGATCAGTAAAAGATCCATATGATTGATCGTTGATTATAATTTTTTGAAAATACCAATGTCTTGTGGGTCACCTTGTTTTGTAAACTAGTCCGCGTTTTATGGTCAAACTAAAACTTCACGTTTGAACCAAGCTGTTCATGAGAAAGGTGGTTCAGTTTTTCGAACTAAGCTGGGTCAGTAAAAGATTGATATAACTGATCGTTGATTCTGAAACTTTTTCAACTAAGCTGGATCAGTAAAAGTTCCACATGATTGATCGTTGATCACAATTTTTTGAAAAATACAATTGTCGTTCGGGTCACCTTGTTCTGTAAACTAAATTACGTTTTATGAGCAAGATAAAGTTATAAACCAAGTACGTTTAAGCCAAGAAGATGCTGAAGCTATTCAGACTAGGCTGGATCAGTACAAGTTCGATATGATTGATAGATGATCACGATTTTTGAAGAATATCATTGTCTTGCCGGTTACCTTGTAATTCGTTAAACTAGTCCGTGCTTTTATGAGCAAGATAAAGCTCCATATTTAAGCCAAGCTACTCAAGAGAAAGATGCTCAAGTTTTTCGAACTAAGCTGAATCAATACAAGATCGTACAAGACAGTACGATTATTGAAGAATTGTATTGCCTTTCGGGTCACCTTGTTCAATTAACTTATCCTCGTTTTATGAGCAAGAAATAGCTACAAGTTCTGTAAGAGAAATGTGGTTATGTTTCCCGAACTAAGCTGGCTTAGTAAAAAATCATATGTGAATAATCGTTGATCACGAGTTTTGGAGAATTGCATTGATTTTCGGGTCACCTTGTTCAATAAAATATTTTTTATTTTATTAGTAATATAAACCTCCAAGTTTTCGTCTTAAGACAATTTAAGAGATAGTCAGTTGAACTTCCTGAACTAATTCCGGGTCACCCGGGTAATTGAATCTGAACCGCATTTAACGAGTAAAATGAAGTTTCAGGTCTACTACACAAGAGGAAATATCGATGTGGCTTAATTTAGATTAGCTTTACTGATTTGTCAAAAGTGATTAGAATTTTCGAAGAAATTTACTGCCGTTTAAATCACCCTGTTCGAAGTAATATAAAGACCCAACGAACGAACGATTTATAACTTTTGATTCATTATAAGATAGATAAGATTAGTTTCACGGTAGCGGACAAAGTTGATCATAGTTTTTAACGATTACCATTTTCATTGCCTTCTGACTCACCCTGTACATATTTATATAAATACAAAACGAACTTTCGATTTATATACCTTTCGGCTACGAATATTGTTATCAATTTGGCTTAATCGCTTAAATTTCGTTGATAAATTCTTTGAATATATTAAATGGAATGTCAATCTATTTCGGTTTATGGGTTTATGAAGACAATAGCAAAAAAAAATCAATAATTTGACGTAGTCGTCTTAGTTACACGTACATAACTAATATAGTTTTATTATTTTGTTATTCAGTAATAGTAACACACAAAAGTGAATATCAACTAGGGATATGGCATATCATTCTAATGGTGGCTATTCGGGCGATGAGCGTGAATCCCGATCGGGCGAAGATCGACCCGAAAGTGCTTTGGGTGACAAACCAACATACGTCGTTGAACATTTGGCCACGTTCACGGTGAATAAAGACAGTGGGATTACACAAGCTGCCGATGGCATGCGTAAATTACTTCAATTGGAAAAAACAACCGGGATATGGTCACAAAAAATGCAACTGTGCCTCGATCGGCAATGGGTTCTTATTATCGATTATGAAACGAGTAATATAATGGAACGTTTCTCGGTAACCCAAATAAACGATCCGACAGCATTTACAAGTCAAGATCCGATGGAAATTTACAATAATATTTTAGTTTTTATTGTAAATGGTGGTACTTCAAATACGCGTTCGGAAATGCACATATTTCAAGTGAGTGTCAAAGCATGATGCCCAAAACTATTTTGATAAATATTTATTAATCCTTCTATATATAATTATAGTGTCAAAGTATTTCAGCAGTTCAACTAGTTGAGGATTTAAAAAGGTTGCGCAATGGTAAAATGGTTACCCAACATCGTGACATGATACCTCAACCAGCGCCACAACAACCCCCGGCTCATGTAATTCAGCAACAGCAACAGCAACCAAATCAAGGGCGATCAAGTCAAATGGGTCGCGATTCATTTAATTTTAATCAAACGGAAACCGATTCAGAATTGGATGGTATCAATGATGAAACGGCATCGACATCGAGTGAAAAACACGAACGTGACGTGATGGTATTGAATCATTGTTTCGATGATATTGAAAAATTTATAGCCCGTTTACAACATGCAGCGGCTGCATCGCGAGAACTTGAAAAGAGACGACGCAATCGGAAATCGAAGAAAAAAGATCCGGGCGAAGGATTGCTGTCGATGAGAACGCGGCCACCAACCGAAAAGGAATTCAACGATATATTTGCTAAATTTAAATTATCATTTAATTTACTAGCAAAGCTAAAGGCTCATATACACGATCCTAATGCGCCCGAATTGGTTCATTTTCTTTTTACACCACTAGCATTGATTGTTGATGCGTCGCACGATACATATTACGATCACTTACCGGCGAGTGTTGTAAAACCTTTGATGACACGCGAAGCAATTAATTTACTTGTTAATTGTGTCACGAGCAAGGAGACAGAATTGTGGCGATCCCTTGGCGATGCATGGACAATACCGCGGGATCAATGGAAAGGACACGTTGGTTCATATCATCCGGTATTTTTTGATGGTTGGTCACCCGACTATCCAGTAATTGATGAACTTGATAATCAAACAACACCAACAACTACTAAAAAACGTTTAGATATTCAACACTTTTCAAATACAAATGGCCCTGACTATAATGATTATGATGGTGGACCGGAAAAAATTTATAATCCATCGGCAAGTCCAGTGCTACGTGATTATAGTGCACAAAGTGATATATCGATTGATTCAATTGAACGAACTGGTCATAATATGGACAAGAATAGTATGCTTTTGTTGGCGAATGGTGTTGTGGCATCGTCGAGTAATGCTCCAGCACCCGTGCCATCGTCCCAAACTGACGCCTGGCTAGAAGATTTACAAGCAAGGGGGGCTAAAATTGTTCAAGTGACATATCCACGAACGGCCAACAACGATAAAGAACTAACCGTGGTGCGTGGAGAATATTTGGAGGTATGCTGGCAGATTGATAAACAAAATAAAAATATTTTAAATTAATTTTTTCTCTTCTTTATAAATTCTCAGGTGTTAGACGATAGCAGAAAATGGTGGAAAGCACGAAATAGTCGACGACAAGTTGCCCATGTACCTCATACAATAGTTGCACCATATAATTATAATGACAATGATATTTTCAATAACACTGCATATCCACCCCAAAACTATAAAGGCAACAGACAATCAAGCGCAGTACGTAATATATCTCCCCCTCTCTTTCTATATATCAAACTGAACATATATTTTTTTGTTGTTTATTTTTCATAGGACGTTAACGATCGGTATCCAATAACACCGGAGCGTGATCAACCGGCACCAGCATCCGCGGATTGGGTGCGAAATAAACATCTCGGTAAGAAAGGAGAATTCCGTTACTTCTAATAAATAAATAATCTTAACGGGGAAACTCACTTCTGTTTTGTGCAATGTTAATTAAAAAACTGTTGTTTATGCCGAAAAAATACGAAGATACACGAGTCGAAATGAGAATACGATATAAAAGAGAACTAATTGAGAATTCTTATTCCGAACTCGTCAATTTTATGTTAGCTTAAATTTTATAAATGTTTATATATATATATATATATATATATATATATATATATATATATATATATATATTTATATATATATATATATATATATATATATGTATATATATATATATATATATATATATATATATATATATATATATATATATATATATATATATATATTTCATAACTATTGAAAAAAGGAGTTTATATTTATTTGCAGATATATTAAATATTTTTAAAATTAGTTTTTGTTGTAATTAAATATATATATATATATATATATATATATATATATATATATATATATATATATATATATATATATATATAAATATATATATATATATATATATATATATATACATATATATATATATATATATATATATATATATATATATATATATATATATACATATATATATATATATGTATATATATATATATATATATATATATATATATATATATATATAAATATATATATATATATATATATATATATATATATATATATATATATATATATATATGTATATATATATATATATATATATATATATAAATAAATTTATATGTATATAGTTTTATGTGCACTAATTTAGTTAAAGCAAAACCTACGACAATATTTATACAAGCCATGCTCAGAGTACACTTAGGTACGCTTCGTATTGTAAATAATAATACGCATGGTACCCTGCAAATTCTATGTATTTGTGTGTTTTGTTATAGCGTTTTGTACGTTTCTAGTGTATTTTGCTTTTATAGTATTTGTGTTCGAATTGAAGAGCATGGCTTATATAAACACTATCGCCGGTTTTTGACCAATCAAGAATTGGCTAAATTTTTTATTAACCCTATGGGGCATCCGCTAAATTTGAAAATCAATATATTTTATTTATTTTATATCTATAAAGATAGATTATTTTTAATAGATAGATAGAGCGAAAGAAAGATATAGTAAAAATTATAGTTAGAGCGTGAGAGCAATATTATAAAATATATAATTATTATTATTTAAAAATTGCATGAAGACCAATTTTATGTAATTTTTTAATTAAAGAAAAAAAATCAAATATTGACAAATTTTTATCGTTTTGTTTTTAATCATTTACTATTTATACGAGTACAAACGAATAAAGGATCCAGGATCGATTGTTTGCATATATAATCAATTCCACTCGCTTTATTCGTTTTTAAATTTTGCTGGACGGTATTTTGTTACTCGATTCAATCCATTTCAGCTCAACTAACCTAACTAGAGCAATTAATGGTGGCAAATCGTTTAATAAAATTCTGTCTTCTTTACACATACACTCACATACACACACACAGTCATGTTCGAATATTTTTTTATATTTTGAATTCAAACATGACTAGAGTACTGCTTTTTTGGATAAGTGTTCTTGTACAAAATTTTGTTTTTTGTGTCTTGGTTTTTGTGTAAAATTATGCGGGACTGTTCTAAATGTGATATATATATATATATATATATATATATATATATATATATATATATATATATATATATATATACATATATATATATATATATATATATATATATATATATATATATATATATATATATATATATATATATATATGTATATATATATATATATATATATATATATATATATATATATATATATATATATATATATATATATATATATATGTATATATATATATATATATAGATATATATATAAAGATATATATTTATATATATATATATATATATATATATATATATATATATATATATATATATATATATATTATTTTGATCACTTAAATAAGGTATGTGTTGTTTTTTGTGTTTTATTTATAGTTTTTGTGTTATTTGATAATATAATAGTTTGTTAAAGCTTTTGTTTTTTTGTAACCAATAACTAATTAAAAAATTGTTCACATTCTCTTTCCATTTTGAAATGCATATTGTACTAACAAACATCATGGGTTAAATCTTAAAAACTACCTAATTAAAGGTAAAACTATGTCTGAAACAAGTTCAGATGATGAATACAATCCATCAGCTTACAATCACAAAGTAATGACAGCGGCCACAATAGCACCACCGCCACCCGTCCTTGTAACAAAAACCAAAATCCCATTGAGCAATGGTAAAGACGAAAATCAGAGGCCACCACCACCGCCGCCAATGCCACCAAGCGGAATGGTACCGACGACACCGGTTCAATCGCGTACAAATACAATGAATTGTAATCAATTTTATACATACATACATACTATATAAAACTATTAATGAATTACTATAGAATAGATTAACACATATATATCTATATTTTATAGCACGAAAATCGATTGGACCAACGGAAAATATTCAAGACGAATTGAAATATGTGTTGAGCGTATTCCGCGAGCATCGCGATCTAAATATTAACAAAACACCCGGCATATATATACAGCAATCGTCATCATCGAGCGAAGTTGAAAATTGGTTGAGGGCAAAAGGATTTTCAGACAATGTTTTAAATAAATTAAGTGGCCTCAATGGTAATGAATTGTTTGCATTGAAGCGTCAAATGTTGACCGAGATTTGCGGCGCCGAAGAAGGCAAACGTCTTGCATCACAAATAACATTACAACGGAATGTATCTGGTGTACGTATACTTACCTAAAGTAAATATTTTCAAAATAATTATATTAATTATTTTATTTCAGTACAAAACGGCTAGATCATCGGAACTGCAAGCGATTTTAGCAAAAGCACGAGAGAAATACGAACCAAATGCCTAATTTTTTTATCACACATTATTTATATTAATTTGTTATTAATTTATCCGTTACTTGTTAATAAATTATAAAAAAATTAACATTTGCTTTCTGCAAGGACTAATGATTAATTATTTGTAATTGAGAAAGAGGAACAATATTTACCCTTAAACTGAGGGACACTCTTTAAAAGGTTTATATAAGAACCGAATCCCTTATAGGTAACAATTTTTTGTAGGGTTTTTACAGGCCATTCTTGGCTCCTACCGTGTCAACAATCTGACTCCATCGGTTTCGATCACGAGCTAGATCTTCATACTGAAGATGCTAGGTCGCTCTCTACGCCGTGGAGCCATCGTCGCCGACAGCGACCTCTTCGCCTACCAAAAAGCGTCTTTATCTTCAAAAATCGCTGTATAATTCGGTTTGGATCAGCACGCAGAACGTGACCGAGCCAGCGTACTCGCTGTCCTTTGATTTCATGCACGATATCAGGAATTTGCATTAAATACTTGATCTCGTGATTGAACAGAACTCGGTATGTGCCAACGTCAACGTCGTGTTTTGGACCATATATCACACGCATGATTCTTTTCTCGAATGTTAGAATTCATCTTATATGACAACGGGTCTGATCAACACTCTGCACAGTTTCAGCTTATCCGTATTTGCAAGATATTTTGATTTCAGAAGTGGACGTAGATGATATAAAGCTCGATTGCCAGCGGCAAGGCGAACCTTGATATCCTCTCCCACACTATTATCGTGAGTATATCAATTGCGTCTTGAACACTGATATCAATTGCGTCTTGAACACTAGTTTCAGTGGATCAAGTATCTCTTTCACTCCGTTGCCATTTAATCCAATCACACAGATATCATCTGCATATACAAAAAGTTGATTGGATTGTCGGAATAAGATACTGTCCTGAAGTTTTTATATGTGTTTGGTATTCCTAAATATTCAAGCGCATATAGCCTCTCTCGATTGATCGAGTCATAGGCTTGCTTGAAATCTAGGAATACCTGGTGTACATCGCGAGATGTTTCGTAGTACTTGGAAAGAATCATCCGTAGCGAAAAAACTTGATCAGTGACTGACCGATTTGGACGAAATCCTCCTTGGTAGTCACATACAGCTTGTGATACTTGTGGAACATTAAGTAGGACAGAAAAAGGTTCAACCAAAGCTTACACATTTGATTATCGACTGCCTGAAAGTGCAGTACAGCCTTTTTTTATCTGCGCTCCAATGAGTAATCCAACTCCAAGATTTTTGACGTCATCTCCACTGTGTAGCAACGTATAGCCCTTGGACACATGGTCTCCACTTTAAGGCCATCGAGTTTCTTGGAGTGCTACGAGTCTCAGCCGATACTCTTTCATAAATGTGATAAGACCGTCAAACGCGCCAGATTTTCGAAGTGACTGCACGTTCCACGTGCCGATCCTCAGTATCGTTTCCGGGTACTTAAGCAAGGGGTCAGTTTTTTTTTGGCGGCATCCGATTTTTTTTGGTTGTTGACAATTTTAAACAATTTGGGTTTTTTACGGATGCGGGTCGTCAGCCCAGCGATCCAACCAGATTTAATCGCCTCCTACGACAAGCTCTGGATACTGTGGTGGTATTCTATGGATTTCATGTTTCGTTTTTAAAATTTACGAAACATGAATGCCCCCATCCACAGGGCTTAAATAGATAACAAATACATCCTCGTATCCATTTAGAACTAGATCTAAAGCACTAATTCCGAAAATTTATTATACAGTGTTGCCGAAATTAAGAATGTTAATATAATCAAATATTTTGTTTATATATATATATATATATATATATATATATATATATATATACTGTAATATAAAAATGTGTGGAATATACTGAGACATACGATCCAAAATCAACTGGCAACACCGTAACACGTAATCGATAGTAAATATTTTGCACTTAGTTTGCTGAGCTAAGCAATCTTGCTCGTACATTATACCGACACTTAAAAATAAAATCTTTGAGTACTATATCATAACTGACGTCAAGGACGTCGAGCTTCGTAACTATTCGAATGTAAAATATTCGTACATTTCTATATCTAGAAGTAGACACACAATTATAATTTACTGAGTTTGGTTAAAACCGGGATGATCTCTACAAAATAACTAAAATTTGAGGAAAACTGAAAACTTCTGAAAGCCTCAATACCATGTACCATGTGAACCATGTATAGCTGTAGAATTCGCACCTGTTGCAATCAGTTAAGTTTATGAACAAAAAATCTTAAAATATCTGAAAAAAACACTTCAAGAACCAACAATCCCGAAAATCGAATATATTTTACCAACCACAGAAGATTGGGACGACGAAGAACAAGTTAACTTAATCCAATTAAATACAAAAAATACAATAATGAACAGACTATAATTACAACAGTATATAGTAGGTTCTGTCTCTGAATTCGATGGAAAAAATTTAATTAGAATTAGAAGAAATAAAACGAAACGACAACCAAATAACTATCAAAATTACTCGCCGGGAGAGTATAATTCCAAGCATATACCTTAAAAATTTTTCCGTTGTTACCAAATCAAAGCCAAACAAATACTTACATATAATCAAACAAAAGCCGTCACCAGTCTGACGCACTCGCACACATGACACAATCACAAAACGCCACCAGCATGGCTCAAATGCGTCCGATGAGAATTACAAATTTGTTCCACGAAATAATGTCAAAATTGTTCTTACTTTTTTTGAAGTTTGTGAGCTAGTGGTTCGGTTATCACCATTGGAAGACATAACACGAGCACTTAAGGAAGCTGTAAGATACAGAGTTAAGATCCAACATTATTGGTCCCAGCAGCTTCACAACTAAGTGATCTCGTGGGCTCACTTAAAAAATTCGTTAGTCTAACATTATTGATCCCAGCAGCTTCACAACTAAGAGCTCTCGTTGGTTCACTTAAGAGATTAGTCAGTTAATTGTCCCATTCCAAACTTTGGAATTCTTTAATTTTAGGTTAGGTTGAGTTATTGGCTCATACCGTTTGTTCGACTCACTGACTGATTGAAATGTGCCAAATGGGATTTAGAAGATTGCCCTACGAGATAATTTCTGGAAATTACTCTTTTGACCCAAATCGAAATGTTAGCTGACGAATACTTAGTTTCCCAACTAAGTATTCGTCAGCTAACATTTCCATTACTACGCAATTTTGAATTCTCTAATTTTAGGTTGATGTTATAAGGTTGGGCTATTGGAAAATATCGTTTGATCGATTCACTGTCCAATGGGAATGAGCTCGATGAAGGTTGCAAGTTAACTTCACGAAATATTTTCAAAAATGGTCCGGACTGCTTTTGAAAGTTTGTGAGCTAGTTGCCTAGTACTTACTGCCCGGTACCACTGAGTACTTGTGCTGAGAGCCAAATTTATTGGCACAAGCAGCTTCACAACAAAGAACTTCAACAAAGTAGGGCTTACTAAAAGGACTTCACGTAAGTTGACCGTCCCATTCCTTCACACTTTTGAATGCTCTAATTTTAGGTTGATGTCATAAAAGTTGAGACCAAAACACACTACCTTGTCAAGCAGATTTGTTTCAAACCTTAGAACAAAAAATCAAGAATGGTAACAATCTTAACACCGTAAACAACAATAATCAAACAAGTTTTACAAAAAACCATCTATGAGAAATTTACAGCACCAATCAACTAAGAATAAACGATGACTTAATACACTTCTCGAACCTCCCACAGAACAAGTATACACTTTCAGCCCGCAGTGGAACCTGCATAGAAATACTAACTTCCACAAACCAACCATGTGTCCATCATACGAACCATACCCAGGAATATTCATCCCACAAATGCTACTTCATGCAAAAGATTTTTTTTTTCGGTTTTTACAGGGCATTCTTGGCCCGTACCGTGTCAACAATCTGACTCCAACGGTTTCGATCACGAGCCAGATCTTCAAACTGTTGCAAGCAACCCGAAGATGTCAGATCGCTCTCTGCGCCGTGGAGCCATCGTCGCCTACAGCGACCTCTTCGCCTACCAAAAGGCGGCTCTTCCTTCAAAGATCGCTGTATCATTCGTTTCGGATCAGCACGCAGAACGTGACCAAACCAGCGTACTCGCTGTTCTTTGATTTCATGCACGATATCAGGAATTTGCATTAAGTTCCTGATCTCGTGGTTGAAAAGAACTCTGTATGTGCCATCGACGTCGCGTTTTGGGCAATATATCACACGCATGATTCTTCTCTCGAATGTTAGAAACCATCCTTCGTACTCATAAAGGTCAAGGTCCAACTCTCACATCCATACATGACAACGGGTCTGATCAACACTCTGTACAGCTTCAGCTTATCCGTATTTGCAAGATATTTTGATTTCAGAAGTGGACGTAGAGGATACAAAGCCCGATTGCCATCGGCAACACGGACCTTGATATCCTCGCCCACACTATTATCGTGAGTGATGAGAGATCCAAGATACTTGAATCGCATCACTCCTTCAAACTTGTGGTTACCACTACTGAAATCAATTGCGTCTTGGTCTCGAAAACCAGAGATCAGATATTTGGTTTCGGACTCATTGATTTTGAGACCAACGGACGCTGAAAACTGTTTCAGTGGATCAAGTATCTCTTTCACTCCGTTGCCATTTAATCCAATCACACAGATATCATCTGCATACGCAAGAAGTTGATTGGATTGCCGGAATAAGATGTTGTCCTGAGGTGTTTCACTTCCACGAAGGATGTATTCCAACATGAGATTAAAAAGTATCGGGGACATCGCATCTCCTTGTCGAACACGGGAATTGATTGCAAAAGTTCTCGATAGCCTGTTCTCAACTTTGACACAGCATTGTGACTGCGTTACTGTCATTTTACACAAATGTACATATTTTTGTGGTATTCCAAAATATTCAAGCGCATACCATAATCTCTCTCGATTGATCGAGTCATAGGCTTGCTTGAAATCTAGGAATACCTGGTGTAAATCGCAAGATGTTTCGTAGTACTTGGAAAGAATAATCCGCAGCGAAAAAACTTGATCAGTGGCTGACCGATTTGGACGAAATCCTCCTTGCTAGTCACCGACAATTTCCTTCGCCAGAGGAGTAATCCGTCCCAAGTTGATTTATGACAGTAACTTGCATGCTGTGCAAAGGAGAGCTATACCGCGATAATTCTCGCACGTAAAGCGATCACCCTTCTTGAAAATTGGGCATAACGCGGCATTTCCATTCTTCAGGCATAACTTCATTTTGCCATACCAATCGAACAAGGTCGAAAAGAAAGTTCCACAAAGTTAGCCCTCCGAATATCAAGAGCTCTGAATGTAATCAACTCCTGGTGAATGATTTTTCTTTAGTCTCTGCATGGCCATTGTGAATTCCTCATAGAATGGATCCTCAATGAACATCTGTGCGGTCTGTATTTGAGGGTATTCAAACACAGCTTGTGATACATGTGGAACATTAAGTAAATCAGAAAAATGTTTAGCCATGTAAACCACGCGAATTGTGCTCATTGCTGAGTTGTTGTACTCTTAAGACCTAAGTCTTTCACAATTCTCGCTTCTTCAGTCTACAAATGCGTTTAGTTGTCCTTCTAGCAAGAACTGCCTTGTGTTTTCTTGCAATAGTAAACCGAGTCTGCGCTTCATTGTGGGCTATATTGCGTTGCTCAAGAGCAAGACGACACTCCTCATCAAACCAATCATTTTTGGGCTTAGTTTTCACTATACCGAGAGTATGCTGGGCAGCATCGACAACCGAGGTTTTCAATACTTCCCAGCCACTGTTCACATCATCAGATTGATAATTGGATCGTAAAATGCTACTGCTGACAAGATCTTGATATTTTCGTTGCGTTTCTTCATTTATCAGACCTTCACAGGAGAATCGCGTTGTATATTCTCCTGTCGTCCCTGACTTGTATGAAAATCTTCATCGTAGCTTTGCAGCAAACATAAAATGGTCACTGCCTACGAATTTTGTAGACGACCGATACGATCTCACGTCTTGAACAACCCGAGACCGCCCTTTTGAAATCAACACATGGTCGATTTGGCTTCGGGATGTTTTACGTGGATGTGTCCATGTTTCTAAATGGATGTTTTTGTGGGGAAAGAATGTACTTGCCACTTTGAGATCATGAGCGATCGCAAACTACATCATTCTTTCCCCATTCTCGGTCGCAGATTCGTGTCGGGAGTACGGACCTATACTTTTACATAAGTCGGTCTGATTTCTGCCAGCTCTAGTATTAAAGCCACCAATCACCAATCTGACATCGTGCTCCGGTATAGAACCCATCAGATTATCCAGATTATTGTAAAATGAGTCTTTATCTTGGGATTGGCTTACACCAGTGGGCGCATGTATACAGACAATTGACAGGTTTGCTAATCTCATGTGCAAGCAAAGCTTACACATTCGATTATCGACTGCTTGAAAGTCCAAGACAGCCTTTTTTACCTGTGGCCCAATGATAAATCCAACCCCAAGATTTCCGAGGTCATCTCCACTGTGTAGCAACGTATAGCCTTGGGACACATGGTCTCCACTTTTACGCCATCGAGTTTCTTGGAGAGCTACGAGTTCCAGCCGATACTCTTTCATGCATGTGATAAGGCGGTCCAACGCGCCAGGTTTTCTTAATGACTGCACGTTCCATGTGCCGATCCTCAATCTCGTGTCCGGGTACTAAAGCGGGGGTTCGTTTTTTTTGTGGTTTTGGCGGTATCTGATTTTTTTATTTTTGTTGACATTTTTAACATTTTCACTTTTTTTTACGGATGCGGGTCGTCAGCCAGGCGATCCAACCAGATTTAATCGCCTCCTACGACAAGCTCTGGATACTGTGGTGGTATTCTATGGGTCTCATGTTTCGTTCGTAATATTTACGAAACACGAATGCCCCAAACCACAGGGTGATAGTCCAAGAGGTATATAGTACATATAAAGTTGGTCCCAGAACGCTACCTTGTGATACTGCTGCTGATATTTTCTTCATTTCCGAGTATTCACCATCTAGTTTAACACGAAAGTGCCGGTTCGCTATGTAAGATTTAAGTATTTCATAGAATTGCTTCGGTAAATCTCGTTTTAATTTGTATTCTAAGCCTTTATACCAAACTTTATCGAAAGCTTGTGCTACATCCAAAAAAAAACTAGAACAAACTTTCTTTTTTTCAAGTACATCTTCAATTATGTTTGTAATCCGATGCACTTGCTCGATTGTTGAATGATTTTCTCTAAAGCCAAATTGATGAGGTGGAATAAGATTTCTTTCTTCAATTATTGGTTTGAGTCGCTTAACCAGTAATTGGAAGTAAGGAAATCGATCTATACGAATTTTTGTCATTTAATGGTTTGTTTGGTTTGGGTATCATGATGACTTCAGCAACTTTCCATTGATTTGGAACGTGTTTAAGTCTGAATACTGCATTAATTATTTGGAGTAGCTTTCGTATTCCTTTTTCAGGTAGGGCTTTTATTATTTGTCCTGTAATTAAGTCATATCCTGGAGATTTCTTTGCATTTAGGTTAGTTTTGATTTCATCTTTTAATTCTTGCACTGTGACAGCAGCTATATTATAGTTGTTCACTTTATGTACTGGTGGTATGTTTTCACCTACTGTTTGTCTAGGTAGAGCCTGGATCGTATTTTTAAGATGAGTTGCAAACAATGTTACTTTCTGCTTTGCGCTTATATCCCAAGTTCCATCATTGTTTATAACTGGAGGCATTTGAAATTTAGATCGTTTTAACATTTTTGTTGCTTTCCAAAGGGAGTACGCGGTATCTTTTTCCCCAGAGAGGCTATTTATTAATGGATTCATTTTTTATTTCTTTAATTAGCAGCTTTAGTTTGTTGGAATTAATTAGCAGCTTTTCTTGCTTTTAGTTTTGTTGCTACCAAATAACATTCTTGCGTGTTTTTGTTGTATTTGATGGTGTACTACTCCACGCCGCTTGTTGTATGACGCTGTTAAATTGTTCTATTTCTTCTTCTAGCTGTATCGGATTTGTAATTGGCACTTGGGGACTAATTTTATCCTCAATTAGTTTCTGAAATTTTTCCCATCAGGTTTTGTTGTTTGTTAGCCATGGTGGACTTGTTTTCTTAACAATCGTTGCACTGATCGTCATAATAACAGGTGTGTGATCTGACATAATCCCGTCGCTGCTTTCTATAGGTATATGTAATTATCGTCTATACCTTTGGTGACAAAGAAGTCTATAAGATCGGGTCATTTGTTTCTTTCCGTAGGCCAATATGTTGGTTGATCTCCGGAATGAAAATCGCAGCTGCATCGTTGTCCTGCTGCAAGCAACTTTCTTTCTTTTTTAGAGGTTACTCTTGATCCCCAGAATGTGTTATTTGCGTTAAAATCACCTCCTATTATGAAACAAGATCCAAGTGATTTATATAATGTGCAATAGTCTTCCTTTAGTAGATTAAATCTTGGAGGGCTATATATTGACGATACGCTATATTCTTTGTTGTTATTTATATATACTTTTATTGTGACTACTTGCATAAATTCTTCTTCAATTTTAAGATCTATATAATGATTGATGTTTTCTTTAATTACCACTGACGATCCTCCTCTTGCTCTTCCTGCTAGATGAATGGCATGATAACAGCTGTATCCTTATAATTTGACATATGAAGTTGTAGTAAAATGGGTTTCAGATATAGGCATATATCTATTTTATATCTTTAGGCATATTTCTAGTTCTGGAAGATATTGCATTAGCCCGTTTGCATTCCAGACTATCCTTAATGTTTTATTTATAGCTGTTTGAGACATTTTACATAACAAATACCTAAAAAATACAAATTAATTAATTAAGATTATTTGAATTATATAAAATAACAATACTTATCTTTTTTGTTCAACGCGCGCCTGCGTTGTATACTAATCGCCAGAAACCGCGAAAAACTACGCGCATGTAATTTTTTCTACACTATTAATTTTAGTTTTGTTTGTTTTGGTTTACAAAATAAACACTTCAATAATTTCTCTGATAAATATCAAACATAGGCAACCTACATTTAGGCGCAACGCGAAATTAGCCGTGACTTAAACGCTCACGTAAAGATCGAACTTCGCTAAGGGGAAAAATCTAGAAATTCGTGACATTGGAGGCATGACAATAACAATCTTCCCCAGTGATTTTATATATATTATCTAAAAAGGTATTTGGAGATTTAAATATAATAATAAAGTGTAAGATTTCTTCTGAAAATTTATCACCGCGAACCTCAGAAGAAACAATTTCATGGTCCTTCGAGTCGGATAAACCTGCATTCTTTTTAAAATAAAATAAATTAATATATGCGTGTAACAAAAATTGGTTAATTTAGTATAGTTTTTCGGTTGATATAAAAATTTGAGCTAAAGTAATAACTTCGCAATGGCAGATACGCGTTCTCTCCAAAAAGAAAAATAAATCGAGTTTCTCAAATAGAAACATTCGCTCAAGATGATCTTTCTCGTAAACCAATCGCTAAAGTAAAGGCACAAATAAAACTTTTAAATAAAGAATGGGATGACTATAGAGCGAACGAGAAAAATTACAAAGATAGTGCTGAAATTATTGAGCTTCAAGATACACTCGAGTTCAAATTATTTGAGGTTCAAGGGAAATTACTGCTAGTTAAAGTGGAAAAGGAGGAATTAATAATAATCAAGCAAGTGGTGAACTTTATACTAGTCTTCAGCAACTAATAGCTAATCAAAGGACGTTTTTGAATGATGTAACCAGTTTAAATAGCAGAGGTGATAGCGACGTAAGACTACCACGTGTAAACGTACCATTTTTCTCCAGGACATATTCGGAATTTGCCTCGTTTCGCGATTTGTTTGAAGCATCCATAAACAGCAACCCTACACTAAGAGAAAAAATAACATAAATTTAATAAAAAACACTTTATTTTAAAGTAAAATCACTATGATTTCCAGTTAAAGTGTATATTATTTATTTTAATGTTGAAAAATTTTAAAATATTATTAGAGGTTGAACATTATAGAATTAAAGTTTTTCAATTTCATTTTAATTGAGGAAATTTACTATTAATGCCGTTTCAATGTTGATTTAAAGTTTAAAAAACATGCATTACATTTTAAAATAAACTTTTATAAAATTTGTATTCAAATGTGAATCGTTTTTAATTTTAATCATACAATGATTAAAATTAAAAACGATTCACGTTTGAAAACAAATTTTATAAAAGTTTATTTCAAAATGTAATGCATGTTTTTTAAACTTTAAATCAACATTGAAACGGCATTAATAGTAAATTTCCCCAACTAAAACAATAATGTTTTGTATTTGAAGTAAACAAAAACACATTTTAATTAATTCAAATTTAAAATATTTTATTCGTTATTTTATAACCTTGCTATATACATATTTCACTTTAAACTAAAGTATTAATTTTCGATATTTACATATTAATTTCAATTTTAAAAAAAATTATTTCTAATATATGTTTTTCCATTGTTAATGGAATAGATGTGAAGCGGAGGACTGGTAAAAAAATGTATATCTTTAATGAATAATTCGTTTGCAGATATACTTCCTACTTCGTAGGATTGAAAATGTGGATCAAAATTATTTATATTGATTAAATAGCATAATACTAACAGATCTTTCTCATACATTAGTGCTTTAATTTTGTAACATTCAAATTTATCATCAACTTTTCTTGCTAAGTAGTAATTAGGTTTATACACAGTACCTTTATAACTCACTGAAGCTCCACATATTTTCATGCATTTATAGTTAACTTTTTCAATTTCATTAACTTTTAAGTAGAATTGTTCTTTCGATAAATCTTTTATTTCAAATTGGCTGATATTAAAACGTTCATCAAACCCATTTTCATATTTAATTAAAAATTGAGAGAATTTTAAACTAGATTTAATTGATAGTGAGTATGATGGATTTATCCTGGATGTTATATTATGCATACACATTTTCGATTCCTTGTGTTTGGCTTCAAACCGCATGGCCCAAAGATATTTCAAAGGACCACATCGTTTTATTGCCGTCACATAATGAACTAAAAAATGATGTTTTGGTTTAAGAGTAGGGCCATAGAGTTTAATATACAAAGCATGGTGTTCTTCAATTAAAGTTTGCAAGCTTCTTAAGTCATTTAACGAGTATTCTGATTGATGTAAAAGATCAATGATTTGAATTAATAATGTCAACAATTTCCAGTTATTGTTTTGCCGAGAAATTAAATCACCTATCATTAGCGGAAGAAAATGAACAAAGCACATCATTTCGCTTGCAGTCATTTTCAAATTAAAGAGTTTTAGTTTAGTTACATCTATATTTGGCGATACATTTGCAATTTCCGTTTCACCAAATTGGAAAAAGTTCTTTCTACTGTTTAACACATCAATCGATAGCACGTTATCATTTATTAAAGCTAATATGATATTACATAAGTCATATCGGCAAACGCCTTCATAAACATCGTGCATTATATCAAAACAAAAATTTTGATAAGCATCAAAACATTGCAATTGATCAAAAATGCAACTATTTTGAATACCAGTTTCTTTAAAATCATTAATCGATAAGTCTAACAGATAGTTGTCTTTATTTCTTAAAGATAATGCTAATTCTGAAACGTCAGTTTTTGTATTTTCACGGGTTTTAGTACAAACACGGCAAAATCGTTTTGAGTTAAAAGATTGAACGTATCCAAGAATACTATTCATTCCAAGATTATCTCCAACTATCACTCCTAAAATAAATCGAACCTTAACAGTTCCTTTTGATGTGAAAATATCAACGCCGTCCTCTAGCTGCTTTAGCTCATTAACTAATTGGTGAAACGATTTGTCATTGCCAAATTGTTTTATAATACTAGTTTGAATAAATGCGCAGTGAAAAATTAAATTTAATTTGGACAATAAATATTGCGGCATAGTAGGGAAATTATAATAAAACCCACATACTGAAGAACAGTGACTACCCAAAGCATTATTGATTTGAAAATCATCAGCGTATAATACATACGGTATAACAAAATCATTTTTGTAGTTTTGTTTCTTTATTTTAAAGAGTTCCCCTGACGCAAAGTTTTTTAAGTTATTTGTGCTGAAATAATAATTGGTATATTTTAAGGTTTCTTCTAAAATATTTGGAAGTTCAAAAATAGCTTTGAATTGAAACTTTAAAGACATAACATAAATATTACTGACTTTTGGAGCTAGTGTAGGGATGCCTGACAGTATCCTTTGACTGACAGTATTAACAATAACGAAAGTTAAAGGGTAGTTGAATAGTTTAACTTCTTTTAACATTTTAAAGAGACGATGCTCGGAATTTATATCTTTAAAAGGTTCTTCACAAAAATATAACACATTTTCAAAGTTATTTAGGTCGTTTATGGTTTTTCCTTGGATCGTACTTTTTACAGCAATTGATACCATTGTTAACATTTGTTTTATTATATCCTGAATCACTAAGGCTTGCTTTCTACATAAATTATTATTTGCGTAAAATTGTAAAGATAAATTTAAAGAATGTTTTTTGAGATTCTGTATCAATTGTTCAGTACTGATAGTTACGCTATTATTGGAATTTGATGTTTGTTCCTGATTTTTAAACGGCTCCGGAAGTATGCTACTATTCATATCAAAATTAAAAATTTGCGGAGCTTCAAGATCATTTGATTCAATAAAATCATTGTTTTGGAATTTATGAAGTCTATCTAAGTGGGCGCGAAATGTTGAAAAATTTGAAAACAGTTGATTACATCCATTTTGTTTTCAGCTGATCGTGATAGATTTTCCTGAAAACAAATGGTCGTACTTGTAGTGTCGTATTAAAACCGAAGGGGTTGGGAAGCTTTTTAAACATTTACAACAGACATACATATTGAAATAACTTAATTAATAAAATGAAAAGTTAAGTAAACATGTGTTTATATATATTGTAATTCAAATTCACTTGTAACTTATTTTAATGAAAAAAATCAAGAGTTTATAATATGATTAATGTCATATGATTAATCACAGAAGTTGAATTTGACGATTTAACATCAAAACTTGTGTTAATTTCAAAAAAATATTTTTGTATGAAATTCCATGGAATTTCACATGATTTTGGGTACTTTAATTCAAAAATTTGAAATAGTTTAAAACATAAGTCTAAACTAGCAATAAACGATGGAAACTTATACAATTTACCATCAAAATATACATAAAAATTTTCCAAATGAGAGTTGATTGAACCCTCAACTATTAAAAACGGCTGCAATGTCAAACCACTATAATAATGTTTGCTTGTGATTTCGGAAATCCTTCGTTGATAGTCGTTAATACACTCTAATTGGAGAATAAATGATTCTTGAGCATCGGCTATGGTTGCTTTTCTTTTATTACCGCAATCGTTATCTTTGAATCTGGCTGTTGGAAGTAATATTGAATTAAGTAATGTTGTTAAAACGTAGTCTTCAGTATCTATAAATGAAATTAACAAAAAATATATTAATATTTAATTTGGAAATTATTCTAAATTTAATCTTACCGCAATTTGTGATAGTTTTTGAAATTGTGAATAATTCTTTACAGGCGTTATTATTAATATTATTTTCGTAGTATTTTTTAATTTTTATTTTAAACAACTCCCATTTCGAAAACAGCAATAGTTTTTTTCCCGGGAACTTTAAATCAAAATCTATTTCAATCTGAAAAATAAAAATCATACATTTAGTTTCTGGTTGAATTCAGACACGTTTAGTTTTTTTACCAAGTCAGGGGCTTGCCTATGATTAAATTTAGGCCACGTTTTCAAAAATTCCACACCTGTCATATTATGAAAATCTCGTTGCCGAATGTGAAAGGTTTTGTACCATTTATCTTTGACTTCGTTTCATTCATTAATAGCACGTTGTAAAGCGGTTTTTAGGGTGTTTGAAATAGATTCGTCGAATTCAGTTGTTTGCTCTGAAACTATGCTTTGAGTGGAATTGTTTTAAAAGATATATATTTGATGAAACTTCTATTTTCATCCTTTTGGACCGATTGTTGGCATATTTTACCCTGTCTGGGTATGTAGTAATAATCCTTAAATTTTGGAAAAATAATGTAGATACAAGCAAAAGGATGACTTATTATAGATAACATTTCATTTCAAAAAATACTCTTAATTTACTACGACTAAATATGGAAAATCAGAAGGTTTAAGTCGAATTTCATTTATATTAATATCTTCGATGATAATTCGAATCAGGTCTGCTCGTTGATTGTTCGTTAATAAATTATTTGATTTATAACTTGCTATCAAATTTCTTCCCAGCGGTGTTTCATTTAATATTTCTGAAAGGGTCTTTCAAAAAAGCAAAGCAATTTCAAAATAATAAAAATAAAGTAATATGTGTCATACTTTCATGGTTGCAAATGACCTGGAAGGTGATGGGATTGAAATACTCGAATCATGATCCTTCATCCATAGGTTTATTTTGCTATGAGTTGATAGAGTTTCATCATCTACCCCATACTTTAACAATATAAAAACAGGGTTAAATACAAGGATAAAAATCACTTTTGGTTTGTAAGGGGATTCCTTTACAAACCTAAAATGTCATTTCACTATTTATGTAAATAAACTCGTTTTCCCATATTTTTTTATTTCCTTGTATGTTTAAATAGTGTTACAAGTTAAGTAATGAAATGAGACTTTAGGCTTTTAATCTTATTCATTGTTTCAGAAAATCTAATTTAAATTACCTCAGTCTTGCGCCACGCAAATATTTTTTCCCTAAATATTGCTCTAGGAACTATGTCTGGTATTGCACTGGTATTCTTTTGATAGATATTTAAGGCATCTATAAGTAATTTTATTTGCTGCAATATATCAATCTTGTTACTTTGGAACTTTGATTATGGAAAAAGAAACTAATTTTTGCATAAATTTCTACCTAATAAATTTTTGAGGAATAAGTTTAAGGTTGTTAAAAATTTATTAGAAACGAAATCTAAATATTGTGATGTAAACACCGAGAAACACATAAACATCAAACTTCAAATACTCGACTACAGCACTGCATAGTCCACCTATCATCAAAAATGCAAATCGAACATCATACTTCGCCCCCAACTCACGCGCGCACATAGACATGCACATACACACACAGACTCAATACACCAATAAAATTATTTATCTCACCTTCTAAATTTGGCAAAACTTCTAATAATTTAAACTGCCTTAAGAGTTGATACAGTTTGTCTCCGTCACATTGATTTTTTGAGGACACGCTTGAAAGATCACATGTAGTGGAATTACTCGAATTATCAATCGTTTCATATGTTTTGACAATAGTTTCCAAAGATTCGGTATTGTTTAAGTTCTCCGTTGTATTCCTTTGGATTTCGACGCACTCACCATTAAGAAAAAGTTTTCCGTCTACAATTTGAATTTCTGCGGTATTATTTTCCATCTCACATAACTTAAAAAATATTTTAAAATACACTTTACACACAAAACACACTTTACACGCTTATACCGCCACACTAAACAGTTTTTTTTTCGTTATTACTTTTTCGTGATCACAAGATTATTTTGATTATTAATATTGTTTAATATATATATAGTAAATATACACCAATATTTTTTGTTAAGAAAAATTGAGCTAAATTTATTAATTTTAAATTAAAAAAATATAACCACCTTTTGTTGTTCTAAATGACTTGTGTGAATCACATTAAAATAGAATATCGGAAATATAACTGTAAACATGAAAGCGATTCTATTTTTTAACATATTGACGGATTGCACATTAAAATAAAGTGGTTTCTACATAACTTAAAAAATGAATTTTTATTTTAAAATTTTTCAATATGATTACAAAAATAGTTGAAGTTATAATAATGTTGCGTTGTTTTTTTTTTGTTAGATCTACTATTTTCAATATTGTTTCTATGGTATTACTTGTTAATTCAAAAGTTTTCTAAAAAATATAAAAAAGAGTACGATTCACTTTAATTATAAATTGAGTTTTTTTTCTGAGTGTAAAATTTCAAGTACTAGACATGACTGGGCTCAACACAGTTTTGACACCGAGTTGCCAACGATAAGTTCTTTTTTGAATTTCTCAATAAACAAAGCGATACATTAGAGAATTGTGAAACTACAAAACGAAACACACATCGACAATCATAAAATCCCAATCGTTAAGTGATGCATGCAGATACCCAATCAGTGAATTGTTTGAAGTGCAACCAGAATCATTATCTACGTAATTGCGAAGAATTTCTAAGGTTAACAGTGAGTGAGAGAAAAGGTTTCATAGCAGACAACAAGTTATGTTTCATTGTTATGTTTCATTTGTATGTTTAAAAACCACCAATCGCAATATTGTCGATCAAGACACCACACGGTTCTGCATCAAGATGTCCAGAAAACGCCAGCGAATTCAACAATCATATATGATAAATCGATATCAAATGCGGCAAAGTCAACAGGTAGTCAAGATGATTCAATCAACATACTCCATGTTACAACGACCAAGCGATTCACGGTTTTACTACCGAAACTTGAGCATGTGCTCAGCGACTAGCATTTCCAGCGGATTATTTGGAGAGAAAATGTAAGTGATCCATTAAAACATTTTAAACTTACAACCGTCACTTTTGAAATGGCCAGTTACGCGTTTTTAGCGTTTCGATGTCTGCAGCAGGTTGCATTCGATTTCCAAGAAGAACATCCGATCACTGCTGAAGAAATCTTGAACAAATTTTACATTGACGATTACTTGTCTGGAGGATTTAAATTAAGAAAATGGCATTCAAATGCGATTGGATTGAGCGACCAAACTGGCGATCGTGAAACTACATCAGTTCCAATCGAAGAAGCGAACTCAAGCACAAAAATATTAGGACTGCAATAGCATTAAAAAAATGAACAATTATCATTTAAGGTCAACTTGCCAGTTGAACCAATCGCTACAAAACGAACATTAATTTCAAACGCTTCGAAGGTATTTGATCCTCTTGGTCTATTATCACTATCCATCGTTATATCTAAAATTTTATATCAAAAATTATGGTTGAGAAAACTAGAATGGGATGATGAGTTGCGTGCCAATATTGCCTTGCTATGGAATCAACTGGAAGCCGAACCACCTCAATTAGAACACATTAGTGTACCACGATACATAAACAAAAGCAAAATGCAGATACATGGGTTTTGTGATCACTACCGCGATTAGAACTATGTGCAGCCCACCTGCTGTCAAAGTTGATAAATGAAGTCAGAAAAGCTCTACCAGATGATATATACCTGTCTACAGTTGGAGCGATTCAAGTATTGTGTTGGCTTGGTTGTCCTACCACCCAAGTAAATGGAAGACTTTTGTGGCGAACAGAGTGTCGGAAGTTCAAGCAATACTACCAAGAAACCACTGGAACTCGACTACGCAGACTACGCATCACGAGGAATTCCATCGTCCAAACTAATTACGTTAGACCAATGGCGGCATGGCCCAGAATGGCTTAGTAAACCCGAAATATCGTGGCCAATTGCAAAACAGGAAGTTTATTACGATGACACAATCAGTGAATTAAAAAGGACATCAGCGATACCACTGTTTCACGTGCAAGGATGTCCAGATGAACATATTTATAATTTGATACTGAGCAAGACGTTTTCTTTTAATAAGGCCATACGAATTTTATGTTTCATACACAGATTTGTCGAGAATTGTAAAAAACCGAGAGAAGCCCGAAATATCCAATGCAACTGAGAGACTCATCAAATGGTTGCAGCATAAAGAGTACGCTGAAGATATCCAAAAGCTAACTAAAAATCAGATGTTGCCCACTCAGAATCATCTTTCATCACTCACACCGTTTTTAGATGCGAACGAAATTTTACTAGTAGGATACAGACTGAATAACTCCGTCAGTTCATATGGGTTCAAGCATCCCATCATTCTACCAAATTCCAATATTCTAAGTAGAATGATCATTTCCTTTTTCCATTTAAAATATCTACATCCAGGTCCATCCCATCTAATCCGTCAAGTATATTGGATTGTAAAAGGTAGAGCAGTAAAAAGAGACGTAGTGCGAAAATGTGTCCAGTGCTTCAAAACCAGAGCGACGACGGCCAAACAATTAATGAGCGACCTACCAGCAGTGCGAGTAACACCTGCAAAACCATTTTTAAACTGTGGGATAGATTATGCTGGGCCAATTGTTTTAGCTAGCAAGAGGGGCAGAGGAGCGAAAATGGTCAAAAGGTATATAGAAATATTCATATGTTAGTTGTGATAAATTTCTGTGTGGCAGAAAATGGCAGATCTAGGCGGTCTAACCCAAAAGCGTGGAAATTTGAAGGGTATTCTTACCAATATACGAAAATGGGTCGATAAAATTGATCAAACGGTTTTTGTTGAGCAAATGGAGGCTCGATTAGAAAAACTTGATAAATTATGGGACGATTTCAACCAGGTCAATGATGAAATCTCGATTAATGGAGGAGAATCTGATGCCGATACCTTCCACGACAAGTTTTTTGAAACAAAAGCCTTACTAGTTCGTTATATAAGGTCTCGGAACGAGCCTTGCACTGGCTCAGGGAACGATCAAACGCTTAGACTAAATTCAAGTATTGATCAATTGATTCAACAACAACGATCATTCTTCGACGGTTTTACTGATTTTTCGAGGGCTCAAACAGTGGATTTACGCCCTCCACGCATCACAATCGAACCTTTTGATGGTAGCTATGAATGTTGGATGACCTTTAGAGACCCTTACTTGACGTCGATACATAACAACGAAAAACTATCTAATGTGCAAAAGTTTAAATGTTTGAGTTTTTTGAAAGGTCCCGCACACAAACTCCTCGTAAATATTCCAGTAACCGAAGAAAATTATCCAAGTGCTTGGGAGAAGTTGAGTGAGAGGTACAGTAAACCTAAGATCTTAAGACAAGCCCTAATAAAAAAGTTTATGGATCAAGGTGCCATCAGTAAAGGAGGTAATACGCTCAGAGAGTTAAGTGAAAACGCGGACGAGGTGATTCGAGGTTTAAGAGCAATTGGTAAGGAGGCCGAAACCAGAGACGCTTGGTTAATATATCTTTTGCTTGAAAAATTAGATAATGAAACCCGCATGCATTGGGTTGAAGTATCAGATGATGACGATTACCCGACATTTAATAACCTTCTAAAATTTCTAGCGAAGAGATGTAACATTTTAGAAGAATGTCAACCTATACAAACACAAAAGTCTTCAAAGCCTTCAACATTTAACATCAGACGCCAATCCACATCTTCACATACGTCAACTGTAGTAATCTGGTGTCCGATGTGCAAATCAAGACATTTGCTACACCGATGTTTTCGATTCCAAGCTCTTGATTACAAGGGTAGAAAAGAGTTGGTTACTAAAAATAAGATATGTACAAATTGTTTACAAAGTAACCATGATATGTCAGATTGCCCGTCGAACTATAAATGTTCAATCTGTGCCCAGCCACATCACACAATGATCCATAATCATGCTTCTGAGCAAAATACCACCGCCAATGTCGCCATCAACGATACAACCATCGAAAGCAATCACGCTCTTGTTTCGACTTTGCATAAGCCTAAATTGTATTCCCACCTGACTGACAAAGCCAAACAGCATTCTCAAAATCTGTTCTCTAACTCTAAAAACTATATGCAAACGTTGCTGCCTACTGCATTAATCTATACATAAAAGATGCCTTTGGAAAATGGCAAGTCGCACGAGCACTGTTAGATTCTGGCTCACAATCAACATTTATTAGTGAAAGCTGTGTTCAACGTCTCCGATTGTCTAGAACACATTCCTGTATTACGGTTAACATAACTCTCAATATAATGCAGAACACACCATTTCGGTTTCTGCGTTCATCCTCCACAGACTTACGTCAAATATACCTTCAAGGAAAATCGAAATCAAAAAATGGACCTACATCCAAAATCTTCAATTAGCCGACCCGCAATTCAATCATCCAAGCAAAATCGATATTATAATTGGCGCTGATGTATTCTTTAACATATTGTGCAGTGTTCGCATCATGTCAGATAGCCCGCCAATAGCCCAGCTTACAATATTTGGCTGGATACTGTGTGGACAATTCTCCGAGCAGCAAAATAGTGAAGAATCGCAATCTACGAATAACCACATTCTTTGCCATCATGCTGATCTTCATACTACACTCGAAAAATTTTGGCAACTGGAGGACATCGACATCTTACCACAATTATCACCAGAAGATAAACAATGCGAAACTAGTTTTTCAGAAAATTATACTCGAGCTGCGGATGGCAGATATATTGTACGCTTACCATTTCGAAATACACCTGCACTAGGAAATTCATATAACGCGGCTGCAACACGTTTATTTTCTATGGAGAGGAAATTCAAACGAGATAGTGCCTTCAAAGCTGCATATTCAGATTTCATGGCAGAATATTTGCGATTAGGCCACATGGAAAAAATTCCAGAATCTGAGATCAATATTCAATCGAACTTAAAATATTACCTGCCTCATCACACTGTTATAAAGACGTTAAGTTCATCAACCAAACTAAGAGTTGTATTCGACGGTTCAACAAAGTCGAGTTCTGGCCAGTCTCTAAATGACTACCTACTAACTGGTCCTAAACTACAACAGAATCTTGTCAACATACTACTCAGATTTAGGCAGAATACTATAGCGATTTCCGCGGATATGGAGAAAATGTTCCGACAGATTTGGATTCAACAATCGGATAGAGATTTTCAAAGAATTGTCTGGAGGCAAAATGAATCGGATATTATTTTTCATTGTCGTTTATGCACCGTTACATATATGGAACAACCCCAGCGTCATTTCTCGCAGTCCGATCTATTCAGCAAATGGTAGCTGATCACGGAAGTACTTATCCATTAGCTGCGCCTATACTAAGCCAAGATCTTTATATGGACAATTTGCTTTCTGGAACTAATAATATAGATCAGGCAATCAAAATATACAATCAGACGATCGCTATATGTAAGGAAGCAGGTTTCAACATGAGAAAGTGGATGTCAAATTCACAAGAGCTTCTCAATTGAGACCAAGCCGTTAGAGTTTGATAGCGAATCATTTGGGATAAAAACACTTGGCCTAAATTGGAATCCAAAAGACAATACATTTCAGTTTAAAGTGCATCTTAACGAACACCGAAAGGCAACCAAACGCACAATCCTGTCAGAAGCTGCAAGGTTATTTGACCCGTTGGGATGGTTGTCGCCTACCACGATCTTGATAAACATTTTATTCCAACGCCTATGGTTACAAAACCTTGGTTGGGATGAACTTCTTCCGAGCAAAATTGAACAAAGCTGGTGGAATATGCGAAATGAATTACCTGCTCTTGAACAAATACGAATCCCGCGATTTCTATCCACATCTGCAGATGCAAAAATCATCGAGCTTCATGCGTTTTGTGACGCTTCTGAGTTATCCTATGCTAGTTGCGTTTTCATACGCGTCGAAATGGCATTAGGAGAAATCAATACTAAGTTAATAGTAGCAAAGACTAAAGTAGCACCATTGAGACAAGTATCTCTACCAAGACTGGAATTGTGCGGAGCTCATCTGCTGAGCAAGTTAGTGAAGCTGGTCAAAGAATCTCTGACCATAAAATTTGAGCACATCCATGCGTGGACCGATTCTAAGATCGTTCTAGCTTTGTTGTCAGAGCATCCCAGAAAATGGCAAACATTCATTGCAAATCGAACGTCACAATATTGGAAGATATGCCACGAAAATATTGGAACCACGTTTCGTCAAAGGACAACCCAGCGGACTGTTCGACTAGAGGCATACCATCATCAAAACTCGTTGATGACAAACTATGGTGGCAAGGCCCGCCATGGTTACAACTTCATCGCAATACCTGGCCTTCCTCATCAACACATGACTTACAGCTTAGTGAAAGTGAAGTGTTACATAATTTAGAAAAACGAAATCGGACTATAGACAGTTTCCTTGGGAGTATTACATTAAATTTTGTTCAAGAACTTTTTATAAGATTTTCTTCATACGCAAAAATAAAACGAATTATGAGCTATATTTTCAGATATCAGTACAAGTTAAGAAGGGCAACAACAGAGGGCACACTAGACTTAGGAACAATAACTTCAGTAATTGAGCGTCCTACAATAACTGAAATGCAAGCAGCAGAGCAATTATTCATTAAATAGGCACAAAATTCTACATTTCAAGAAGAAATAAAAGCGCTTAAGTTAGGCCACCAGTTAAAAAATCGCGCATTGCGCTCTTTAACTCCATTTTTAGACGAGCGGGGCTTAATTCGTGTCGGTGGACGCCTGGAAGAATTTTCATGTCCTTTTGATACCAAGCATCCCATAATTCTACCTAAGAAGCATATATTAAGCACATTTTATATTGAAGAATATCACAAAAAATATCTCCACCCAGGTCCGACTTTACTATTGAGTCTGCTTCGCCAACGGTTTTGGATTCTGAGAGCTCGAAACATGATTAAAAGCTACATTGCTAAATGTATGTTGTGCTTTCGTCAAAAGCCAGGTAACCCCAGTACACAATTAATGGGCAATTTACCAAAATCACGGGTCTCCTCTGCAAGACCGTTTCTTTCAACGGGTGTTGACCTAGCTGGTCCGGGATACCTTAAGGCCGACAATAGTCGCGGCAGGAAGAAGATAGTTAAGGGGTACATAGTACTGTCCATATGTCTCGCGGTAAAAGCAGTACACATTGAGCTAGTCAGCGATATGACAACCGAAACCTATATAGCAGCGTTAAGAAGATTCATAGCACGAAGAGGGGCTCCGGTAGAAATCGTTAGTGACAATGGCAGCAATTAAGTTGGAAGTAGACGACAGCTAGATGAGCTTTATGAACTGTTCATTAATCAAAACCATATTAATTCGATATCATTTTTTCTCACACAGAATAATATAAGACACAAGTTTAATCCTGCTAGTGCTCCACACTTCGGAGGTCTCTGGGAAGCCAATATCAAATCGACAAAACATCATTTGCACAGAGTTGCTGGATCCACAACACTCGCATTCGAAGAGATGAGTACTCTTTTGGGACAAATCGAAGCTGTTTTAAATTCCAGACCTTTGTGTCCATTAAGCGAAGATGCCACCACGTACGATCCACTAACACCAGGCCACTTCTTGATTGGAGAGCCTTTAACGTCAATTCCGAAACCAGATCTTACTCACTTGCCCGAATCTCGATGAAATAGATGGCAAAATATTCAACAACGCGTTCAGGGCTTTTGGAAGTCCTGGTCTATGGAGTATTTGACATCTTTACAACAACGTCGCAAATGGACAAATATTGAAAACAACCCGCCATCAATGATCTCGTGGTGATCAAAGAAGATAACGTACCACCAGCCAGGTGGGATATTGGACGTATTATTCAATTACACGCTGGACGAGATGGTTTAACACGAGTGGTGACAATAAAAACAATGAAAGGAGAGCTACGAAGGCCAGTAGCAAAAATGTGTCCACCCCCCTTGGATTAATTTTGCTAATGCATCATTATTATTGTAAATTAATTAATTTTTGAGGGGCAATATGTTGAAAATTCCTAAAAGTAAAAGTTAAAAAAAATTAATTAATTTAGAAAATTTTAGTAGATACATTATTGTTTACCTCGTTCTTGTTTGGAAATCAATTGACCACTCAAAAGTTGTTTAATTTGTATAAATAATTGTCAAATCTTATTATTATTATCAATTTACATGTGAAATTGCCTTACTGTGGCAGGTTCACAATAATCTAATTTTTGATATTGACAAGGTCCCAATATGGAATGTTGCTTTAATTAATTTTTGCTCAATTAATGAGAGATTTAGTAATTTTATTTTTGTTAAAACTTTTTCTATTCAATTTTGAGACTTTGTCGTATCAGGTGAGGAATTATCATTTTTTTTTTATATAATATCTTTTTTATTAAAATAAACAATTGAACATTTTGGATAATTTATAAAAATAAACTTATATCAACTAATTCTTAATACAAATTAAGTGAATAAATTATTGATTAAATTAATAATATATTAACATACTCCATAAAATAAATTTGTCAGTTTTTTTTTTTATAATATGTATATCATATTATTATAATTATACTCGTACGGTATTACGCCAGGCCAACGCCGAACAAACGGCACGAACTTTACCGGAGCTAACAGGAATCTCAAAGAGGTATACTTGTTTCATAAATCTAAAACTAATGATTTAATTATTACAGAATTTTGTACTCATAATGAAATAAATTGGCATCATATACCTTCATCTGCTCCACATTTTGGTGGATTGTGGGAATCCGCAGTGAAATCCGTCAAAAGCCACATCAACTGCGTTACTGGAAATTGCCATCTATCTGAGGATGACGAATCATTTGATGCACTAACACCAGCTCATTTTTTAATGGGTTCGTCTGTAGCGGCTGTACCAGAGCACAAACTAGAAAACCTCACAACGTCCCGTCTATCGAGATGGCAGCAAGTCGAACAGCGTGCCCAAAGTTTCTGGAAGAGGTTCAATAACGAATATTTATATAGTCTCCAACTGCGACACAAATGGAGAAATACAACACAAAATATTAAAATTGGTGAGGTAGTACTCATAAAGGAGGATAACTTACCTACTTGCAAATGGGCGATGGGCCAGAATTCTGGAAATTTATCCAGACGATAAAGGATTGGTGCGAGTCGTCAAGATAAAAACTGCGAAAAATATACTTCTCAGGCCAATAGCCAAGATTTGTTTACTTCCTCTGGATTAAATAATGTTCACGGAATACAAATACATTTATTCATCAATATTTATTTATATGTTTAAGACGACAACCTAAAAAATACAAATTAATTAATTAAGATTTTTTGAATTATATAAAATAACAATACTTATCTTTTTTGTTCAACGCGCGCCTGGGTTTTATACTAATCGCCAGAAACCGCGAAAAACTACGCGCATGTAATTTTACTGCACTATTAATTTTAGTTTTGTTTGTTTACAAACTAAATACTTTAATAATTTCCCTGATAAATGTCAAACATAGGCACCCTAAATTTAGGCGCAGCGCGAAATCAGCCGTGACCTAAACACTCACGTAAAGATCGAATTTCTCTGAGGGGAAAAATCTAGAAATTCGTGACATTGGATGTGTGGCGACTCACGTATTGCAAGCTATAAATTGCAATTCGCTCACCACCACATACACATTTTGGTCGAAAACTACAGAAATGGGCGACGGAAACGATCAGCCAACTACAAATAATCAACAGGAAGACACGAACATGGATACCAATGAACAAAAATACGTGGAGGTATCAGCCGCAAGTAGTTTAATCAAACTACAACCATTTTGGCCGCATAAAGCTCAAAATTAGTTCTTGCTGGCCGAAATACAATTCGACCTTCAAGCAATTAGAACGGAAAAATAATAATATTTGCCAGAGACATGCGACAGTATCTCTGATTTCCTGGCGAATTCACCGACCACAGACCAATATGTATCATTTAAACGATTGTTGTTGGAACGATTAGCGCCGTCGTTTGAGAGGCAGTTAGAAGCTCTTATCACGGACCAGGGGATTGGTGACCGTAAACCATCCGAGGCGGTAAGGCGGATCCGTACACTCGCGGGCAACAATTTCACAGATAAGATCATAAGATCACTGTGGATCAAAAAGATGCCCGAACTAATTAGATTTGCTCTTGTCGCTCAACCTGATACTATACAGGTTGAAACGCTAGCAAAAACGGCGGACAAGATGTACGAGGTCATTAACATCGACCAACAACAACAAAGTATATCGCAAGTTTCTTTTCGGGAGTCCCGACCAACTGTTCGTACCAACCAGGTTGCATCAACGAGTAAAAATAGTGGCTCACTCGAATCCAGGCTTACTCGGCTCGAGGTCAAATTGAGTGGCTTACTTCGAGACCAAAGCAACTCGAGTCTTAGACAAGGACCATCACATTCTAGAGCACGACTACTTAGCTCCAGCAATTACTCTCGTCGTCACGGCAGATGCTGGTATCATACCAAATTACCGCCCAGGTGGCTCAGTGGTTAAAGCTGTGGCAGTTGGAGCGGTAGGTACCGGGTTCGAATCCCGATAGGGGCAGGATGCAAAAGGGATTTTTCACCATCTGATTACGATCGGTGGTGTTAATGAACACATCTATGACCCCCTGTTGGAGTGCAGAACTCATGGGCCGACCCATCTTCCATGTCAGTACTATAGGCTGGCGCGGAGTTATGCAATGCGCAGATGGTTCTACGAAAATCGGACCTATAGCCGTACGTCCTCGAATTGGTCGTTAAGGCGTAAAGTAGAACGTAAATAAGCGAACCGCGAAAGAGCTGGGAGAGCCTTGAGCCCCAAAAAAGATAGCATAGAATAAAATATAAAAAAAAGAAAAATCATACCAAATTTGGTAAAGCTGCTAAAAATTGCATTAAACCATGCAATTTCACGTCGGTACAGCAGTCAGTGGCTCACAACATCAACAAGATGGATGTATGTGAAAACCAACCAAAAAACATATAAGTCACTGGGACGGGACCCAAATCACAAACACCCAAAATACGTCTGGGTTATTCGCATTCGACCGAATAAACCGAATTACTTATTTAGTCGACACTGGCGCTGACCTTTCGGTTATTCCAGTTTTCAATCATAAAAACGAATTTAGTGTATTTAAACGAAATTCTGATCTAGTTCTATCGGCCGCTAATGGCACAACCATCCACACTTATGACACCAATTTGCTGCAGGTGGACCTCGGGCTTAAGCGATCCTTCACACATGCATTTAGACTTGCTGCTGTGAATCGCCCGATCATTGGCGCCGATTTTTTATGCAAATTCGGACTTTTAGTTGATCTCAGAAATAAACGGTTGATTGATTCAGCGACTAAGCTGTTAATCAATGCCACCATGGTTTGACTCGATACACCGACGCCGATCCATTTTAAGATCAACAACGGCTACGGCACTCTGCTGAAAAAGTTTCCACAACTCACAGCAGACCCAAATTACAAACTGCCATTCCGATACAACGTGGTTCATCATATTGATACACATGGTGAAAAAGAAAGATCATGATTGTCGACCATGTGGAGATTACCGTCGGTTGAACACGGTCACAACACCTGATCGTTACCCGATACCCCACATTCAAAATTTCTCCATGCACTTGCATGGTTGCAAAATTTTTTCGAAAATCGATCTTGTCAGAGCCTATCATTTAATTCCCGTATTTTCTGAAGACGTACATAAAACGGCAATTACGACCCCATTCGGCCTTTTCGAATTTACTCGAATGCCATTCGGTCTACGCAATGCCGCACAATCGCAGTTTTAGCGATTCATGAATAAAGTTGTTCACGATCTTGATTTCGTTTTTGTCTACATTGACGACATTCTTGTGGCATCACAATCTGAGGAACAACACAAGCTTCACTTAAAAAAACTATTCCTAAAGTTGACTGAGTTTGATGTTCATATCAACAGTTCTAAATGCGTTTTCGGCGTATCAACTCTTGATTTCCTCAGCCACAAGATAACCCCTAATGGTATTTAATGATGGTCAGAAGAACGAATTAACGCCATTAGGGAATTCCCAGCTCCTAGCTCAATAAAGCACATTCAGCGATTCATCGGCATGGTAAATTACTACCAGCGATTTATACCGAAGCTTGCTGAAATACTCGCACCAGTTCACAGCCACCTGGCATTACTTCTACGTAAGCCCAAAACAGCTAAGAATTTTTCTTGGCCTGACGAATGTCAACTAGCATTCACGTCGCTTAAGGCCGAACTTGCGAAGACAACACTTCCACATCATCCACTAAGCGACTCAAAGCTTAGTATACTAGTAGCTGTGACTTAGAGCTGTCGGCGCTGTTCTACAAAAGTACGTTAATAAGTGTTGGGAGCCTTTGGGATTCTTTTCTAAGAAACTCTCGGATGCCGAATGGGCGATGGGCAGCATTCTTGAAATTTATCCAGACGATAAAGGATTGGTGTGAGTCGTCAAGATAAAAACTGCGAAAAATATACTTACCAGGCCAATAGCCAAGATTTGTTTACTTCCTCTGGATTAAATAATGTTTGTATTCCAAATACAATTCATCAACGGCCAGGAATATGTTTAAGACGACAACCTAAAAAATACAAATTAATTAATTAAGATTTTTTGAATTATATAAAATAACAATACTTATCTTTTTTGTTCAACGCGCGCCTGCGTTGATTGGAACTAATCGCCAGAAACCGCAAAACTACGCGCATATTTTTTTACTACTCTATTAATTTTAGTTTTGTTTGTTTTTGTTTACAAAATACCTAAACCTCAAGAACATCAAGAGGACTACTACAACCGAAAAAATTTTCATAGCATACAAATGCAAGCAACGGTCGATCACCAAAAAAATTTACAAGTGTTTTCGTGGGAGAGCTGGGTTCTATGCACGATGCATGCATTCTAAGGCGATCACATATATTTAAAAATTTATGTGAAAGGCAAGATTCATTTATATTGCCTAAATCGTTTTTAATAGGAGATTTAGCTTATCCGAAGACTTTTAAATGGCTCGTCCCCCCCCCCCCCCCTACAAAATCAATCAACAAGAATTAATAGCAAATGGTTTGATCAGAAATTAAAACAAATTGTAGAAATTAATAATAAAAATACTAGAATTTCTTACAATTAAACTATATATATTCAATTATTTTCCCTAGTTCGGGATAGTTGCTGTATATCCGTTGCAATGTTATTAAACGCGCTTGCCACGATGTCTAGTCGCTCTATGTATTGATCGTGGTGCCGTTGCCTGATCGCTCTATTAGACAACCTAAACTTTAAGAGTCTTGGCTCTTCCTCTTGGATGCTAGGCTCAACATTTGCCTCTTCAACCAGCACGTTCCTATTTAGACTAGGGTTCCGAGGACTAGGATCCCGAGTTGTATCCGAGAATAGCCACTCCTCCGTAAACTCGGGTTCATCAAAATCTAAATTGACAGCATCAGAGCTGGCTTGGGCTGGTCTATCACCAAAAATATTGTCCATTTCATTGAAATATTTAATATTATAGTTGAATGGGATCTCCCACTTGTCCGCATTCTATCTTTTGCCAACTTATACATTTTTAATAAATTTCGCAATTTGTCTCTGATTTGCGGCAAAGAATAATCCTATTTAAAATAATTACATAAATACAATTTTCATTTTTAAACGCTAATAATTAATTAAGAACTAACAACATCTTTCATATTTAAATAATTTTTCACATTTCTCCACATGTCTCGAACCCCACGAGGAGCACATCGCATATCTTTGTACTCCTCGTAGGCTACGATGAGCATTTTTGTTGCATGTCTGTTCCACATTTTTCAAATAACTGAAATTTCAAAAAAATTTAAATCAATTTTGACAGCTACAACTCAAAAAATCGAAAAAAAGTTTGGTTTTTTTCTTGGGAAATGAGTGCGTTTTATGCCAAAATTTGGTAAAATTTACCATGATTTTTTTTTTATCATTTTTACCCGATTGAACATAAGGAATATGAATCAGGATTTTAACTCAAAAACTACTTCTTGGTTTCTAAAAATTCTAACTTTTTATTTTATTTTTATTATATTTTTTTTTAGGATAATATCATTTGTACATAGAGATAAAAAACGAAATAAATAAGTAAATTTAAATAATGGAAATTCATTTTAATTTTCCTTCATTATTATAATATTTTTATTTTTATTTAAAATATTCCTTATCGTGGAATTAATTGCGTAATTTTTTTTATTTACATATAAATAATTATAATAAAGATCGAAATAATTATGTGTAAATAAAAAAAAAAAAAAATTACGGAATTAATTCCACTATAAGGAATATATTTTAATAATATTTTATTTTATTTAATAAATTGAAATTAAACTAAACAATTTAACATAAATAATATATTTTTGAAATTAAACATATGTACTTTAACCGTAAATCTTTTATCTTAATTAAACATATATCTTTTAATAATAAAATGACATTTAACAAAATTATCAATCTCAAAATTAAATTAAACAATTTAATATAAATAATATTTTTTTTAAATTAAACACATTTAATCATAAATCAAAAAATACTTTTCCTTAATTTTAAATTAAACATATGTCCTTTAACCTTATATTTCTTTATCATAAAAAAAGCAACTAGCATTTCTTAAATCAATTATCTCAATTTGAAATTAATCATGTTATTTTTTACATATCATAAACAAATAAACAAGCATTTTAAATTAAACATATTTTTTTAATCCCCACTTTATATAAAAATTTAGTATTAAAGGACAAAATAGTTATATGAAAATTCAGTTTGTAATCATGATATATCATGATGCGTTATAAAGTAGTCAAGAGTTGACTATCACGAATAAAATCAAAAGAAACGAGCAAATCAAAACAAACGAGTTACAAATAAAAAAAAACAACAAACAATTGAGTAAGCATTTTAATAATAAATAACGACAAACAAAGTTCAGGGAAGAAATGAAAAACGTTCCCTTCGACCTATATCAAAAGAAGAACTTTGTGTCATAACAACAAACTATAAAAACTATACTTTCTAACAAAGCTGTTTAATAACTAAAATAAATACAATTAAATAAAACATTTCCAACAAAATATTACATTTAAAAGTTCAAATCGTTCTTTAAAAAATTAAAACAAATTTCTTATTATAAACATAAAAATCAATTTAAAACATTATTCTATTAAAACAGTCTTATGCAGTTATCAACAACCCTCCGATCCGGTATGTTGAACGTGATGTGCCATCATCAAAGTTGCTCCAGCATGGTATTTAACAAACTACCAGGTACCTGTTAGTATCTTGTTAACCTTATATTTATTAATTTAGAAGCGAAAGCTATTTTTTTGATCTATTTAGTAAAACTTCCATCTCGTAGGGACTTTTCTGGAACTTGAATATAGGTATCGAACTGGCTTCTTCTGGCACGGTTGTGAGTTTTCCGGTGTCTTCAGATCTACGAGCCATTCATGTCCATTCTACCAGAGTTGGAAATGTGCCAGCTGATCTGGAGTTCGGCCTCTTGTAGCACATTCTGTTGGATTATCTTGGGTATCAGAAGTGCGGTTACCAACAAAGATGTTTCATTTTGTATCTGTATTCGTGGTACTACTAGATTCTTTGATGACACCATGATGTGGCAAGTAGTTTCTTTTGATATTTTGCCGTTCTTTTAGTATTTCTTTCATGTGTCCCAATTCATGAACGCCTTGTATCTAGTAGTAAATGTGGTTCTGGTTGATGCCCTGCTACTACCCAACCCAATACAGTGTTTTGTATTTTCAGATGTTTTGTATTGTTATCGGCTAATTCGAACTGGTAGAAAAAATCTTTGTTTATGGTTTGATTTGCCTGTGGTTGCTTCAAGGTTAGTTTAGCCAGAATTAAAACTTCAATTTTTGTTGGTGTTTTATTTTTAGTTCTTGGCGTGATGGTAAGTGAAACCGATCCTTTTAGGTGCCCTATTTTACAACCTCCTATTCCAGTTTTACAACCTCCTATTCGTTGGTAATTCATCATCATTCATAATTCATATTGCTCTCATCATCTAGTTTTGTCGTTAAGATGTAGTTTAACCAATGGTCCACGGATTATCTCAACAAAAGTGTCAAGTAGCTTTCGCACACCATTGCTGCTTGCGGTTGAAACTGTTGGTTGACTCATGAACTTTCTATACATGTATGCAACCTGTATGCAATAATTATATTCAAACTCTGTTCATTTCCTCTTCCTTGTCCTCTACTTTAGTGAATTCCTCAGTCAGCCATTTTGGTTCCCTTCATTTTCTTCTAAGCTTTAGTACTTTTGCCAATCGGTGGCTTTATTAAATCCTCAAGTTTGGATAAATAAGGTTTAATAAATAAGGTTACTAATACTTAAGGTTTTTGGTAGTTTGCAGTATCCCTTTCGACCCCACGTGGTAATGGTTGGTGTTCTGGTTATATGTCTGCCTTTTAGTGTTGGTTTTGGTGTTGGACTATTTAATAACTGCACATTAGACTCAAAACTGTTGGTTTGGTTATCACTTAAATATAGGTCTGGTTTATTTTATTCTGAAATGTATTTTCGCATTTAAAGCTCACTTAATAACTAACAATTTTTTTTCAGTATAAACAATTTATTTTCTTAAAAACTAGTTTCTATTATATAGAAATTATATGTAACTAGTACATAAGAATTTGTACATATTAATCATAGTTTGTGTGGATCTTCATACCGAGTGGACGTGTTTTTGTCTGCTCGGTGTTTCTTTAATTAAATTAACTTAAATAAAAGCGTTTTGTGTGTGTGTGTGTAGTGAAAATCTGATTACAGATGAGTATCGTTATTATATTATATTATTATTGTTTATTTCATAAAACTACTTTGTACATTGCACATAGCACATTGCAATTTGCACATTGACAACACTAAATATTTAAATAATTTAAATCAAGAAATTTTTTTCTTGTTTTTTGTTTTTTTTTTACTCGTTTTGCTCGCTTTGCTCGCTTTTCCATGAAGCTTTTGCTTTAAATAACCATAAGACCACTTAATACGATTAAAATCGGTGGTGTGAATGAACACATCTATGACCGCTGTTGGAGTGCAGAATTCACGGGGCCAACCAATCTTCCATGTCAGTACTATAGGCTGTCATAGAGCTATGCAATGTGCAGATGGTTCTACGTAGATCGGACCTATAGCCGTACGACCTCGATTTGTCTGTAATGGCGTAAGGTTAGGACGTAAATAAGCGAACTGCGAAAGAGTTGGACAAATGAAGGAAATAATCTATGGCTAAGAGGCCGTAAACGGCTATTACCGCGTCTCAAATGAGACCTTACGAACCAGTTTTTTAACGATTCGTGCACATTGTAGGTGGTCAGCCCAACGAATGTTTTTACACACAAACGCTTTTTATACCATCCGTTGCATGTTAATTTTTGGTCAACGGCGGGAATCGAACTCGAGACGGCGGCGTGAGAAACTCGTTTAACCATTAAGCTACATCCGGCGACCAAATAAAGCAGCAAATAATAAAAATAAAAACCATAAAGAGGATAATGGATTATAGGGCAATATAGACAAAACGTCAACACCACAGGGGCAACGAAACCGCAGGAAACAATATTAACAATAATAATAATAACAACAACAACATCACGAATAAGAATAATAGTGTTAATCATAATAACAATAATAAGAGTACTAATGGAACGGGTAGCTTTTGATATAGTGGGCCGTTTCCAGTGAGAACCCGAGAGAGCAAGTTCATCATGGTCGCAGTGGACTATTTCATGAAAGCTGTAACAGTAGTGCCATTGGAGTTACACACGGATCAAGAGAAAAACTTCAAATCTCAACTAATCGCTGAGCTATGTGCAGGACACTCAACATTAGAAAAATTCGGACGACTCCAATGAACCCGAAATCGGTTGGCATGATGGAGAAGTTCAATCAAACCATGGAGGAAGATTTGGTGAAGGTGAATGATACCAACCAACGAAACTGGTATGAACGACTTCCATTGTTATTGATGGCGGATTGGAGTGCAGAACACGATACCAAAGAAGAAACGCCAGCAAATGTGATGTTCAGAAGGGAGATAAATCTACCTAGTGATCTAGAGTTTTATGTAACTGAAAATCAGCAATGCAGCAAGGCAGAGTACGTGGACGAACTAACAATGAAAATGAACGAGGTCCACAACCAAGTTCGGGGTAGTATCAAGATTGCAAGCGAAAAAATGAAGGCATGCTACGACGTCAATGCTTGTGCGGAATGGTTTTAAGGAACAACCACAGGTGGGGTTTTATAATACGTAGAGAACGAATGGAAAGCCGTCTAAGCTACAATCAGATTGGGAAAGTCCATATACTATCATAAAAAGAATCAACGATGTCATCTTCGGTATTTTGAAAGGACCGCAGATTAAAATAAAAGTAGTGCATATTCAAAGGTTAACACCGTACTAAGAAGGACATCTTGAGGTGTTTGTTCGGAACAAACCCAATTTTAATACAACAGCATATAATACAAACAAAATAATAACTGCAGTAGTAATAACATTAATAACAGCAATAATTATAATAATAAGGAAGCCAACTGCTGAACAAACCAATCCATTGAAGATTTGAGGATTGGGGTAGCAATTGGCACACACTAATATTAAGCTTAAAGAAATGGCGATGCCAAATTTAGAATGCCATCGCTGACAAAACTCAAGGTTTGAATAAAAAACTGAATTTTAATAGCTTGTATGTAACTACAAACGGTTCATTTTCACCTCGGAGGATACGTTAATAACTTTACTTTGGTGCAATTGTTACGGTGAATGGATTGCCCTACCGAGTTAAAACGGAGCTACGTCCCATCCAAACAAAGAAACAATCGCAATTTTGCCATAAAAGTTTCATGGCCGTGTTCTTTTTCGAAGAGCTGATCACAATTGGCCATCGACATTTCATTCCTGCTCAGGCACCATTTGGTTATGAGTCTCCGACACGCAATTGGCCGACATGCTAGATAACCAAACACATTGGCAACAAGAACATCATCAACAGCAACAGAAACGGATGGCTGATATTATTTCAAGATGAATCAGATAATGACGAAATTAAGAAGGATGTAAAAGTGGAGGATATATCCACAAAAGATACTAGGGAGGCATTAAAACATCCACCTGCAACTAAAAAACCATCAAAAAAGTCAAATAATTCGTCAGGTGAAAATGAATCTGGATCGGACAGTGACGAATCGAAAGATGAACCTTCCAAAAAAACACAGCGGCAAAGAAGCACAGGATTCAGACTACGAGTCTGATGGCAGGCAGGAGCCAAAGGTTAAGATTTTACAAGGCCATACACATTATCCTCTGAAGCCATAAGCGATAGCGACCTACTGACAGTAATTATTGTCAGAAGTCAAATTATTGACAGCTTAAAATGATCAAAATAAATGATCTTAGTTATTCGCAATTGAAGGAGAAGCTCCGTCGACGGAATCAAGGAATAGGTGGCTCTAAAGGAGAGGATTTGCTCGACAACAGGAAACATTTGCTCGACAGCAACTTGACCAGTAACAATAACAACAGCATCAACAACAAGAAGAACGGCTAGCAGCAACAGTAACATGAAAAGCTGCTACACAATCTAGAAGAGCAACACATATCGCTCCGAGAAAAGTTGTTACATAATCAACAGCAGTAGCAGAAGTCTCTGAAAGAAGAACTTATGCATGGCAAAGTTAAACAGCTTGGTGCACTACGCGATGCATTCGAGACAAAGGTAGCTGACGTCGAAATGCAGATTAAGAAATTGAAAGAATACATCGACTCGACGGTTCAAAAACTAGAAAAGCAAAGGTAGTTTACCAAATAACTTAAATAACGGTAAAAGAGTTGCGGGATGAAATCGATGTGCTGAAAGCAGGATGTGGGAGCACCAATGAAAACGAATGGCTATTGATATAGCAGGACCGTTTCCAGTGACAACCAGACGGAACAACTTGATCATGGTCGTAATGGACTATTTCACGAAGTGGCCGGAAGCGTATGCACTACCAAACCAAGAGGCCGTAAGAGTAGTGCCATTGAAGCTACACAAGGATCAAAGGAGAAGCTTCAAATCTCAACTAATGGATGTGCTGTGCAGGACACTCAATATAAGAAAAATTCGAACGACTCCAATAAACCCGAAATCGGTTTGCGTAATGGAGAGGTTCAATCGAACCATGCAGGAACATTTGGTGAATGAGCGCATTACGATCAACGAATCAACGGCGATTTGGATTTTGGTGTACCTGGAAATCAGCAATACAGATGACAGAGTACGTAAAACAACTAAAGATGAAAATGAACAAGGTCCACAACCAAGTTCGGGATCGTATCAAAATTTCAAGCAAAAAAATGAACGACCTCAATGCTTGTGCAGAATGGTTCAAGGAACAACCACAGGTGGGGTTTTATAACCCGTAGAGAACAAAAGGAAAGCCGTCTAAGCTACAATCAGATTGGGAAGGTCCATATACTATCATAAAAAGACTCAACGATGTCATCTTCAGTATTTTGAAAGGACCACGTATTAAAATTAAAGTAGTGCATAGTCGAAGGTTGATACCGTACCAAGAAGGACATCTTGAGGTTTTTGTTCGAGATAACACCAATTTTAATACAAAAACACTAATAGTAGCAGTAATAATACCAATAATAACAAACAATTTAAGAGCCGAGCTTCAAGAGGCAATCCAACTATTGTTACCTCTAGAATGCGTCAACATCAACAAGAAAACCGATTTCCAACCAGAAATAAAATTGTCACCTATCGAAATACCATATTTCACTGGGTAATACTATGAATATACAATGTTTCATGACATATTTAGCAGATTTGTGCCCGACAGCAAAAACCTCACAGGTGACAGATACACATAAAATTAGTTACCTGGAAGCCTATGTTAAAGGAGAGGCAGCAAAACTAATAAATCATATATCAACAACAGGAAGAAACTATACGGATGCATGAAATCGTTACAACAACAGACGATTACTGGTAACCACCCATGTCAATATGTTACAACATTTTGGCATTGACACAACAACCTGGAACGCCATACGAATTCTAATATGAGTGATTTCCTTAAGTTCCTAGAAAGCCTATTCCCATCGATTTCAACAAATTAGGAGCAGCACCATCGAACATTCAAATACTGTTAAGTCACAAGCAACAAGAAGAACTTTTCACATGATATAACGAGGTGCCCCACCTTGATAAAAATGCCGATGCTAGAGAGATCTGAACTCATATCATGTAACAACCGTTGCAGAGTTTGCTTAATCACCACGCATAGCAAATGTATGAGCAATGAAATCTGCGTGGTTTGTGTGAAAAATCAAAGCTGTACGTTTGGCAGTATAAAGCCAAAACCAACCCCACAGAAAAAAGTAGGAGTACCATTATCAGCTACAGCGCAGATAAAGGCAACTATACGCTTATTACATTCAATGCAACTACGCACATTACTAGATCCAAGGTCTCAGTCATCTTTCATCACACAAGTAGCAGCCGAATTATTCGAGTAGATTTACAAGTCAGTGGAATTGATGGAATGAGGACCAGTAGCATAAAATATCACCACATTACTCATCAAACTTTAAACAGGACCGCCCAGGTGGTGCAGTGGTTAAAGCTGCGGCAGTTGGAGCGGGAGGTACCGGGTTCGAATCCCGATAGAGGCAGGACTACAAAGGGATTTTTCACCACACGATTACGATCGGTGGTGTGAATGAACACATCTATGACCCCCTGTTGGAGTGCAGAATTCATGGGTCGACCCATCTTCCATGTCAGTACTATAGGCTGGCATGGAGCTATGCAATGTGCAGCTGGTTAGGTTAATCGGACCTATAGCCGTACGTCCTCGATTTGACTGCAAAGCGTAAGGTAAGGATGTAAATAAACGAACCGCGAAAGAGTTGGGAGTGCCTTGAGTCCCAAAACAGATGGCATAGAAATAAACAAAAACAAACAAAAAAAACTTTAAACAGATAGTAGAAGCGTTCATTCTACCAGAATTGACTAAATGTTTGCCAACTGAACCAGTAAAGGGAGCTGATAACAACCCATGGCTCCGAACTACAAGACACCTGCATCTATCGATATGATTCTAGGTGCGGATGTATTTGCAAATATTTTAGTAGACGGAGTAAATTCTTGGAAATTGAAGAAATAAGTAGATCAGTAGATGGATCGGTGTATGGCTATGGCTTGATTCGTACTATCACTATAGGAGATAGCAAGAATCAAGCCATAGCCAGATTGCTACAAGTATAGAAGAGATTAGAGAAGAATTCACTGATAAAACGAGAATATGACAACTTTCTGAATGAGTACATCGAACTAGGATATATGGTTCCAATAATACAGGTGGCAATACATGCAAAAACAACTTAAGCTATTTACCGCACCACGCAGTGATCAAGCCATCTAGTACAACTAAAATAGTTTGAAGAACTGATCTAGGGGCACAAATAAAAATTTACAAATTTCGGCCAAGTATGGGGCCATAAGCCCACTTAGACAACTCGCCTTAGATGAGCAAAACAAATATCCAATGGCTTCAGAAATTCTGCTGAGAGACTTTTATATGTTGGATGATTTCGTCTCTGGAGCTGATACCATACAAGATGCAATAAAATGTCAGCAGCTATTACGAAGTATACTTGATATTAGATGTTTTCAGCTACGAGCATTGAATAACAACTCTGTTATGGAAGGAATACCAGAAGAACCGAGGGAAACTAGACCAACCATCATATGTAAGGAACATGAATCTATTAAAACTTTGGCCATTATGTGGAATCCAAAAAATGACGGATTCGAATTCCAAGTCGACATGAGTTCTGATACAGGACCACCTACGAAACGAGCCGTTATATCAGAAAAAGCTAACAATTTCGCCTGGACCGATTTAACAATAGTGCTAGCCTGGTTACACCTTCAATTAATTGAAAACTTTTGTTGCAAACAGAATCTCACAGATTCATTCTATTCCCAGCCCCGCACGGATACCTAGATACATGTAAAATCTAAAGAAAATACAGGTGGTCAGGTGTGAAGCTGTTTGGGGGTATCAAGTTGGCACTAGTTGTTAGCTCGGTATACTGCTGCTTTCACAAGTGCTTGTGTTACCTTCTCGTTGTGGCCATCGGGTAACTGGCTAACCACTTTATGAGCCAGGCAAAAACACAGCGCTAAACAACTTTTTTCTGATAGGGACGGCGAACGACGCCATATTTTTATTGTTTTTTTGTCATTTGGAAACTTCATTAGTATACATTTCATCATCGAACGCTACACATGTGAACAGCGATTGCAAATCGTGCACATTTTTTTATCAAAATAGTCGTTCTGTTGCTGGTGCAATATTGAACGTGAAATTGCTGGAATTTCGGCCGATTTATGCGAAAGAGTGGTCGAAAATTGGATTCAAAGATTGGACATCGTAAAACGTGCAAAAGAAATCGAGTTTCATACTTAGATGTATGTGTTCAAATTCGTTAATAATAAAAAAGTTAGTTCAAAAGTCGAACAGTTTGTGTTTTATTAAAAAAAAAGTTGAAGTGCCCTTATTGAAAAACCCGATACAAGGGCATGCTTAACATTCAGTGCGCAAACGTTAGAACACTTAAGTGGACCCTTGAAATTGTACCGACTCTACATCCCTGGGAGGTAGCTGAGCTGGAATGTATCCTGTTCTGCGACCTACTCAGACCTGTAAGGGGTACAGTTTTTTTGCCGGGCCCGATTCAAGAACCTTCAGATATTCTGAAGGGGCTAGCAAATTAAAAACTCAGGACTAAAGACCAGCAAATGGACCATCTTTGCCAAAAAGAGAGAGCCGAAAGGCATACTTCTTCAGCACTTGGTTTAAACCCTTATTTGTTCTAAGTAAGGCCACAATAAATGTGACGCAAAAGGAGCTGTGGAGGAAAAACTGTCCTCTACGATTCTAAATTTATTGGAATATCTGGCGTACAGTTTACACAGATAAATTTACAGCATTCAAAGGCGTCGTCCTCTCTCATCGAACGACGCATAAAAAACTGCAATACATTACTATCTTTACATGTTTTTTTGATTCAGGAAACGTGGATTCACGGGAACAAAATCAAAGGACCTCAGGTTCTCTTCTGATAAGTGATACCTGCTCGAAACCTAGAGCCTAATAATAACATGAATTACATACTCCTAAATAAAATTTGTTTTCATGGCCTGTCAGCAGTCGTTGTTGAAGTCAAAGAACAGGGTATTCGACGTGAGGTTCTAGTGATCTCCGCCTATTTCCCATACGATTCGGTACTTCATCCTCCTACTCAAGAATTTATCAAAAGCAATAGAGTACGCAAACCGTAATGATATCCCAATCATTGCCGGATGCTATGCAAACTCACATCACGTATGCTGGGGCAGCACCGATAGTAATCTTAGAGGGATTTGCCTCTTTGAGTACTTATCAGCGTTTGATCTAGTCATCGCAAATGTGGGCCATATCTACCTTTTTGACATTCTCAAGGCAAGAAGTAATCGATATGACTCTTGCTTCACGGAATCTTAGTGGAAAAATATCATCCTGTCTTACGTGACGTTTCTGTCTCTGGCCATCGCTACATCTCCTTCTCTCTAACCAGTGATAAACCTGAAATTAGAGAATCTAGGAACCCAAGAAACATGGAACGGGAACTTTACAGACTCCATCTCAACCAGTCACTTCTATCTTCAGTAAAGAAAATGAGAAAGTGCTGAAGAATGGAAAGGGCAGCTGACAAACTTGAAGAAGCACTAAGTAGCTCCTATGAGAAGAGCTGTCCTTTAAGTAAGCCCATAAAACCTGGGACACCATGGTGGACTAGTGAATTGGGCAGACTGAGTAAGCAGACAAGAAAAGCCATAAAAACCGGTACAGCGGCAGATTTAGACTTGTTCAAATCTTCACAAAGGGAGTACTGTATCCGAAGTGAAAAAAATTTGAAATGGAAATCTTTCTGTCAGTAAAGGTCACTTTCGGAACTCTAGGGAAACCTGATGGAACTCATACGAGTACAAATCAGGAAGCTTTAGATGTACTAATGTACATTTTCCTGAAAGTGAGAATTCTAATGAAGTTGATGGAAATTAACTCCCACACCAACTACCAAGTTTCAGAGATTAAAGCTTGGTGGTCAAGGTGGTGACAAAAGATAGAATCCGATGGAGCATCGGTTGTTTCTCAAAATCTAAAACACCAGCTCCAGACATAAGGTTCTGTCTCCGCTCTTGTGATGTCTTGTGGTCAACTCGCTCCTAGTCCAACTAAACGACCACGGATTTTTCTGCCAGGGTTTTGCTGATGATATCGCCATAATACTGGTAGGTAAATATACGGATGTAATATGTGATCTCATGCAAACTGCGATTAACATAGTTGTAGCCCGGTGTAGTGACCAGAGTCTATCAGTTAATCCTAGAAATACTGAGACGGTCCTTTTCACTAGACGCAAGATTCTTGGAAACTTTAGTCTTCCATACATTGGGGCTCATACGATCCCACTCGCTTTGGAAGTCAAGTATCTGAAGATTACTTGGAAAAAACATATAGAAGAGAAATGCAACAAAGCATGCAACATTTCCTCAAAATGTAAACAGTAATTTGGTAAATCATGGGGCCTGAAACCTAGACGCGTGTACTGGCTATACGTTTCAGTGATCTATTTATTTGGTGACCTAGAACAATGAGCGGGATTGGAGGGAAACATCTAAACCACCTTCAAAGACTTGTTTGTCTTGGTATAGTAGGAGCTATGGACACCACACCTATTGCAGCTCTTGAGATGGCTGGTACCGGTTTATACATACCAAATCCTGAGGTGAAATTATCTTTCCCGCTTAATCGACTAGGTAGGCTGAATAAAGTAAGACTTCACTGGATACCTAGTCACATGAGTATCAAAGGGAATATATTGGCTGAGTAAGACTTAACTGGATACCCAGTCACATGAGTATCAAAGGAAATATATTGGCTGATAAATTGGCCCGTTTGGTTGCAACACCTACCTATGTGGGACCTGAGCTCGCTCTAGGATATAGGACAAAAGGATATAGGATAAAATACCCCAACCACCAGCCAGGATTCTACTGTGAAAAACAGCAGTACATCATCAAACCATTAACAACATTTTTGGCAGTGAGCAATTCTTGTGAACACTATTCACCAATGACAGACACCGGTATAAACCGGTGCGTTGCTAGCAATCTATAAACAAAACCACTTGTCACAAGAGCCACAAGCCTTATTACAATTTCAGGAAGGCTCCATCATTACCATGAACGTGTGACATTAGAAGATATAAAATAGGAGATGGCTGTGTTCCTGATCAAATATCTTCTTCTTTATTGAAAGATTACACCAGTATTGAACTACCGCTTTTCAATCAGTAGGAGAGTTTCCTAAAAATTGGAAGATAATCCGAATAACCCTATATTATTCAAAATTGGGGATAGAAGTGACGTCATGTTATAAGGTCACATTGAAACAATCATACAGTGAAATACTTCAGTAACACACAGAGACGCATGATACAAGGAACGATATTAACAATGGCAATAACATTAACAATAGTAATAACAAAAACAATATGCCAAGAATAATAATAATAATAGTGATAATAATAATAACAATAGTGAGAACACCAATGGAACGGCTAGCGATTAATATGGCGGAACCGTTTCCAGTGACAACCCGAGAGAACAAGTTCATCATGGTTGCAGTGGACTATTTCATGAAGTGGCCGGAAGCGTATGCACTACCAACCAACGAGGCCGTAACAGTAGTGCTGCCATTGGAGTTACACACGGATCAAGGGAAAAACTTCAAATCTCAACTAATCGCTGAGCTGTGCAGGACACTCAACATTAGAAAAACTCGGACGACTCCAATAAACCCGCCTGGGATGAAAGACTTCCATTGTTCTTGATGGCGTATCGGAGTGCAGAACACGATACCACAGAATCAGCAAATGTGATGTTCAGAAGGGAGAAAAATATACGTACTGATTTGGAGTTTGGTGTACCTGGAAATCAGCAATGCAGCAAGGCAGAGTACGTGAACCAACTAAGGATCAAAATGAACGAGGTCCGCCCAACCAAGTTCAAGGTCGTATCAAAATTGCAAGCAAAAAATAAAGACTTGCTATGCTTGTGCGGAATGGTTCAACGAACAACGACAGGTGGGGTTTTATAATCTGTAGAAAACGAATGGAAAGCCGTCTAAGCTTCAATCAGATTGGGAAGGTCCATATACTATCATAAAAAGAATCAACGATGTCATCTACTGTATTTTAAGAGGACCACAGATTAAAATAAAAGTAGTGTATATTGAAAGGTTGACATCGTACCAAGAAGGACATCTTGAGGTTTCTGTTCGGGACAAAACCAATAGTAATATGAATAATAATAATAACAGTAATAGCAGTTCTAACAATAATAATAACAATATTAATAAGGAAGTCAACTTCTGAACAAACCAACAGAACGAACCAGGAGGACTCTATAATTGAATGAAGTTTGTGTAAAATCCATTGAAGATTTAAGGATTGAGGTAGCAATTGGCACACCCCAATATTAAGCTTAAAGAAATGGCGATGCCAAATTTAGAATGCCATCACTGACGAAACTCAAGGTTTGGATACAATTCTAAATTTTGTTAGTTTGTATGTAACTACAAATGCTCCACTTTCACCTCGGAGGCTACGTTAATAAGTAGAGCTGTCGCATTTGTAGCTCAGAAAATCCAAGACTGGAGCTCAGAAAATTTGTGACATACAGCCGCAAATGTGAGAATTGGTCAAGGAAAATTTTATGAAAAGAATAGGATATTGCAAGCATAGCCGTGGCAGCTATTTTATTTTACAATATGTCTTGATGAAATGTCATTCAAAAAGCACAAAGGGATTTTGTGAATAGTAATTGCAACCTGCCGCTAGAAAACTGAAAAAACTACTGTTAATAAATAAGCGGTACGATCGGTTACATAGTTGAGTGGAGAAGCTGCTTGGATATCTTCTTACAAAAATTGTAAATAAAGAACTCAAGAATAACCATCTGATAAAAGCAAAATGAAACATGCTTTGTCATATTAGGACCTCAACGTATATTTCTCGAGGCATGTCCCTGATCGGGCACCATTTGGTTATGGTTCTCCGACACGCAATTGGCCGACATGCTAGATAACCAAACACATTGGCAACAAGAACATCATCAACAGCAACAGAAACGGATGGCTGATATTATTTCAAGATGAATCAGGTAATGACGAAATTAAGGAGGATGTGAAAGTGGAGGATATATCCACAAAAGATACTAAGAGTGCATCAAAACATCCACCTGCAACTAAAAAATCATCAAAAATTCAAATAATTCGTCAGGTGATAGTGAATCTGGGTCGGACAGTGACGAATCGAAAGATGAACATTCCAAAAAAAAACAGCGGCAAAGAAGCACAGGATTCAGACTACGAGTCTGATGGCAAGCAAGAGCCAAAGGTTAAGTTTTAACAAGGCCATACACATTATCTTCTGAAGCCATAAGCGATAGCAACCTATACTGACAGTAATTATTGTCAGAAGTCGAATTATTGACAGCTTAAAATGATCAAAATAAATTATCTTAATTATTCGCAATTGAACGAGAAGCTCCGTCGACGGAATGCAGAAATAGGTGGCTCTAAAGGAGAAGATTTGCTCGACAACAGCAAACATTTGCTCGACCGCAACTAGACCAGTAACAATAACAACAGCATCAGCAACAAAAGGAATGGCTAGCAGCAACAGTAACATGAAAAGCTGCTACACAATCTAGAAGAGCAACACATATCGCTCCGAGAAAAGTTGTTACATAATCAACAGCAGTAGCAGAAGTCTCTGAAAGAAGAACTTATGCATGGCAAAGTTAAACAGCTTGGTGCACTACGCGATGCATTCGAGACAAAGGTAGCTGACGTCGAAATGCAGATTAAGAAATTGAAAGAATACGTCGAATGGAATCGAACTCGAGACGGCGGCGTGAGAAACTCGTTTAACCATTAAGCTACATCCGGCGACCAAATGAAGCAGCAAATAATAAAAATAAAAACCATAAAGAGGATAATGGATTATAGGGCAATATAGACAAAACGTCAACACCACAGGGGCAACGAAACCGCGGCAAACAATATTAACAATAATAATAATAACAACAACAACATCACGAATAAGAATAATAGTGTTAATCATAATAACAATAATAAGAGTACTAATGGAACGGGTAGCTTTTGATATAGTGGGCCGTTTCCAGTGAGAACCCGAGAGAGCAAGTTCATCATGGTCGCAGTGGACTATTTCATGAAAGCTGTAACAGTAGTGCCATTGGAGTTACACACGGATCAAGAGAAAAACTTCAAATCTCAACTAAACGCTGAGCTGTGCAGGACACTCAACATAAAATAAATTCGGACGACTCCAATGAATCCGAAATCGGTTGGCATGATGGAGAGGTTCAACCGAACCATGCAGGAACAGTTGGAAAAGGAGTATGATTCGGACCAACGAAACTGGCATGAACGACTTTCATTGTTCTTGATGGCGTATCGGAGTGCAGAACACGATACCAAAGAAGAAACGCCAGCAAATGTGATGTTCGGAAGGGAGAAAAATATACTTATTGATTTGGAATTTGGTGTACCTGGAAATCAGTTAAGCAGAGTACGTGAACCAACTAAGGATGAAAATGAACGAGGTCCGCACAACCAAGTTCAGGGTCGTATCAAAATTGCAAGCGAAAAAATAAAGGTGTGCTATGCATCAATGCTTGTGCGGAATGGTTCAACGAACAACCACAGGTGGGGGTTTATAATCCGTAGAGAACCAATGGAAATCCGTCTAAGCTTCAATCAGATTGGGAAGGTCCATATACTATCATAAAAAGAATCAACGATGTCATCTACTGTATTTTGAAAGGACCACAGATTAAAATAAAAGTAATGCATATTCAAAGGTTGAAACCGTACCAAGAAGGACATCTTGAGGTTTCTGTTCGGAACAAACCCAATTTTAATACAAAAGCATAATAATACAAACACAATACTGATTGTAGTAATAATAACAATAATAACTTAAATAATAACAATAATAAGGAAGCCAACTTCTGAACAAACCAATCCATTGAAGATTTGAGGATTAGGGTAGCAATTGCCACACACCAATATTAAGCTTAAAGAAATGGCGATGCCAAATTTAGAATATGTTCAAGCATTCGCTGACAAAACTCAAGGTTTGGATACAATTCTAAATTTTGTTAGTTTGTATGTAACTACAAATGGTCCACTTTCACCTCGGAGGCTACGTTAATAAGTAGAGTTGTCGCATTTGGAGCTCAGAAAATCCAAGACTGGAGCTCAGAAAATTTGTGACATACAGCCGCAAATGTGAGAATTGGTCAAGGAAAATTTTATGAAAAGAATAGGATATTGCAAGCATAGCCGTGGCAGCTATTTTATTTTACAATATGTCTTGATGAAATGTCATTCAAAAAGCACAAAGGGATTTTGTGAATAGTAATTGCAACCTGCCGCTAGAAAACTGAAAAAACTACTGTTAATAAATAAGCGGTACGATCGGTTACATAGTTGAGTGGAGAAGCTGCTTGGATATCTTCTTACAAAAATTGTAAATAAAGAATTCAAGAATAACCATCTGATAAAAGCAAAATGAAACATGCTTTGTCATATTAGGACTGCAACGTATATTTCTCGAGGCATGTCCCTGATCGGGCACCATTTGGTTATGGGTCTCCGACACGCAATTGGCCGACATGCTAGATAACCAAACACATTGGCAACAAGAACATCATCAACAGCAACAGAAACGGATGGCTGATATTATTTCAAGATGAATCAGATAATGACGAAATTAAGGAGGATGTGAAAGTGGAGGATATATCCACAAAAGATACTAGGAAAGCATCAAAACATCCACCTGCAACTAAAAAATCATCAAAAATTCAAATAATTCGTCAGGTGATAGTGAATCTGGATCGGACAGTGACGAATCGAAAGATGAACCTTCCAAAAAAAAACAGCGGCAAAGAAGCACAGGATTCAGACTACGAGTCTGATGGCAAGCAAGAGCCAAAGGTTAAGTTTTAACAAGGCCATACACATTATCTTCTGAAGCCATAAGCGATAGCGACCTATACTGACAGTAATTATTGTCAGAAGTCGAATTATTGACAGCTTAAAATGGTCAAAATAAATGATCTTTATTATTCGCAATTGAAGGAGAAGCTCCGTCGACGGAATCAAGGAATAGGTGGCTCTAAAGGAGAAGATTTGCTCGACAACAGCAAACATTTGCTCGACAGTAACTAGACCAGTAACAATAACAACAGCATCAGCAATAAGAGGAACGGCTAGCAGCAACAGCAACATGAGGAGCTGCTACACAATCAAGAAGAGCAACACATATCGCTCCGAGAAAAGCTGTTACATAATCAACAGCAGTAGCAATTTCTGAAAGAAGAACTTATGCATGGCAAAGTTAAATAGCTTGGTGCACTACGCAATGCATCCGAGACAAAGGTAGCTGACGTCGAAATGCAGATTCAGAAATTGAAAGCACTCGTCGACTCGAAGTTTAAAGCACTAGAGCAGCAAAGCTAGTTAACCGAATAGCAAACTTCAATAGAAGTAACAGATTTGCGCAGTCACAGTGGTGTCATTGGAGTAACACACGGATCAAGAGAAAAACTTCAAATCTCAACTAATCGCTGAGCTGTGCAGATAACTCAATACTAGGAAGATTCGGACGACTCCAATGAATTCGAAATCAGTTGGCTTGATGGAGAGGTTCAATCGAACCATGCAGAAACATTTGGTGAACATTTGGGTGCATTTCGATCAACGAAACTGGGATAAATCGGATTGCAGAACACGATACCAAAGAAGAACGCTAGCAAATTTGATGTTCGAAAGGGAAATAAATCTACCATGCGATTTCTATTTTGATGTACCTGGGAATCAGCAATGCAGCAAAATAGTGTTCGTGGATGAAAATGAACGAGGTCCACAACCAGGTTCGGGGTCATATGTGGTTGAAATATGTGGTTATAAAAATAATAACAACAACAACACAAATACTAATAATCAAAATAGTGATAATAATAATAATTACAATAGTGGGAGTACCAATGGAACGCGTAGCTTTTGATATAGCGGGACCGTTTCCTGTAACAACCCGAGAGAACAAGTTCATCATGGTCGCAGTGGACTATTTCACGAAGTGGCATGAAACGCAAGCAAAAGTGATGTTCGGAAGGGAGATAAATCTACCTAATGATCTGGAGTTTGGTGTACATAGAAATCAGCAATGCAGCAAGGCAGAGTACGTGGACTAACTAACGATGAAAATGAACGAGGTCCGCACAACCAAGTTCATGGTCGTATCAAGATTGCAAGCGAAAAAATGAATCCGTGCTACGACCTCAATGATTGTGCGGAATGGTTTTAAGGAACAACCACAGGCGGGGTTTTATAATACGTAAAGAACGAATGGAAAGCCGTCTAAGCTACAATCAGATTGGGAAAGTCCATATACTATTATAAAAAGAATCAACGATGTCATCTACTGTATTTTAAAAGACCACGGATTAAAATAAAAGTAGTGCATATTCAAAGGTTGACACCGTACCAAGAAGGACATCTTGAGGTGTTTGTTCGGAACAAAACCAATTTTAATTCAAAAGCATAAAAATACAATACAAAAACAATAATAACTGCAGTAGTAATAACAATAATAATAATAATAAGGAAGCTAACTTCTGAACAAACCAATCCATTGAAGATTTGAGGATTGGGGTTGCAATTGGCACACACCAATATTAAGCTTAAAGAAATGACGATGCCAAATTTAGAATGCCATCGCTGACAAAACTCAAGGTTTGGATACAATTCTAAATTTTGTTATTTTGTATGTAACTACAAACGGTTCATTTTCACGAGTGTTGTGTGGATCTTCATACCGAATGGACGTTTTAATGTTTGCTCGGTCTTTCTTTAAATTAAATTAAATAAAATAAAAGCGTTTTGTGTGTGTGTGTGTGTTTATGGTTGAAAATCTGATTACAGATGAGTATCGTAATTATATTTTATTATTATATAACATTACATTATATAATATATTATTACATGATATATATTTTATTTTATTTGTATATTCAGATTGTTCTTGTTTCTCCTCTATATATTATAATATATACCGTTATTTTCTTTGTATATACATCATTTTCATATCACATCACAATATTTCGTTGGAAACGATCGCATGCGATGTATCTTTCGTTTTGTCTCGTTTAGTTACCTCATTCCCCATCCCATAATTCGCTCTTCATATAATTCTAGATTTCTAACGTTATTTATATACTTTCCTTTCCTTTAAACAATTTTTAATATTTTGTTTTATGTATGTATCAAAGCATACAGTAAAAGAGATGTTGGAGATTTAAAATTTAACGCGATCGCTGCCATTGTGCGATCATTGTAATGGCAACTATATATACATTTAATGTAATTGGCGACTAACATTTTATTTTTATATACATTGGTATTGTGTATTGTGTCTGTTGTATATACATCATTATTTGATGTTGAAAACTCAAATACATACATAACAGTCTACATTTCAATGTCCTAGGTACTAATATAATGTATATAACATATTTTTCGTTTCGTCCACATATTTTTCGTTTCGTCCATCAAAATTCCAATCCTTTTCTATTTTGGTTAGAAAATTTTTGTTTGTTTTTATTTTATATTTTGTGCAGGTGTTCACTTGCACGGGAAAAAAGGACAAAAAAAATTTAAAAATATATATACATAATCTATGGCTAAGAAGCCGTAAACGGCCCTTACTGCGTCTCAACTGAGACCTTACAAACCAGTTTTTTAACGATTGGTGGACATTGTAAATGGTCAAGCCCAACGAATGTTTTTATATTCAAAAGCATTTTATGTCATCCGGTGCATTATTTGGTGGTCAACGGCGGGAATCGAACTCGAGACCTCGGAAAAACAAGAAATTCTCTTAACCATTAAGCTACATCCGGCGACCAAATGAAGCAGCAAATAATATAAATCGAAACCATAGAGAGGATAATGGATTTTAGGGCAATATAGACAAAACTTCAACACCACAGGAGCAACGAAACCAGGAAATTCGAAACAATCGCACAGTGAACTACTACAGTAACACACAGAGAAGCATGATACAAGGAACGATATTAACAATAATAATATCAACCTCAAACAATAGTAATAATAATAGTGATAATAATAATAACCATAGTGGGAGCACCAATGGAACGGCTAGCGATTAATATGGCGGAACCGTTTCCAGTGGCAACCCGGGAGAACAAGTTCATCATGGTCGCAGTGGACTATTTCATGAAGTGGCCGGAAGCTTATGCACTACCAACCAAGGAGGCCGTAACAGTAGTGCCATTGGAGCTACACACGGATCAAGGGAAAAACTTCAAATCTCAACTAATCACTGAGCTGTGCAGGACACTCAACATTAGAAAAATTCGGACGACTCCAATGAATCCAAAATCGGTTGGCATGATGCAGTTTAATTAACCCATGGAGGAACATTTGGTGAATGGGCGCATTTTGATCAACGAATCAAAGGCGATGTGGATTTTGGTGTACGTGGGAATCAGCAATACAGATGACAGAGTACGTGGAACAACTAAAGATGAAAATGAACGAGGTCAAGAACCAAGTTCGCAGTCGTGTCAAGATTGCAAGCGAAAAAATAAAAGCGTGCTATGCATAAATGCTTGTGCGGAATGGTTCAACGAACATGTACAGGTGGGATTTTATAATCCGTAGAGAACAAATGGAAAGCCGTCTAAGCTACAATCAGATTGGGAAGGTCCATATACTATCATAAAAAGACTCAACGATGTCATCTACTGTATTTTAAAAGGACCACAGATTAAAATAAAAGTAGTTAAAGGTTGACACCGTACCAAGAATGACATCTTGAGGTTTTTGTTCGGGATACTAGCAATAGTATCATAAAGAATTATAATAATACCAGTAATAATAACAGATACACGAATGCCCCCAAACACAGGGCTTAATTCTTAAGCCCTGTGGTTGGGGGCATTCGTGTTTCGTAAATATTACGAACGAAACATAAGACCAATAGAATACCACCACAGTATCCAGAGCTTGTCGTAGGAGGCGACTAAATCTGGTTGGATCGCTGGGCTGACGACCCGCATCCGTAAAACCGTGAAAATGTTAAAAATGTCAACAAAAATAAAAAATCGGATATCGCCAAAACAACAAAAAAAACGAACCCCCGCTTAAGTACCCGGACACGAGATTGAAGATCGGCACGTGGAACGTGCAGTCATTAAGAAAACCTGGCGCGTTGGACGGCCTTATCACATGCATGAAAGAGTATCGGCTGGAACTCGTAGCTCTCCAAGAAACTCGATGCCCTAAAAGTGGAGACCATGTGTCCCAAGGCTTTACGTTGCTACACAGTGGAGATGACCTCGGAAATCTTGGGGTTGGATTTCTCATTGGGCCGCAGGTAAAAAAGGCGGTCTTGGACTTCCAAGCAGTCGATAATTGATTGTGTAAGCTTCGCTTGCACATGAGATTAGCCAACCTGTCAATTGTCTGTATACATGCGCCCACCGATGTAAGCCAATCCCAGGATAAAGACTCATTTTACAATAATCTGGATAATCTGATGGGTTCTATACCGGAGCACGATATCAAATTGGTGATTGGTGACTTTAATGCTAGAGCTGGCAGAAATCAGACCGACTTATTTAACAATATAGGTCCGTACTCCCGACACGAAACTGCGACCGAGAATGGGGAAAGAATGATGTACTTTGCGATCGCTCATGATCTCAAAGTGGCAAGTACATTCTTTCCTCATAAAAACATCCACTTAGAAACATGGACACACCCACGTAAAACATCCCGAAGCCAAATTGACCATGTGTTGATTTCAAAAGGGCGGGCTCGGGTTGTCCAAGATGTGAGATCGTATCGGTCGTCAACAAAATTCGTAGGCAGTGACCATTTTATGGTTGCTGCAAAGCTACGATGGAAATTTTCGTACAAGTCAGGGAGGACAGGAGAATATACAACGCGATTCTCCTGTGAAGGTCTGATAAATGAAGAAACGCAACGAAAATATCAAGATCTTGTCAGCAATAGCATTATACAATCCAATTACCAATCTGATGATGTGAACAGTGTCTGGGAAGTATTGAAAACCTCGGTTGTCGATGCTGCCCAGCACACTCTCGGTATAGTGAAAACTAAGCTCAAAAATGATTGGTTTGATGAGGAGTGTCGTCTTGCTGTTGAGCAACGAAATATAGCCTAAAATGAAGCGCAGACTCGGTTTACAATCGCAAGGAAAAACAAAGCAGTTCTCGCTAGGAGGACAGCTAAACGCATTTGTAGACTGAAGAAGCGAGAATGGTGGAAGTCCAAGGTCTTAAGAGTACAACAACTCAGCAATGAGCACAATTCGCGTGGTTTCTTTAAAGGAATCACGGAATTGCACCATACCTTAAGATCTCGGTCAACTGCCATTCGGGACCAGGATGGAAACCTCTGTGTAAACGTCGATGTGGTACTCGATACATCCTATGTGGAATTCACAATGGCTATGCAGAAATTAAAGAAAAATCGTTCACTAGGAGTTGATTGCATTAATTCAGAGTTATTGATATTCGGAGAGCTAACTTTGTGGAACTGTCTTTTCGACCTTGTTCGATTGGTATGGCGAAATGAAGTTATGCCCGAACAATGGAAAGTGGCCGCGTTATGCCCAATTTTCAAGAAGGGTGATCGCTTTACGTGCGAGAATTATCGCGGTATAGCTCTCCTTTGCACAGCATATAAGTTACTGTCTTACATTATCTTGGGAAGAATTACTCCTCTAGCGGAGGAAATTGTCGGTGACTACCAAGGAGGATTCCGTCCAAATCGGTCAGTCACTGATCAAGTTTTTTCGCTACGGATGATTCTTTCCAAGTACTACGAAACATCTCGCGATGTACACCAGGTATTCCTAGATTTCAAGCAAGCCTATGACTCGATCAATCGAGAGGGGCTATGGTATGCGCTTGAATATTTAGGAATACCACAAAAAATATGTACATCTGTGTAAAATGACAGTAACGCAGTCACAATGCTGTGTCAAAGTTGCGAACAGGCTATCGAGAACTTTTGCAATCAATTCCGTAGTTCGACAAGGAGATGCGCGTCCCCGATACTTTTTAATCTCATGTTGGAATACATCCTTCGTAAAAGTAGTACACCTCAGGACAATATCTTATTCCGACAATCCAATCAACTTCTTGCGTATGCAGAAGATATCTGTGTGATTGGATTAAATGGCAACGGAGTGAAAGCGATACTTGATCCACTGGAACAGTGTTCAGCTTCTGTTGGTCTCAAAATCAACGAGTCAAAAACCAAATATCTAATCTCGGGTTTTAGAGACCCAGACACAATTGATTTCAGTAGTGGTAACCACACGTTTGAAGACGTGATGAGATTCAAGTATCTTGGATCCCTCATTACTCACGATAATAGTGTGGGAGAAGATATCAAGGTTCGCCTTGCCGCTGGCAATCGGGCTTTATATCCTCTACGTCCACTGCTGAAATTAAAATATCTTGCAAATACGGATAAGCTGAAACTGTACAGAGTGTTGATCAGACCCGTTGTCATGTATGGATGTGAGAGTTGGACTTTGACGGATGAGTACGAAAGATGGCTTCTAACATTCGAGAGAAGAATCATGCGCGTGATATATGGTCCAAAACGCGACGTCGATGGCACTTACCGAGTTCTTTTCAATCACGAGATCAGGAATTTAATGCAAATTCCTGATATCGTGCATGAAATTAAAGGACAGCGAGTACGCTGGCTCGGACACGTTCTGCGTGCTGATCCGAACCGAATGATACAGCGAACCTTAAGGGAGAACCGCCTTTCGGTAGGCGAAGAGGTCGCTGTCGGCGACGATGGCTCCACGGCGTAGACAGCGATCTGGCATCTTCAAACTGCCTACAACGGTTTGAAGAGCTGGCTCGTGATCGAAACCGATGGAGTCAAATTGTTGACACGGTACGGGCCAATAATGGCCTGTAAATACCGTTAAAAAAAAAAAAAGAAAAAATAATAACAGAAATAACAACCATAATAATAATAATAGGGAACCCAACTGCTGAACAAACCAACAGAATGAACCAGGAGGGCTCTATAATTGAATGAAGAGTAAATTGCTTGTGTAAGATCCATTAAAGATTTGAGGGTTGGGGAAGCATTTGGCACACACCAATATCAAGCTTAAAGAAATGGCGATGCCAAATTTAGAATGCCATCGCTGCCAAAACTCAAGGTTTGGATACAATTCTTTATTCTTAACAGCTAAAAACGGCCCATTTGGCCTTTGGAGCCTACGTTAATAAGCAAAATTGTTTCATTTGGAGCTCAGAAAATCTTAGACTGATTGTTGAAAAGCCTCTCCATCCTCATCTCTTTCACCCTCATTCACTTTTTGGTGTGATTTTTGGGCTGGTGGTGAGATTGGACCTTACTTTAGAGCAACTGTTAAGGAGTATGGATTGCATTACCGAGCTAAGACGGCGTTATGTCCCACCCAAGCAAAGAAACAATTGCAATTTTGCCATAAAAGTTTCCTGACCGTGTTATTTTTCGAAGAGATGATCACAATTGGCTATCGACATCTTGCGATTTAACACCTTTAGACTTTTTCTTTAAGGCCATGTGAAAGATGAGGTCTATGCCAACCCTCCAAAGTCAATTAAACACCTTAAAGGTGGAATTCATAAAGTTACAGGATATACAGCCGCAAATGTGCGAATTTGTCATGGAAAATTTCATGAAAATTCTGCAAGCATAGCCGTGGCAGCCATTTTATTTTACAATATGTCTTGATGAGATGTCATTCAAAAAGCACAAAGGAATTTTGTGAATAGTAATTGCAACCTCCCGCTAGAAAACTCAAAAAACTTCTGTTAATATATAAGCGGTACTATCGGTTACATAGTTGAGCAGAGAAGCTGCTTGGATATCTTCTTAGGATTACCTTGCAAAATATATATAAAACAATTTAAACTAAAGAACTCAAGAAGAACCATCTCATAAAAGCCAAATAAAACATGCTTTGTCATATTAGGACCGCAACTTATATTTCTCGTGTCATAAAAAAATATGTCTTATAAAACTCATGCAATTCAAAATGTCTCTATGAGCACTCATAGGTGTTGTCTTTTTTTTGTCAAAAAACGTTAACACTATTTTATATCTTATATATTGTAACGCAAATGTGTTTTTGAACGCAGTAAACTTCATAGCAATCAATGGTTGAGTGGTTATAACACGCGGTGTAAGTGGTATTGGCCAAAACAGCCGCTGGTCTGAATCTAACTCCCGAGAACAATGACATATTTTTTATGATTTAGATCATTTTCAGTAAGCTACAGATGTTATCTCTTCAATACCAGAAAACACTCCGTCGACGGAAGGCGAAAAGAGGTGGCTCTTAACCAGAATTGTCACTTAACCTAGTTAGGCCTCATCAGTGGTTACCTAACTAATTAAAATTCAATAATATTATATCCGAACAACGAGAACGAGATATAACATTGGTCGTTTGAGCCACCAAAATAAATGGCGGCAATATATGTACATTTGGAACTTTAAACCAATAACAACTACAAACTTTATACCACGAGATCAACTGACAGCTGGAAAACAACTACCAGCATCGTTGAAACAACTACCAGTATCGCTAAGTTACCACCGGAAGCAGTCCACCCAACAACATAAGAGTTGGAACAACTGGCGCCATGATCGATGAACTACTAAAAAAAACAGAGGACATTGCAGAAACAGTCCAAATTCTGCAGAAAAGTTTTAATGAGGCAGAAAGACAGTCAAAAAGACAGCTCAAAAGAAAAATTCTTGAAAAAATTGTTACATTTTTTCAAGACAGCGTTTTCATGGAGCCCCAACAAAGCCCCCGGTGACAATCGACACTCAGGCATCAACAAGTTTTTATTTGCCGGAACTTCAGAAGAAAACTATTTTGATGGATAACTATAATTCAGAAGAAGAGTTCCCAACGAAACCAGAAAATTGGTGAAATGGGCAGAAATGAAAAAAAACATATCAGAACTCTACAACACCAAGCCCAACTATGCTTGACTGAAAGACGTACTAGTCCCCATTCCGCACATAAAATTAAACTAGACAACAAGAGAAGCATCATGGATCAGCTACATGAAAAACTTTTGTTGGAAATTCCAAAAGAACAACATTTCTTCATTACGTATTTTCAAAATCGATATAATGAATGAAGAAGTAGACTCCCACTCGTGGGAGTATTCATGGATTATACAAATCTTAATTTAGAGGAATCAAACAGTGCATCCGAGCCTAATAACTTTGAGGTGCTTTCGACTTCCCTAGAAAACTCTAGAAAACACACTCTCTGGTGGCATCAATGGAACCTTTAACAGGGACATTAATGCACAACCGTCAGGAGTGCAAGTGGTCAAAAGCTCTTAAACTAAGAAGAAGATCTCGGGATGCCAGTGGCGGAAAAGACAGGAACTGAAACGTTCACTTGTCGATTCTGACGGCTAATTGCTCGAAAAGTGATAAACACGCCTTGTGCTTCTGGAGATCCTTTGGCTTTTAAGGGCTGTGGTATAACAGCTTGCTTTACATTCAGTGCGCAAACGTTAGAACTCTTAAGTGAGCCCTTGAAATTGTACCGACGCTATATCCCTGGAAGGTAGCTGAACTGGAGTGTATCCTGTTCTGTGACCTACCCAGATCTGTAAGGGGTACAGTTTTTGTCCCGGACCTGATTCAAGAACCTTCAAATATTCTGAAGGGGCTAGAAAATCAAAACCCAAGACTAAATACCAGCAAATGGACCATCTTTGCTAAAAAGAGAGAGCCGAACGGTACACTTCTTCACCTTGGCCTAGATGAGCCATCTGTTTCAAGGTTGGAGGCACTTGGTTTAAAACCCTTCTTTGCTCTTAGTGGGGTCACAATAAATATGACGCAAAAGGAGCAGATGAGGGTCAAGAAAAAACTGTCCTCCACCATCCCAACTTCATTGGAATGTCTGGAGTACAGTTGACACGGATACATTTGCAGGATTCAAAAGCATCGTCCTCTCTTATACAACGACACAAAAAAAACTGCAATACATTACTATCTAAAAATGTCTTTTCGATTCAGGAACCGTGGATTCACGGGAACAAAATCAAAGGACTCAATCCAGGGACCTCAGGTTCTTTTCTGATAAGTGATATCTGCTCGAAACCTAGAGCCTATGTTTTTGCTAATAATAACATGAATTACAGACTCCTAAATAAAATTTGTTGTCATGCCCTTACAGCAGTCGTCGTTCAAGTCGAAGAACAGGGTATTCGACGTGAGGTTCTAGTGACCCCCGCCTTTTTCCCATACAATTCGGTACTTCATCCTCCTACTCAATAATTTACCAAAGCAATAGAGTACGCAAACTGTAATGATATCCCAAGCATTGCCGGATGCGATGCAAAAAATAAGTCTTTAAAACTCTTGTATGGAATGGATAACAGCTTGGTGAGCGACGCAATGGATTCGAGACAAAGGTAGCTGACGTCGAAATGAACGTTCAGAAATTGAAAGTACTCGTCGACTCGAAGGTTCAAAAACTAGAGCAAAGATAGTTTACCAAATAACTTAAATAACGGTAAAAGAGTTGCGGGATGAAATCGATGTGCTGAAAGCAGAAGGAGAGAGCACCAATGAAATGGGTAGCTATTGATATAGCGTTTCTAGTGACAACCCTAGGAACAAGTTCATCATGTTCATAATGGACTATTTCACGAAGCGGCCGCAGTTGTGATTTATTGCTCACAAACAAGAAAGAAGAGTACCAAAAATTACTTAAGGCAACGAAACTAGCAGAAATGAATATTAAACGAGAAGAACCCAAATTCTTGAATCTAAGCAAAGGTGTAATCGAGATTTGATGATGGACAGGAATACAAAGTGAATAAGGTGATCATGGTGTGGTGAAAGAGGAGTGAATTAAACGAAAGATCAACTCGGATCTATAGGATACGCCACTTCATCATAACATTACATGATAACTAACATAAAAAAGCAGGATTCCTGAGATTGAATGTACGACAGTACATTCCTTATCCAAGATGGAACATACAACCATCGACCAAATCTGTCCCACATACCAAATGAAGAAGGAAATAATAAAAATCAAAACCATAGAAAGGATAATAGATTGTAGGACAATATAGACAAAACGTCGACACCACAGGAGCAACGAAACCAAGAAATTCGAAACAATCAGAGAAGCATGATATAAGAAACGATATTAACAATAATAATAACAAAAACAATATTACAAAAAATAGTAATAATGATAGTGATAATAATAATTAACAAAGTGAGAGCACCAATGGAACGGCTAGCGATTAATATGGCGGAACCGTTTCCAGTGACAACCCGAGAGAACAAGTTCATCATGGTCGCACGGTTTGGTAGTGCATGAAGTTCTAGTTCATGCACTACCAAACCAAGAGGCCGTAACAGTAGTGCCATTGGAGTTACACACGGATCAAGGGAAAAGCTTCAAATCTCAACTAATCGCTGAGCTGTGCAAGACACTCAACATTAGAAAAATTCGGACGACTCCAATAAACCCGAAATCGGTTGACATAATGGAGAGGTTCAATCGAACCATGCAGGAACATTTGGTGAAGGAGGATGATTCCGATCAACGAAACTGGGATAAACGACTTCTATTGTTCTTGATGGCGTATCGGAGTGCAGAACACGATACCAAAGAAGAAACGCCAGTAAATGTGATGTTCGGAAGGATCTTAATGAACGAGGTCCGCACAACCAAGTTCAGGGTCGTATTAAAATTGCAAGCGAAAACATAAAGGCGTTCTACGACATCAATGCTTGTGCGGAATGGATCAAAGAACAACCACAGGTGGGGTTTTATAATCTGTAGAGAACAAAAGGAAAGTTATCTAAGCTACAATCAGATTGGGAAGGTCCATATACTATCATAAAAAGAATCAACGATGTCATCTACTGTATTTTGAAAGGACCGCAGATTAAAATAAAAGTAGTGTATATTCAAAGGTTAGGTAATCTTGAGGTTTCTGTTCGGGACAAAAGCATTAGTATCATTAATAATAATAATAATAATTACAGTAATAATAAAAATTCTAATAACAATATTAATAATAATAAGGGAGTCAACTGCTGAACAAACCAACAGAACGAACCAGGAGGACTCTATAATTGAATGAAGAGTAAATTGCTTGTGTAAAATCCATTCAAGATTTAAGGATTGGGGTAGCAATTGGCACACCCCAATATTAAGCTTAAAGAAATGGCGATGCCAAATTTAGAATGCCATCACTGACAAAACTCAAGGTTTGGATACAATTCTAAATTTTGTTAGTTTGTATGTAACTACAAACGGTCCACTTTCACGAGTGTTGTGTGGATCTTCATACCGAGTGGACGTGTTTTTGTTTGCTCCGTGTTTCTTTAAATTAAATTAAATTGAAAAAAAACGTTTTGTGCGTGTGTGCGTGTGTGTGGTTGAAATCCTGATTACAGATGAGTATCGTAATTATATTTTATTATTACATAACATTACATTATATAATATATTATTACATGATATTATATTTTATTTTATTTGTATATTCAGTTTGTTCTTGTTTCTTCTCTATATACTATAATATATATACCGTTTTTTTCTTTGTATATACATCATTTTCATATCACATCACAATATTCCGTTGGAAACGATCGCATGCGATGTATCTTTCGTTTTGTCTCGTTTAGTTACCTCATTCCCCATCCCATAATTCGCTCTTCATATAATTCTAGATTTCTAACGTCATTTATATACTTTCCTTTCCTTTAAACAATTTTTAATATTTTGTTTTATGTATGTATCAAAGCATACAGTAAAAGAGATGTTGGAGATTTAAAATTTAACGCGATCGCTGCCTTTGTGCGATCATTGTAATGGCAACTATATATACATTTAATGTAATTGGCGACTAACATTTTATTTTTATATACATTGGTATTGTGTATTGTGTCTGTTGTATATACATCATTATTTGATGTTGAAAACTCAAATACATACATAACAGTCTACATTTCAATGTCCTAGGTATTAATATAATGTATATAACATATTTTTCGTTTCGTCCACATATTTTTCGTTTCGTCCATCAAAATTCCAATCCTTTTCTATTTTGGTTAGAAAATTTTTGTTTGTTTTTATTTTATATTTTGTGCAGGTGTTCACTTGCACGGGAAACGGCGGGAATCGAACTCGAGACCGCGGCGTGATGAGAAACTCTGTTAACCATTAAGCTACATCCGGCGACCAAATGAAGCAGCAAATAATATAAATCAAAACCATAGAGAGGATAATGGATTGTAGGGCAATATAGAAAAAACGTCAACACCACAGGAGCAACGAAACCAGGAAATTCGAAACAATCACACAGTGAACTACTACAGTAACACACAGATAAGCATGATACAAGGAACGATATAAGCAACAATAGCAATATAAACGACAGTAATAATAATAACATCAATATGACAAATAGTAATATGTTATAACAATTGTGATAACAATAATAATAATAACAATAGTGGAAGCACCAATGGAACTGGTAGCTCTTGATATAGCGGGACCGTTTTCAGTGACAACCCGAGAGAACAAGTTCATCAAAGACGCGATGGACTGTTTCATGAAGTGGCCGGAAGCGTATGCACTACCAAACCAAGAGGCCATAGCAGTAGTGCCATTGGAGTTACACACGGATCAGGAGAGAAACTTCAAATCTCAACTAATCGCTGAGCTGTGCAGGACACTCAACATAAAATCAATTCGGACGACTCCAATGAATCCGAAATCGGTTGGCATGATGGAGAGGTTCAACCGAACCATGCAGGAACAGTTGGAAAAGGAGTATGATTCGAACCAACGAAACTGGAATGAACGACTTTCATTGTTCTTGATGGCGTATCGGAGTGCAGAACACGATACCAAAGAAGAAACGCCAGCAAATGTGATGTTCGGAAGGGAGAAAAATAAACTTACTGATTTGGAATTTGGTGTACCTGGAAATCAGTTAAGCAGAGTACGTGAACCAACTAAGGATGAAAATGAACGAGGTCCGCACAACCAAGTTCAGGGTCGTATCAAAATTGCAAGCGAAAAAATAAAGGCGTGCTATATGCATCAATGCTTGTGCGGAATGGTTCAACGAACAACGACAGGTGGGGGTTTATAATCCGTAGAGAACCAATGGAAATCCGTCTAAGCTTCAATCAGATTGGGAAGGTCCATATACTATCATAAAAAGAATCAACGATGTCATCTACTGTATTTTGAAAGGACCACAGATTAAAATAAAAGTAATGCATATTCAAAGGTTGTTAATATTCAAACCGTACTAAGAAGGACATCTTGAGGTTTCTGTTCGGAACAAACCCAATTTTAATACAAAAGCATAATAATACAAACACAATACTGATTGTAGTAATAATAACAATAATAACTTAAATAATAATAATAATAAGGAAGCCAACTTTTAACAAACCAATCCATTGAAGATTTGAGGATTAGGGTAGCAATTGCCACACACCAATATTAAGCTTAAAGAAATGGCGATGCCAAATTTAGAATATGTTCAAGCATTCGCTGACAAAACTCAAGGTTTGGATACAATTCTAAATTTTGTTAGTTTGTATGTAACTACAAATGGTCCACCTTCACCTCGGAGGCTACGTTAATAAGTAGAGTTGTCGCATTTGGAGCTCAGAAAATCCAAGACTGGAGCTCAGAAAATTTGTGACATACAGCCGCAAATGTGAGAATTGGTCAAGGAAAATTTTATCAAAAGAATAGGATATTGCAAGCATAGCCGTGGCAGCTATTTTATTTTAGAATATGTCTTGATGAAATGTCATTCAAAAAGCACAAAGGGATTTTGTGAATAGTAATTGCAACCTGCCGCTAGAAAACTGAAAAAACTACTGTTAATAAATAAGCGGTACGATCGGTTACATAGTTGAGTGGAGAAGCTGCTGGGATATCTTCTTACAAAAATTTTAAATAAAGAATTCAAGAATAACCATCTGATAAAAGCAAAATGAAACATGCTTTGTCATATTAGGATTGCAACGTATATTTCTCGAGGCATGTCCCTGATCGGGCACCATTTGGTTATGGGTCTCCGACACGCAATTGGCCGACATGCTAGATAACCAAACACATTGGCAACAAGAACATCATCAACAGCAACAGAAACGGATGGCTGATATTATTTCAAGATGAATCAGATAATGACGAAATTAAGGAGGATGTGAAAGTGGAGGATATATCCACAAAAGATACTAAGAGTGCATCAAAACATCCACCTGCTAATAAAAAATCATCAAAAAAGTCAAATAATTCGTCAGGTGATAGTGAATCTGGATCGGACAGTGACGAATCGAAAGATGAACCTTCCAAAAAAAAACAGCGGCAAAGAAGCACAGGATTCAGACTACGAGTCTGATGGCAAGCAAGAGCCAAAGGTTAAGTTTTAACAAGGCCATACACATTATCTTCTGAAGCCATAAGCGATAGCGACCTATACTGACAGTAATTATTGTCAGAAGTCGAATTATTGACAGCTTAAAATGGTCAAAATAAATGATCTTAATTATTCGCAATTGAAGGAGAAGCTCCGTCGACGGAATGCAGGAATAGGTGGCTCTAAAGGAGAAGATTTGCTCGACAACAGCAAACATTTGCTCGACAGTAACTAGACCAGTAACAATAACAACAGCATCAGCAACAAGAGAAACGGCTAGCAGCAACAGCAACATGAGGAGCTGCTACACAATCAAGAAGAGCAACACATATCGCTCCGAGAAAAGCTGTTACATAATCAACAGCAGTAGCAGAAGTCTCTGAAAGAAGAACTTATGCATGGCAAAGTTAAACAGCTTGGTGCACTACGCAATGCATCCGAGACAAAGGTAGCTGACGCCGAAATGCAGATTCAGAAATTGAAAGCACTCGTCGACTCGAAGTTTAAAGCACTAGAGCAGCAAAGCTAGTTAACCGAATAGCAAACTTCAATAGAAGTAAAAGATTTGCGCAGTAACAGTGGTGTCATTGGAGTAACACACGGATCAAGAAAGAAACTTCAAATCTCAACTAATCGCTGAGCTGTGCAGAAAACTCAATACTAGGAAGATTCGGACGACTCCAATGAATCCGAAATCAGTTGGCTTGATGGAGAGGTTCAATCGAACCATGCAGAAACATTTGGTGAACATTTGGGTGCATTCCGATCAACGAAACTGGGATAAATCGGATTGCAGAACACGATACCAAAGAAGAACGCTAGCAAATTTGATGTTCGGAAGGGAAATAAATCTACCATGCGATTTCTATTTTGATGAACCTGGGAATCAGCAATGCAGCAAGACAGTGTTCGTGGATGAAAATGAACGAGGTCCACAACCAGGTTCGGGGTCATATGTGGTTGAAATATGTGGTTATAAAAAAAAAGACAAAACGCAAAAAAGTCACCAAAAATTACTTAAGGCAACGAAACTAGCAGAAATGAATATTAAAGGGGAAGAACCTAAACCATACAGTGACAATCATATAGTGAAATACTACAGTAACACACAGAGAAGCATGATACAAGGAACGATATTAACAACAATAATAACACAAACACCAGGAAAAATAATAACAACAACAACACAAATACTAATAATCAAAATAGTGATAATAATAATAATTACAATAGTGGGAGCACCAATGGAACGGGTAGCTTTTGATTTAGCGGGACCGTTTCCTGTAACAACTCGAGGGAACAAGTTCATCATGGTCGTAGTGGACTATTTCACAAATGGCATGAAACGCACGCCAAGTGATTTGGAGTTTGGTGTACATAGAAATCAGCAATGCAGCAAGGCAGAGTACGTGGACTAACTAACGATGAAAATGAACGAGGTCCGCACAACCAAGTTCATGGTCGTATCAAAATTGCAAGCGACAAAATGAAGGCGTGCTATGACATCAATGCTTTTGCGGAATGGTTCAAGAAACAACCACAGGTGGGGTTTTAAAATACGTTAAGAACGAATGGAAAGCCGTCTAAGCTACAATCAGATTGGGAAAGTCCATATACTATCATAAAAAGAAACAACGATGTCATCTACTGTATTTTAAAAGGACCACAGATTAAAATAAAAGTAGTGCATATTTAAAAGTTGACACCGTACCAAGAAGGACATCTTGAGGTTTCTGTTCGGAACAAAACCAATTTTAATACAAAAGCATAAAAATACAAAAACAATAATAATTGCAGTAGTAATAACAATAATAATAATAATAAGGAAGCCAACTTCTGAACAAACCAATCCATTGAAGATTTGAGGATTGGGCTTGCAATTGGCACACACCAATATTAAGCTTAAAGAAATGACGATGCCAAATTTAGAATGCCATCGCTGACAAAACTCAAGGTTTGGATACAATTCTAAATTTTGTTATTTTGTATGTAACTACAAACGGTTCATTTTCACGAGTGTTGTGTGGATCTAAATAACGAGTGGACGTTTTTTTTTTGCTCGGTCTTTCTTTAAATTAAATTAAATAAAATAAAAGCGTTTTGTGTGTATGTGTGTGTGTGTGTGTGTGTGTGTATGTGTGTGTGTGTGTATGGTTGAAAATCTGATTACAGATGAGAATCGTTATTATATTATATTATATTACATTGTATAATATATTATGACGTGATATATATTTTATTTTATTCAGTTTGTTCTTGTTTCTCCTCTATATATAATAAAATATACCGTTTTTGTCTTTGTATATACATCATTTTCATATCACATCACAATATTTCGTTGGAAACGATCGCATGCGATGTATCTTTCGTTTTGTCTCGTTTAGTTACCTCATTCCCCATCCCATAATTCGCTCTTCATATAATTCTAGATTTCTAACGTTATTTATATACTTTCCTTTCCTTTAAACAATTTTTAATATTTTGTTTTATGTATGTATCAAAGCATACAGTAAAAGAGATGTTGGAGATTTAAAATTTAACGCGATCGCTGCCTTTGTGCGATCATTGTAATGGCAACTATATATACATTTAATGTAATTGGCGACTAACATTTTATTTTTATATACATTGGTATTGTGTATTGTGTCTGTTGTATATACATCATTATTTGATGTTGAAAACTCAAATACATACATAACAGTCTACATTTCAATGTCCTAGGTACTAATATAATGTATATAACATATTTTTCGTTTCGTCCACATATTTTTCGTTTCGTCCATCAAAATTCCAATCCTTTTCTATTTTGGTTAGAAAATTTTTGTTTGTTTTTATTTTATATTTTGTGCAGGTGTTCACTTGCACGGGAAAAAAGGACAAAACAAATTTAAAAATATATATACATAACCTATGGCTAGGAAGCCGTAAACGGCCCTTACTGCGTCTCAACTGAGACCTTACAAACCAGTTTTTTAACGATTGGTGGACATTGTAAATGGTCAAGCCCAACGAATGTTTTTATATTCAAAAGCATTTTATGTCATCCGGTGCATGTTATTTGTTGGTCAACGGCGGAAATCGAACTCGAGACCTCGGAAAAACAAGAAATTCTCTTAACCATTAAGCTACATCCGGCGACCAAATGAAGAAGGAAATAATAAAAATCAAAACCATAGAAAGGATAATGGATTGTAGGACAATATAGACAAAACGTCAACACCACAGGAGCAACGAAACCAATAAATTCGAAACAATCATACAATGAACTACTACAGTAACACACAGAGAAGCATGATATAAGAATCATGATATACAGATGACAGAGTACGTGGAACAACTAAAGATGCAAATGAACGAGGTCTACAACCAAGTTCGCAGTCGTGTCTAAGCTACAATCAGATTGGGAAGGTCCATATACTATCATAAAAAGACTCAACGATGTCATCTACTGTATTTTAAAAGGACCACAGATTAAAATAAAAGTAGTCAAAGGTTGACACCGTACCAAGAAGGACATCTTGAGGTTTCTGTTCGGGATATAAATAATAATCACATAAATAGTAATAATAATACCAGTAATAATAGAAATAACCACAATAATAATAATAATAAGGAAGCCAAATGCTGAACAAACCAATCCATTGAAGAATTGAGGATTTGGGTAGCAATTGGCACACACCAATATAAAGCTTAAAGAAATGGCGATGCCAAATTTAGAATGCCATCGCTGACAAAACTCAAGGTTTGAATAAAAAACTGAATTTTAATAGTTTGAATGTAACTACAAACGGTTCATTTTCACCTCGGAGGATACGTTAATAACCTTACTTTGGTGCAATTGTTACGGTGAATGGATTGCCCTACCGAGTTAAAACGGCGCTACGTCCCATCCGAACAAAGAAACAATCGCAATTTTACCATAAAAGTTTCCTGGCCGTGTTATTTTTCGAAGAGCTGATCACAATTGGCCATCGACATTTCATCCCTGCTCAGGCACCATTTGGTTATGGGTCTCCGACACGCAATTGGCCGACATGTTAGATAACCAAACACATATTGGCAACAAGAACATCATCAACAGCAACAGAAACGGATGGCTGATATTATTTCAAGATGAATCAGATAATGACGAAATTAAGGAGTATGTGATAGTGGAGGATATATCCACAAAAGATACTAAGAAAGCATTAAAATATACAACTAAACCACATACAACTAAAAAACCATCAAATAAGTCAAATAATTCGTCAGGTGATAGTGAATCTGGATCGGACAGTGACGAATCGAAAGATGAACCTTCCAAAAAAAAACAGAGGCAAAGAAGCACAGGATTCAGACTACGAGTCTTATGACAAGCAGGAGTCAAAGGTTAAGTTTTAACAAGGCCATACACATTATCCTCTGAAGCCATAAGCGATAGCGACCTATACTGACAGTAATTATTGTCAGAAGTCGAATTATTGACAGCTTAAAATGGTCAAAATAAATGATCTTAAGTATGCGTAATTGAAGGAGAAGCTTCGTCGACGGAATGCAGGAATAGGTGGCTCTAAAGGAGAGGATTTTCTCGACAACAGTAAACATTTGCTTGACAGCAACTAGACCAGTAACAATAACAACAGCATCAGCAACAACAGGAATTGCTAGCAGCAACAACAATATGAAGAGCTGCTACACAATCTAGAAGAGCAACATATATCGCTCCGAGAAAAGCTGTTACATAATCAACAGCAGTAGCAGAAGTCTCTGAAAGGAGAACTTATGAATGGCAAAGTTAAACAGCTTGGTGCACTACGCGATGCATCCGAGACAAAGGTAGCTGACGTCGAAATGCAGATTAAGAAATTGAAAGAAGACGTCAACTCGACGGTTCAAAAACTAGAGCAGCAAAGGTAGTTTACCAAATATTTTAAATAATGGTAAAAAAGTTGCGGGATGAAATCGATGTGCTGAAAGCAGGATGTGGGAGCACCAATGAAAAGGAAAGGCTATTGATATAGCGGGACCGTTTTCAGTGACAACTAGACGGAACAACTAGATCATGGTCGTAATGGACTATTGCACGAAGTGGCCGGAAGCATATGCACTACCAAACCAAGAGGCCGTAAGAGTAGTGCCATTGAAGCTACACAAGGATCAAAGGAGAAGCTTCAAATCTCAACTAATCGGTGTGCTGTGCAGGACACTCAATATAAGAAAAAATTCGAACGACTCCAATAAACCCGAAATCGGTTTGCATAATGGAGAGGTTCAATTGAACCATGCAGGAACATTTGGTGAATGGGCGCATTACGATCAACGAATCAACTGCGATTTGGAGTTTGGTGTACCTGGAAATCTGCAATACAGATGACAGTACGTGAACCAACTAAGGATGAAAATGAACGAGGTCTACAACCAAGTTCGCAGTCGTGTCAAGATTGCAAGCGAAAAAATGAACGCGTGCTACGACCTCAATGCTTGTGCGGAATGGTTCAAGGAACAACCACAGGTGCGGTTTTCCAAGCCGTAGAGAACGAAAGGAAAGCCGTCTAAGCTACAATCAGATTGGGAAGGTCCATATACTATAATAAAAAGAATCAACGATGTCATCTTCGGTATTTTGAAAGGACCACGTATTAAAATAAAAGTAGTGCATAGTCAAAGGTTGATACCGTACCAAGAAGGACACCTTGAGGTTTTTTTTCGAGATAACACCAATTTTAATACAAAAAACACTAATAGTAGCAGTAATAATACCAATTATAACAAACAATTTAAGAGCCGAGCTTCAAGAGGCAATCCACCTATTGTTACCTCTATAATGCGTCAACATCAACAAGAAAACCGATTTCCAACCAGAAATAAAACTGCCACCTATCGAAATACCATATTTCACTGGGCAATACTATGAATATACAATGTTTCATGACATATTTAGCAGATTTGTGCCCGACAGCAAAAACCTCACAGGTCACAGATACACATAAAATTAGTTACCTGGAAGCCTATGTTAAAGGAGAGGCAGCAAAACTAATAAATCATATATCAACAACAGGAAGAAACTATACGGATGCATGAAATCGTTACAACAACAGACGATTACTGGTAACCACCCATGTCAATATGTTACAACATTTTGGCATTGACACAACAACCTGGAACGCCATACGAATTCTAATATGAGTGATTTCCTTAAGTTCCTAGAAAGCCTATTCCCATTGATTTCAACAACTTAGGAGCAGCACCATCGAACACTCAAATACTGTTAAGTCACAACATTATCAGCTACAGCGCAGATAAAGGTAACTATACGCTTATTACATTCAATGCAACTACGCACATTAGTAGATCCAAGGTCACAGTCATCTTTCATCACACAAGCAGCAGCCGAATTATTCGAGTAGATTTACAAGTCAGTAGAATTGGTGGAATGAGGACCAGTAGCATAAAATATCACTAATGCATAAAAACAAACAAACAAAGAAACAAGTTTTGAAAATGATGATTTCATATTTGTATCTTATATCAAATTTGAATTAAGATTATATCTATAAGACTATTGAGGTTTAAATGTAGTGCCATGTATATTAATGGTAGAAGAGACTGAAGATAGTTTTAATACGATCACTACCACTTTACGATCATTATATTGACGATAATATATATGATCAGTAAAATTACCAATTTGTTGGCGAGATTTGAATTGGCTACATGTTGAAGTTCGATTTAGCAGATGCTTCTTCATATATTAGAAAAGTCGTGTTTTAAGGGAACGGTTAATATTCCTCTTGATTTTATTTAGCCAATAAAGTTCACAATTTTGCTCTTGAGTATATACTTGATATGTAGCATGGTATGTTGTACTCTTTCTTAAATAACTTTTGTCTTTATTTCGATGGAAAATAATAATTTATTTAAATAATTTTGTTTTCTTTATTCATATAAGTGTAAATAGATAGGATTTCTTGAGTGACATTCTTAACATTGGATGGGGATTACTTGACCGGTGGTCTTGACCAGAAAGTTTAGTTTACTTTAATAAGCAGCTTTTTTTGCTGTATAATAATTCTATCTCAAACTAATAAACTTTCTGACAAGGACGGCCGCTTTGGTGATTTCTTTCATTGGATTGAAGTGTGTTATACAAGAATTCTACTTTTGTGTATTGTATGAATGTTTTTTGCACAATCTTAAAACAGACATAAAGATAGAATGTGTGGAATGGAATGATCGATCAAGTTAGCTAAATATGACCGCACTGAACTATTTATTTATTGAAATAGTTTCCTTTACAAACGAGTTTAAATCCGGGCCCAATAATGTACTCAATGGACTTCAAATCAACCCGGAACACAATTGATTGGTGATTAGCCTCTCGTCTGTGTCGGACGATTTTCCATCCATTGATGTTTACATTTGAATTCATCACACTTATATTGGCTAAAACCACACAAGGTTCCTCCGGAGGACCAGGGACCCAAGTATGGATTAGCAGTGGTTTAGGAGGGTCACCAACTGAAAGATGACAACCATTCCAAAGATCACCTACTTTGGCAATCTCCTCGACAAACCAATTGTAGGTTGCGTGATTGATAACATCCCAGCATCTGCGCCACAAATCCGTTTATAGGACTTCATCATAAGATTCAGTTACCAACATCAAAAAAGCAGGATTCCTGATATTGGATGTACGACAATACATTCCAAATCCAATGAGAAGTCACATTTGTCACAAATGCAATAAATGTGCAAACTTTATCCCTATAGAGCACGATGAAATTAATCGTGTACCGATAAAGTATGCCAACTGCAAGATGGAACATATAACCATCGACCAAAACGGTCCCACATTTCAAATGAAGAAAATAATCTATGGCTTAGAGGCCGTAAATGGCCCTTACCGCGTCTCAACTGAGACCTTACGAACCAATTTTTTTAACGATTGTGCGGAATGGTTCAAGTAACATCAAATGTTATGGTTTTATTATCCGGAAAGAACGAAAGGCAAGCCATCTAAGCTGCCATCAGATTGGAAAGGTTAATATACTATCATAAAAAGAATCAACGATGTCATCTACTGTATTTTGAAAGGACCACGTATTAGTTGCATATTCAAACACATGCATTAGTTGCATAGTTGACACCGTACCAAGAAGCACATCTTGAGGTTTCTTTTCGGGACGAAAGCAACAATATAAAAAATAATAGTCATGGCGGTAATAATAATAACAACAACAATAATAGTAATAAGGAAGCCAATTTCACCGCGGAGGCTATAAGCAGACTAGTCGCATTTAGAGCTCAGAAAATCCATGAATGATTGTTGAAAAGCATCTCCATCCTCATCGTGCCACTTTTTGGTGTGCTTTTTGAGCTGGTGAGTGATCGGACCTTACTTTGGTGCAACTGTTACGGTGAATGGATTGCCCTACCGAGGTAAGACAGCGCTTCGTCCCACTTAAGGGCCACGTGAAAGCGCGTGAAGTATTTCCAAAGCCTATTCTAAATAAAAAAAATCTAGGAATAGTATAGGATAAAATTCATAGGCTTTTTTAGATTTGTGAAGTTTTAACTAAACAATACTTTTCAATGAAAATTTAAGTAGGTATTCGTGAATAACGATAGTAAAAAAACTGTAATAAACATTCAGGCAAAAACGATATATGGTATATATGTCCAACTAAATACTATTCCAGATTTTGCCCGGTTCTCATTGGATTCTCAGAAATTCGAACAATTTTGCAAATATTTTGTCAATTCAAGGAATACGATGGCATTTCATCTCACAAGGATAGCCACATTTTGGTGGTCAATGGGAAGCAGGGATGAAATTAGTAAAACAACATTGTTACCATTCGAAGAATTACCGACGTTATTATATAAAATCGGGGCATCATTTAACTCTTGACCATTATGTCCTTTAACGGAGGATCCCAGCGAGCTTGAATGTCTCCCATCAGGACCATTTTTTAATAGAGAACTCTATGCTTAAAATCACAACTTTTAACTAGGTGGCAGCTAGTCGAAAGGATGCACAGTGAATTTTTGGAGCAAACAGTATCTACATAATATGCAGAAATGTGCCAAATGGACAAGCCGACAACCAAACATAAAAAAGAACCGGTAAGTTTTCATAAGGGATGAAAATATACCACCCATTAAGTGGATAATGTCCAGAGTAGTAGAAAAGCATCCAGGACACAACTTTTTAACTGATAGTTCTTCAACTGGTGCGCAGGTTCCCGAAACATATTTTTATATTTTGTGTGTTTGATGATCCTATTTTGTAATAGTACAGTAGCGGAGTGGGTCAATACAAAAGGATATAGGATAAAATACCCCAACCACCAGCCAGGATTCTACTGTGAAAAACAGCAGTACATCATCAAACCATTAACAACATTCTGGGCAGCGACCAATTCTTGTGAACACTATTCACCAATGACAGACACCGGTATAAACCGGTGCGTTGCTAGCAATCTATAAACAAAACCACTTGTCACAAGAGCCAATAGCCTTATTACAATTTCAAGAAGGCTCCATCATTACCATGAACGTGTCACAATAAAAGATACAAACTAGGCTCTAAATACATTCGGCGATGGCTTTGGTCCTGATAAAATACCTGCTTCTTTTTTGAAAGATTACACCAGTTTGGAACTACCTCTTTGCATGCTTTTCAATCAGTAGGAGTTACCAAAAAAATGGAAGATAATCAGAATAACCCCATTATTCAAAATTGGGGATAGAAGTGATGTCATGTTATTAGGTCACATTGACGCACCATATATACTGGAATATAGGTTCCTTCAAGTTGATGTTCATAGAACCAACTATGGTTCTAATGAACCGATTAACATGATGTGCAAAGGCTTTACTCAGATGAATCTCCTGATTTTAATAATTAATATTTTATGTGTTTGACTATTACGTCATTTTTAATGTCAAGTCGTATTTGTAGTGAGGAGGATGTGAAAGAAGACGATACATCTACAAAATATACTAATAGAGCATAAAAACATCCCCCTGCTACTAAAAAACCATCAAATAAAGCAAAAAATTTGTCAGGCGAAAGTAAATCTGGTTCGGAAGGTGACGAAACAGATGATGAACCTCTCAAAAGAAAAGCAGCAAAGAATGAAAAATCTGACTCAGACTTCGAGTCTAATGCAAAAATGAAGAAAACTTAAACGAAAGCGTCTAAAACAGCAGGAGCCAAAGGTAGTTTTTTTAACGATTGGTGTACATTGTAGGTGGTCAGCCCAACGAATGATTTTACACACAAACGCTTTTTAAGTCATCCGGTGCATGTTAATTTTTGGTCAACGGCGGGAATCGAACTCGAGACCGCGGCGTGTTGAGAAACTCTCTTAACCATTAAACTATTTACATCCGGCCACCAAATGAAGCAGCAAATAATAAAAATCAAAACCATAAAGAGGATAATGGATTGAAGGGCAATAAAGACAAAACGTCAACACCACAGGAGCAACGAAACCAAGAAATTCGAAACAATCATACAGTGAACTACTACAGTAACACATAGATAAGCATGATACAAGGAACGATATAAGCAACAATAGCAATATAAATGGCAGTAATAATAATAACATCAATATGACAAATAGTAATATGTAATAACAATAGTGATGGTAATAATAATAATAACAATAGTGGAAGCACCAATGGAACTGGTAGCACTTGATATAGCGGGACCGTTTCCAGTGACAACCCTTAAGAACAAGTTCATCATGGTCGCGATGGACTATTTCATGAAGTGGCCGGAAGCGTATGCACTACCAAACCAAGAGGCCATAGCAGTAGTGTCATTGGAGTTACACACGGATCAGGAGAGAAACTTCAAATCTCAACTAATCGCTGAACTGTGCAGGACACTCAACATAAAATAAATTCGGACGACTCCAATGAATCCGAAATCGCGCATTGATGGCGCATCGGAGTGCAGAACACGATACCAAAGGAGAAACGCCAGCAAATGTGAAGTTCGGAAGGGAGATTAATCTACTTAATGATTTGGAAATTGGTGTACCAGGAGATCAGCAGTGCAGGGACCCAGAGTACGTGGACCAACTAAGGATGAAAATGAACGAGGCCCGCACAATCAAGTTCAGGGTCGTATCAACATTGCAAGCGAAACAATGAAGGCGTGCTACGACATCACTGTTTGTGCGGAATGGTTCAAGGAACAACCACAGGTGGGGGTTTATAATCCGTAGAGAACGAAAGGAAAGCCATCTAAGCTACCATCAGATTGAGAAGGTCCATATACTATCATAAAAAGAATCAACGATGTCATCTACTGTATTTTGAACGGACCACAGATTAAAATAAAAGTAGTCAAAGGTTGACACCGTACCAAGAAGCACATCTTGAGGTTTCTGTTCGGGATATAAGTAATAATCACATAAATAATAATAATAATACCAGTAATAATAGCAGAAACAACAATAATAATAATAATAAGGAAGCCAACTGCTGAACAAACCAATCCATTGAAGATTTGAGGATTGGTGTAGCAATTGGCACACACCAATATTAAGCTTAAAGAAATGGTGATGCCAAATTTAGAATATGTTCAAGCATTCGCTGACAAAACACAAGGGTTGAATACAATTCTAAATTTTGTTAGTTTGTATGTAACTACAAACGGCCCACTTTCACTTCGGAGGCTACGTAAATAAGCAGAAATGTCGGATTTTGAGCTGAGAAAATCTAAGAATGATTGTTGGAACGCGTCTCAATCCTCATCGTGCCATATAGCCGCAAATGTACAAATTGGCCATGGAAAATTTCATGAAAAGGATAGGGTACTGCAAGCATAGCCGTGGCATCGATTTTATTTTACAATATGTCTTGATGAGATGTCATTCAAAAAGCACAGAGGGATTTTGTGAATAGTAATTGCAACCTGCCGCTAGAAAACTCAAAAAACTACTGTTAATAAATAAGCGATACGATCGGTTACATAGTTGAGCAGAGAAGCTGCTTGGATATCTTCTTAAAAAAAATTGTTAATAAAGAACTCAAGAATAACCATCTGATAAAAGCAAAATGAAACATGCTTTGTCATATTAGGACCTCAACGTATATTTCTCGAGGCATGTCCCTGCTCGGGCACCATTTGGTTATGGGTCTCCGACACGCAATTGGCCGACATCCTTGATAAGCAAAGACATTGGCAACAAGAACATCATCAACAGCAACAGAAACGGATGGCTGATATTATTTCAAGATGAATCAGATAATGACGAAATTAAGGAGGATGTGAAAGTAAAGGATATATCCACAAAAGATACTAAGAGTGCATCAAAACATCCACCTGCAACTAAAAAATCATCAAAAAAGTCAAATAATTCGTCAGGTGATAGTGAATCTGGATCGGACAGTGACGTATCGAAAGAAGAACCTTCCAAAAAAAACAGCGGCAAAGAAGCACAGGATTCAGACTACGAGTCTAATGGCAAGCAGGAGCCAAAGGTAGAGGTTTTACAAGACCATGCTCATTGTCTTCTGATGCGGGAATCGAACTCGAGACCGCGGCGTGATGAGAAACTCTCTTAACCATTAAACTACATCCGGCCACCAAATGAAGCAGCAAATAATAAAAATCAAAACCATAAAGAGGATAATGGATTGAAGGGTAATAAAGACAAAACGTCAACACCACAGTAGCAACGAAACCAAGAAATTCGAAACAATCATACAGTGAACTACTACAGTAACACATAGATAAGCATGGTACAAGGAACGATATAAGCAACAATAGCAATATAAATGGCAGTAATAATAATAACATCAATATGACAAATAGTAATATGTAATAACAATAGTGATGGTAATAATAATAATAACAATAGTGGAAGCACCAATGGAACTGGTAGCACTTGATATAGCGGGACCGTTTCCAGTGACAACCCTTAAGAACAAGTTCATCATGGTCGCGATGGACTATTTCATGAAGTGGCCGGAAGCGTATGCACTACCAAACCAAGAGGCCATAGCAGTAGTGTCATTGCAGTTACACACGGATCAGGAGAGAAACTTCAAATCTCAACTAATCGCTGAGCTGTGCAGGACACTCAACATAAAATAAATTCGGACGACTCCAATGAATCCGAAATCGCGCATTGATGGCGCATCGGAGTGCAGAACACGATACCAAAGGAGAAACGCCAGCAAATGTGAAGTTCGGAAGGGAGATTAATCTACTTAGTGATTTGGAAATTGGTGTACCAGGAGATCAGCAGTGCAGGGACCCAGAGTACGTGGACCAACTAAGAATGAAAATGAACGAGGCCCGCACAATCAAGTTCAGGGTCGTATCAACATTGCAAGCGAAACAATGAAGGCGTGCTACGACATCACTGTTTGTGCGGAATGGTTCAAGGAACAACCACAGGTGGGGGTTTATAATCCGTAGAGAACGAAAGGAAAGCCATCTAAGCTACCATCAGATTGAGAAGGTCCATATACTATCATAAAAAGAATCAACGATGTCATCTACTGTATTTTGAAAGGACCACAGATTAAAATAAAAGTAGTCAAAGGTTGACACCGTACCAAGAAGCACATCTTGAGGTTTCTGTTCGGGATATAAGTAATATACACATAAATAATAATAATAATACCAGTAATAATAGCAGAAACAACAATAATAATAATAATAAGGAAGCCAACTGCTGAACAATCCAATCCATTGAAGATTTGAGGATTGGTGTAGCAATTGGCACACACCAATATTAAGCTTAAAGAAATGGTGATGCCAAATTTAGAATATGTTCAAGCATTCGCTGACAAAACACAAGGGTTGAATACAATTCTAAATTTTGTTAGTTTGTATGTAACTACAAACGGCCCACTTTCACTTCGGAGGCTACGTTAATAAGCAGAAATGTTGGATTTTGAGCTGAGAAAATCTAAGAATGATTGTTGGAACGCGTCTCAATCCTCATCGTGCCATATAGCCGCAAATGTACAAATTGGCCATGGAAAATTTCATGAAAAGGATAGGGTACTGCAAGCATAGCCGTGGCATCGATTTTATTTTACAATATGTCTTGATGAGATGTCATTCAAAAAGCACAGAGGGATTTTGTGAATAGTAATTGCAACCTGCCGCTAGAAAACTCAAAAATCTACTGTTAATAAATAAGCGATACGATCGGTTACATAGTTGAGCAGAGAAGCTGCTTGGATATCTTGTTAAAAAAAATTGTAAATAAAGAACTTAAGAATAATCATCTGATAAAAGCAAAATGAAACATGCTTTGTCATATTAGGACCTCAACGTATATTTCTCGAGGCATGTCGCTGCTCGGGCACCATTTGGTTATGGGTCTCCGACACGCAATTGGCCGACATCCTTGATAAGCAAAGACATTGGCAACAAGAACATCATCAACAGCAACAGAAACGGATGGCTGATATTATTTCAAGATGAATCAGATAATGACGAAATTAAGGAGGATGTGAAAGTAGAGGATATATCCACAAAAGATACTAAGAGTGCATCAAAACATCCACCTGCAACTAAAAAATCATCAAAAAAGTCAAATAATTCGTCAGGTGATAGTGAATCTGGATCGGACAGTGACGTATCGAAAGAAGAACCTTCCAAAAAAAACAGCGGCAAAGAAGCACAGGATTCAGACTACGAGTCTAATGGCAAGCAGGAGCCAAAGGTAGAGGTTTTACAAGACCATGCTCATTGTCTTCTGATGCGGGAATCGAACTCGAGACCGCGGCGTGATGAGAAACTCTCTTAACCATTAAACTACATCCGGCCACCAAATGAAGCAGCAAATAATAAAAATCAAAACCATAAAGAGGATAATGGATTGAAGGGCAATAAAGAAAAACGTCAACACCACAGGAGCAACGAAACCAAGAAATTCGAAACAATCATACAGTGAACTACTACAGTAACACATAGATAAGCATGGTACAAGGAACGATATAAGCAACAATAGCAATATAAATGGCAGTAATAATAATAACATCAATATGACAAATAGTAATATGTAATAACAATAGTGATGGTAATAATAATAATAACAATAGTGGAAGCACCAATGGAACTGGTAGCACTTGATATAGCGGGACCGTTTCCAGTGACAACCCTTAAGAACAAGTTCATCATGGTCGCGATGGACTATTTCATGAAGTGGCCGGAAGCGTATGCACTACCAAACCAAGAGGCCATAGCAGTAGTGTCATTGCAGTTACACACGGATCAGGAGAGAAACTTCAAATCTCAACTAATCGCTGAGCTGTGCAGGACACTCAACATAAAATAAATTCGGACGACTCCAATGAATCCGAAATCGCGCATTGATGGCGCATCGGAGTGCAGAACACGATACCAAAGGAGAAACGCCAGCAAATGTGAAGTTCGGAAGGGAGATTAATCTACTTAGTGATTTGGAAATTGGTGTACCAGGAGATCAGCAGTGCAGGGACCCAGAGTACGTGGACCAACTAAGAATGAAAATGAACGAGGCCCGCACAATCAAGTTCAGGGTCGTATCAACATTGCAAGCGAAACAATGAAGGCGTGCTACGACATCACTGTTTGTGCGGAATGGTTCAAGGAACAACCACAGGTGGGGGTTTATAATCCGTAGAGAACGAAAGGAAAGCCATCTAAGCTACCATCAGATTGAGAAGGTCCATATACTATCATAAAAAGAATCAACGATGTCATCTACTGTATTTTGAAAGGACCACAGATTAAAATAAAAGTAGTCAAAGGTTGACACCGTACCAAGAAGCACATCTTGAGGTTTCTGTTCGGGATATAAGTAATATACACATAAATAATAATAATAATACCAGTAATAATAGCAGAAACAACAATAATAATAATAATAAGGAAGCCAACTGCTGAACAATCCAATCCATTGAAGATTTGAGGATTGGTGTAGCAATTGGCACACACCAATATTAAGCTTAAAGAAATGGTGATGCCAAATTTAGAATATGTTCAAGCATTTGCTGACAAAACACAAGGGTTGAATACAATTCTAAATTTTGTTAGTTTGTATGTAACTACAAACGGCCCACTTTCACTTCGGAGGCTACGTTAATAAGCAGAAATGTTGGATTTTGAGCTGAGAAAATCTAAGAATGATTGTTGGAACGCGTCTCAATCCTCATCGTGCCATATAGCCGCAAATGTACAAATTGGCCATGGAAAATTTCATGAAAAGGATAGGGTACTGCAAGCATAGCCGTGGCATCGATTTTATTTTACAATATGTCTTGATGAGATGTCATTCAAAAAGCACAGAGGGATTTTGTGAATAGTAATTGCAACCTGCCGCTAGAAAACTCAAAAATCTACTGTTAATAAATAAGCGATACGATCGGTTACATAGTTGAGCAGAGAAGCTGCTTGGATATCTTGTTAAAAAAAATTGTAAATAAAGAACTTAAGAATAATCATCTGATAAAAGCAAAATGAAACATGCTTTGTCATATTAGGACCTCAACGTATATTTCTCGAGGCATGTCGCTGCTCGGGCACCATTTGGTTATGGGTCTCCGACACGCAATTGGCCGACATCCTTGATAAGCAAAGACATTGGCAACAAGAACATCATCAACAGCAACAGAAACGGATGGCTGATATTATTTCAAGATGAATCAGATAATGACGAAATTAAGGAGGATGTGAAAGTAGAGGATATATCCACAAAAGATACTAAGAGTGCATCAAAACATCCACCTGCAACTAAAAAATCATCAAAAAAGTCAAATAATTCGTCAGGTGATAGTGAATCTGGATCGGACAGTGACGTATCGAAAGAAGAACCTTCCAAAAAAAACAGCGGCAAAGAAGCACAGGATTCAGACTACGAGTCTAATGGCAAGCAGGAGCCAAAGGTAGAGGTTTTACAAGACCATGCTCATTGTCTTCTGATGCGGGAATCGAACTCGAGACCGCGGCGTGATGAGAAACTCTCTTAACCATTAAACTACATCCGGCCACCAAATGAAGCAGCAAATAATAAAAATCAAAACCATAAAGAGGATAATGGATTGAAGGGCAATAAAGAAAAACGTCAACACCACAGGAGCAACGAAACCAAGAAATTCGAAACAATCATACAGTGAACTACTACAGTAACACATAGATAAGCATGATACAAGGAACGATATAAGCAACAATAGCAATATAAATGGCAGTAATAATAATAACATCAATATGACAAATAGTAATATGTAATAACAATAGTGATGGTAATAATAATAATAATAATAGTGGAAGCACCAATGGAACTGGTAGCACTTGATATAGCGGGACCGTTTCCAGTGACAACCCTTAAGAACAAGTTCATCATGGTCGCGATGGACTATTTCATGAAGTGGCCGGAAGCGTATGCACTACCAAACCAAGAGGCCATAGCAGTAGTGTCATTGGAGTTACACACGGATCAGGAGAGAAACTTCAAATCTCAACTAATCGCTGAGCTGTGCAGGACACTCAACATAAAATAAATTCGGACGACTCCAATGAATCCGAAATCGCGCATTGATGGCGCATCGAAGTGCAGAACACGATACCAAAGGAGAAACGCCAGCAAATGTGAAGTTCGGAAGGGAGATTAATCTACTTAGTGATTTGGAAATTGGTGTACCAGGAGATCAGCAGTGCAGGGACCCAGAGTACGTGGACCAACTAAGGATGAAAATGAACGAGGCCCGCACAATCAAGTTCAGGGTCGTATCAACATTGCAAGCGAAACAATGAAGGCGTGCTACGACATCACTGTTTGTGCGGAATGGTTCAAGGAACAACCACAGGTGGGGGTTTATAATCCGTAGAGAACGAAAGGAAAGCCATCTAAGCTACCATCAGATTGAGAAGGTCCATATACTATCATAAAAAGAATCAACGATGTCATCTACTGTATTTTAAAAAGGACCACAGATTAAAATAAAAGTAGTCAAAGGTTGACACCGTACCAAGAAGCACATCTTGAGGTTTCTGTTCGGGATATAAGTAATAATCACATAAATAATAATAATAATACCAGTAATAATAGCAGAAACAACAATAATAATAATAATAAGGAAGCCAACTGCTGAACAATCCAATCCATTGAAGATTTGAGGATTGGTGTAGCAATTGGCACACACCAATATTAAGCTTAAAGAAATGGTGATGCCAAATTTAGAATATGTTCAAGCATTCGCTGACAAAACACAAGGGTTGAATACAATTCTAAATTTTGTTAGTTTGTATGTAACTACAAACGGCCCACTTTCACTTCGGAGGCTACGTTAATAAGCAGAAATGTTGGATTTTGAGCTGAGAAAATCTAAGAATGATTGTTGGAACGCGTCTCAATCCTCATCGTGCCATATAGCCGCAAATGTACAAATTGGCCATGGAAAATTTCATGAAAAGGATAGGGTACTGCAAGCATAGCCGTGGCATCGATTTTATTTTACAATATGTCTTGATGAGATGTCATTCAAAAAGCACAGAGGGATTTTGTGAATAGTAATTGCAACCTGCCGCTAGAAAACTCAAAAATCTACTGTTAATAAATAAGCGATACGATCGGTTACATAGTTGAGCAGAGAAGCTGCTTGGATATCTTGTTAAAAAAAATTGTAAATAAAGAACTTAAGAATAATCATCTGATAAAAGCAAAATGAAACATGCTTTGTCATATTAGGACCTCAACGTATATTTCTCGAGGCATGTCGCTGCTCGGGCACCATTTGGTTATGGGTCTCCGACACGCAATTGGCCGACACCCTTGATAAGCAAACACAATGGCAACAAGAAAATCATCAACATCAACAGAAATGGCTGGCTGATATTATTTTAAGATGAATCAGATAATGACGAAATTAAGGAGGAAGTGAAAGTGGAGGATATATCCACAAAAGATACAAAGAAAGCATCAAAGCAACCACCTGCAACTAAAAAATCATCAAAAAAGTCAAATAATTCGTCAGGTGATAGTGAATCTGGATCGGACAGTGACGTATCGAAAGATGAACCTTCCAAAAAAAACAGCGACAAAGAAGCACAGGATTCAGACTACGAGTCTAATGGGAAGCAGGAGCCAAAGGTAGAGGTTTTACAAGGCCATGCACATTGTCTTCTGATAAGCCCCATAAGCGATAGCGACCTACTGACAGTAATTATTGTCAGAAGACGAATTATTGACAGCTCAAAATGGTCAAAAAAATTATCTTAATTATTCGCAATTGAAGGAGAAGCTCCGTCGACGGAATGCAGGAATAGGTGGCTCTAAAGGAGAAGATTTGCTCGACAACAGCAAACATTTGCTCGACAACAACTAGACCAGTAACAATAACAACAGCAACAAGAGGAACGGCTAGCAGCAGTAACAACATGAAGAGCTGCTACACAATCAAGAAGAGTAGCACATATCGCTCCGAGAAAAGCTGTTACATAATCAAGAGGAGTAGCAGAAGTCTCTGAAAGAAGAACTTATGCATGACATAGATCAACAGCATGGTGGACTACGCGATGCATCCGAGACAAAGGTAGCTGATGTTGAAATGCAGATTCAGAAATTGAAAGTAGAGAACAAGTTCATCAAGGTCGCAATGGAATATTTCACAAAGGAGCCGGAAGGTTATGCACTACCAAACCAAGAGGCCGAAACAAAAGTGCCATAGGAGTAACAAAAGGGTCAAGGAAAAAACTTTTTATCTCAACTAATCGCTGAACTGTGCAGGACACACGATATGAGGAGGATCGGATGACTAGAAAGGAACCCGAAATCGGTTGACATGATTGAGATGTGCAACCGAACCATTACTAGATTTTTGTGAGGATACACAAATCATAATATCATCAGTGGAATCAGAACAATTGGTTGCCATGTCTGAGGAAATTACAATCACAGAACGGAAGAAAATTGAAAAATTCAAGACAAATAGTGAAAAATTCCTCGAAGATGGACGAGTTTTGACTGCATTAAAACGACAACCGTTCGATTGGAGTCCAACTTTATATCAGATTCACTAATAAGACTCACTCATCGCGAGTTTATTACTCAGGTAGATGATACTTTCAAGAAAGTTTATTATCCAGAAAAACTCCAAGGTGTTTGACGTAGGCTGAGCTGTTAACCTAACATCCGAAAAATGATGGTACAGAAAAAACTGCGGTGTTCCTACGCCTTGATAAAATAACCAAATCGGTTTTTGACGGGGACGAAGAAGTACAAAGTTTTTTTTAACGATTGGTGCACATTGTAGGTGATCAGCCCAACGAATGTTTTTACACACAAACGCTTTTTATGTCATCCAGTGCATGTTAATTTTCGGTCAACGGCGGGAATCGAACTCGAGACCGCGGCGTGTTGAGAAACTCTCTTAACCATGACGCTACATCCGGCGACCAAATGAAGCAGCAAATAATAAAAATCAAAACCATAGAAAGGATAATGGATTGAAGGACAATATAGACAAAACGTCAACACCACAGGAGCAACGAAACCAGGAAATTCGAAACAATCATACAGCGAACTACTACAGTAACACACAGGATGCATGATACAAGGAACGATATTAACAATAATAATATCAACCTCACACAATATTAATAATAATAGTGATAGTAATAATACCAATAGTGGGAGCACCAATGTAACGGCTAGCGATTAATATGGCGGAACCGTTTCCAGTGGCAACCCGAGAGAACAAGTTCATCATGGTCGCAGTGGACTATTTCATGAAGTGGCCGGAAGCTTATAAGGAGCAACGAAACCAGGAAATTCGAAACAATCACACAGTGAACTACTACAGTAACACACAGAGAAGCATGATACAAGGAACGATATTAACAATAATAATATCAACCTCAAACAATATAAATAATAATAGTGATAATAATAATAACCATAGTGGGAGCACCAATGGAAGGGCTAGCGATTAATATGGCGGAACCGTTTCCAGTGGCAACCCGAGAGAACAAGTTCATCATAGTCGCAGTGGACTATTTCATGAAGTGGCCGGAAGCTTATGCACTACCAACCAACGAGGCCGTAACAGTAGTGCCATTGTAGTTCCACACGGATCAAGGGAAAAACTTTAAATCTCAACTAATTGCTAAGCTGTGCAGGACACTCAACATTAGAAAAATTCGGACGACTCCAATAAACCCGAAATCGGTTTGCATAATGGAGAGGTTCAATCGAACTATGCAGGAACATTTGGTGAAGGAGGATGATTCCGATCAACGAAACTGGGATGAAAGACTCCATGGCGTATCGGAGTGCAGAACACGATACCAAAGAAGAAACGCCAGCAAATATTATGTTCGGAAGGGAGATAAGTATACTTACTGATTTTGAGTTTGGTGTACCACGAAATCAATAAGGCAGAGGACGTGGACCAACTAAGTATGAAAATGAACGAGGCCCGCGCTATCAAGTTCAGGGTCGTATCAACATTGCAAGTGAAACAATGAAGGCGTGCTACGACATCACTGTTTGTGCGGAATGGTTCAAGGAACAACCACAGGTGGGGTTTTATAATCCGTAGAGAACGAATGGAAAGCCATCTAAGCTACCATCAGATTGGGAAGGTCCATATACTATCATAAAAAGAATCAACGATGTTATCTACTGTATTTTGAAAGAACCACAGATTAAAATAAAAGTAGTCACAGGTTGATACGGTACCAAGAAGGACATCTTGGGGTTTCATAATAATAATTATAATACAACAATAATACCAGTAATAATAGCAGAAACAACAATAATAATAATAATAAGGAAGCCAACTGCTGAACAAACCAATCCATATAAGATTTGAGGATTGGTGTAGCAATTGGCACACACCAATATTAAGCTTAAAGAAATGGTGATGCCAAATTTAGAATATGTTCAAGCATTCGCTGACAAAACACAAGGGTTGAATACAATTCTAAATTTTGTTAGTTTGTATGTAACTACAAACGGTCCACTTTCACTTCGGAGACTACGTAAATAAGCAGAAATGTTGGATGTTGAGCTCAGAAAATCTAAGAATGATTGTTGGAACGCGTCTCAATCCTCATCGTGCCACTTTTTGGTGTGGTTTTTGAGCTGGTGGTGTGATTAGACCTTACTTTAGTGCAACTGTTACGGTGAATGGATTACACTACCGAGCTGAGACGGTGTTACGTCCCACCCAAGCAAAGAAATAAAATCACAAATGTGAGAATTGGTCATGGAACATTTCATGAACAGGATATGGTACTGCAAACATAGCCGTGGCAGCCATTTGGCTGATACCGTTTTCAAATGTTAATGGCATACCTTTCTCTTTGCAATAAAATAAACATTCAATAATTTCTTATAAAAATACTAGTTATTTTTTAATATCGAAATGTATTCTCTTATTGGAAAACCCTTTATCTTATAATTGTATATAAGTTAACATTCCATTGTAGCATAAAATATGCTGACTCAACTATTATAGAAACACTAAGCAAGCTACCAGTCTGTGTAAAGGAATTTCAACCGTTTGATGGCAACCCGAGACAATATGTGTCTTGGATTCATTTGACATTTCTCAATTTCAGACTCACTCAATTTGAACCATGGAAAGATACACAATCGAGCAACGCGTTAAAGTTATTGAGGCATATTATGAAAATGGGCGTTCAAATCAAAATGCATATCGGGTGGAGGTGTGCCGCCGAGGTCGATAGTTTGTTCTTTGGATCAATTACCAGCAAACATCCCAGTCTTTCTTGAAGCATGATAAACAGTTTTTTGCGGATCTTGCTGGGCATTATCATTGTTCCCAGAATAATCAGAATGAAAATTCGGAACCTCGCACTTTGCGAACAGTGTGTAGGAGGGGAAGAAAAAAACTGTTGAGCACATCTTGTGCAAGATTCAAAATTAGAAAAATTTATTTTTTGTTTTTCAAATTTGATTCACAAAACAATATATACATTTATATATTTCTACTCACTTCTCTCCAAACACTTGCTATGATCTATATTTTAAAATTCTTATTAACTAAACGCAAAAATCCAAATAAAGCGATTTCGTCGACGTAAACTATGTTTGTTTTTTTTATCTCTACAATCTGTTTTGGGGCTCGAGGCACTTCCAACTCTTTCGCGATTTGCTTATATACAACAGGTGACTAACAGTGGTCCTTTGAGCCAACGAAAAACTGGCGAGACAGTGTTGCCTTTTATTACAAAAACTTCACATATTGAAAGTGTGTTAAAACTAAGTTAGCATAACAACAGTTGGCGAATACCAACAAAAATAATAAAAATCAATTAAAATGAAAACTTAGAGCCATCAAAATAAAGCCGACATCCGTTCTATTAACAACACACACATTGAGTTGTATCTAAATCTTACAAATCCTGAACAACTAATAACGCGACAAACCAGCAGGATGAGAAACCTTTACAGATATTCAACGGATATCGGGAAAATATCATTAGCGGCCATGCAGAAGCTTATGGATCAAATAGCCGTACTTCTCGAGGAAATCTGCATCCTACCGAGGATGAAGAGCAAGAACTGGAAAAAATTCATACACAGTATCAAACTGCCATTGTGCAAATAACAACCAAGATGGAAGTATATGAAAAGTATGTAATTCCCAATATTTGCAGGTGATAATCAAAAGTGGACCGGTTTTCGTGACTCATTCAGCAAGCTAATCCATGACAACACACAGATCACAGACACCCATAAAATCAAATACCAAAAGGGTCAGGTGGAAGATGCTGCGGCCAAATTAATTAATCATCTTCAACCAACAGGAGAGAACTACCAGGCTGCTTGAAACATGAAATCTGCTGCTGCCCTTAGGAACAACTGCAGATCATGAAATCTTAACATGTAGACAGCAAAATCAATGTCCCAGATATCATGGAAGACATAACACAGGGCTGCACGTACGGAATAACAGCAAAATTTTCCGAGCTTTAATTGACCCAGGGTCTCAAGCATCGTTTATCTCCACGGAAGCAGCAAATCATCTTAAGGCTAGACAAAATCAGGTCAACGTTAAGATTTCTGAAATGGGAGGAATGGAAGCTGGTAACTTTACACTCAAGACTTCAAATTTCCTTTAATATCAAATTTGAGGCAATGGTGTTCAAGAAACTAATCGACAATATTCCAGAAATCGATTTTGACACCAGTCAATGGCCGCATCTACAGTAATTACATCAACAGTCGATTACTATCCGATACTTTTAAATAGTAACGTTATCAAGGGGCGGTCACTAGATCCAATTGCACAAGTAACTGAACTTGGAAGGATCATAATGGGAACCACAAGTTACAACAAAGCTATGAATACTTTGTCAATGGTTACTACAAAGACAATCGGACAGCAGTTAAATTTATTCATAGAGAATGATGATTCATACCAGAAGAAAGAGCTCACCTTGAAGAAGAAGCAGACTCAGAAAAGCAATTCATAAAAACAACAGCTCGGCTACCAGATGGGTAATATATGGTACATGTACTTCTGAAATCAGAACCACAGATCGATAGAATCTAATCTAATGAAAGTGATCTAATTATATAGACGACGCACAAGTTCGTATTAACAGCCGACGTAGGAAAGATGTTTAGGTAAATCTGAATGCATCCTAGCCACCAAAACTTACAAAAAATATTGTGGCGAAAAAATCCCTCACGCAACCAATAGAAGAATATAGGTTACAAAACGTTCACATAAGCATCATTGCTTGCGGTAAGAACATTGATTCAATTGGCAATGGATGAAAAGAATAACTATGCAATAGTAGCAAGGGTCATGGAAAGAGATTTATACGTAGATGATCCGTTAACTGATGGGGGTGACAGCATTGAAGAAGTCACAACCATTCAACAACCGATATCAAGTCTAGCAGAAAGCAGTTGATTTTCACTAGATAAATGGGCGTAGCATTAAAAAGAATTTAAACTAATGTTTCAGAAGCATCTACGAGCAAAGGGAATCATCAATTTAAAAATCCACGACATAATAAAAATATTCGGGATCCCTTATAGTTCTGAAGCAGACATGTTTGAATTTGACGTCATTAGGCTAAACCTAAAAAAATCATTTAGGCTAAATCTTACACAACAAGGGTCGCGCTGTGTTTTTGCCTGGCTCCCCACTTAAAGTGGTTAGCCAGTTGCCCGGTGGTCACCACGAGGAGGTAACACAAGCACTTGTGTTAGCTGAAAGATACGGATTGACAGCTAGTGCCAAATTGATTCTATCAAACAGCTTAACACCTGACCACCTCATTACACAAACTAAAGAACTTTAGAAGTACCATCTCATGAGGTACCTGCTGGGGCATAATTTTTCATTATTCCGCACTTTCTGGTTTTCATTGCTGAATATGAAATGGCTAGTTGAGATGGAATCTATAAAGTTCCCGCAATCAGTTTCATGGGTTCCTAAATTCTCTAATTTCAGGTTCATCACTGATTAGAGAAAAAGAGATGTAGCGATGATTAGAGAGAGAGAGAGACACACAGAGAGAGAGAGAGAGAGAGAGATAGAGAGAGAGAGACAGAGAGAGAGAGAGAGAGAGAGTAATGTCATCTGAGACCATCGAGGATAAGACTTTTGCACTTAGAATTCGCGAGGCAAGTTTTGTTGGGTGGTTGCTACCGCACACTAAGACCGGCGATGGACAACAAATTTCATTTGGGAGCCTGTAATTTTAAGTCTCGAGCAGGTATCACTAACCAGGAGAGAGCCTGAGGTTCCTGGAATGAGTCTGTATAAACTGTACTCCAAACATTCCAATCAAGTTGGGATAGTGGACGACAATTTTTCCTTGACCCTTATGCTCTTTTTTGTCACTTTGTGTGACCCTACTTAAAATTGTGTGAAGCTCATATTTGGCCGAATGGATATGTCAACAAACAAAATATTTGTATTTGGGCTGATGAACAGTCAGAAGAGATTCAAAAGCTTCAAATGCATCCTAAAAAATGCACTGTTTGTTGGGGTTTATGGGCAGGTGGCATCATCGGACTTTTATTTTTAAAAAGTGGAAGGACAGCGTGTAAACGTCAGAGGCCCAAACTACAGAGTAATAATCAATGAATTTTCATTGTCAAAACTTCAAGATATTGGTGTAGCCGACTTGTAGTTTCAACAGGATGGTGCAACGTGCCACGTTAATGAGAACACTATATCAAGGAAGGAACCCATAAATGGGCCTCCAAAATCTTGAGATTTGACGCCTTAGATTAATTTTTATGTTATGAGGGTTTCTTGGAATCGAACATAACTAAATCAGCCGAAATGCTCGAATGAGTGCTGAATAATTTGACCTATGAGAATGGATCATGGTTTAAACAACTTTAATGCGATTTATTTCTAAAAAAACTTCCGAAAGCTCTTATTGGATCCTCTTTAACAAAGGTTTACGGAATAGATGAAGTGTCCTAACAAAGAAATCTTTTCAGACGAGATGCATTTCCATTTCGGTGGGTTCGTAAAAAAAATTGTCGCATTTGGGGACCAGATAATCCACAAGGTTTTGTGGAGAAACCAACCAATATTATTGGGCCGTATTTCTTCAAAGATTAAACCGGCGCGGCCGTTGCGGTCCACATCTTTATTGTGGCCATATTTTGAAAATACTGGTTAGGAAGACCTTTAGTTCCAGCAAGACGGTGCGCCATGTCACACATTGAACGTTACAATAGTGAAACTACTCAAATAATTCGATGTCCGCATTAACCATGGACAAAACGTCAAAATTGAGGTTGACTTTATAGAGATTTTAGAAGTTTGCACTACGGATTCAATAAATCGAATTTTCCCGAACTCCCGACAAGAAACTTGACCCAAGTTATTTCCAGTTGTAATCATTGGCAGAGTGCTTAGAATGAACCTACGTCACTCTAGAGGTTGATTTTATAGATGTTTTAGAAGTTTGCACTACGGATTCAATGAATCGAATTTTCCTGGACTCATGAAAACTTGACCCAAACATTTTTCCAGGGACAACCATTGACAAACCACTTAAAAAAAAACGTACAGTCAGTCATAACGGTCTAGAAGTAGTAGCGGCCGATAACCATTCAAATATGATTTTTACGCCGCCACTTTATTCAAATCAATTCTTCAAGATAGATCTCATAAGGGCCTATCATTTAATTCCCGTTGCACCTGAAGACGTTCAAAAGACGGCAATCTCCACATCATTCGGACTTTTCAAATTGACACGCATGCCATTCGGACTCCGAAATGCCGCACAAACGTTTCAGAGATTCATAAACGAAGTCGTTCGACATTTGGACTTCGTATTCGTCTATATTGACGACATACTCGTGGCATCTATTAATGAGGAACAACACAAACTCCACTTACAATTATTATTTACAGGATTACCAGAGTTTGACATTAGAATAAAGAGCACGAAATGTGTATTTGGCGTCAACACTCTTGACTTCCTCAGTCACAAAATCACTCCTAATGGTATTCTGCCCTCGTCAGAACGAATTAATGCCATTAAGGAATTCCCAGCTCCCACTACTATTAGGCGTATAGAGCAATTTATCGGCATGGTCAATTATTACCATCGTTTTATTCCAAAGCTCGCAGAAATGCTTGCCCCAATTCATTCACACTTGGCACTATTACGTACAAAGCCAAAAACGCCAAAGAATTTTTACTGGCCAGAAGAATGCGAATTGGCTAATATTACTTTGCTGGTATATCCGCAAAGTAAGTTAAATATAGCATTACAACTCATGCATCGAACACGGTAGTAGGTGCCGTTCTGCAACAGTATCACAACAATAATTGGGAACCACTGGGCTTTTTCTCTAAAAAATTATCGAATGACGAACGTAAATACTCCGCATTCGATCGGGAATTATTAGCAATTTATCAATCCATTAAACATTTTAGATACTTTGTTGAAGGTCGAGATTCCACTATTTACACCAACCACAAACCCCTAACCAGAGCAATTCAGTCTTAAACTGAACGAAATCCAAGGCAATCACGCCATTTGGACTACATAAGTCAATTCACCATGGATATTCAGCATGTGAACGGTAAAGACAACGTAGTAGCGGATGCATTTTCCCGCACCATCGATAACACAATCGCGGACGTATCTTCCCGCTTGGCACATAATACAGTCGCGGACGTATCTTTCCGCTCGACGAATAACAATACCACGGATCATAATTCCAGTACAACAAACATTAACTCAGCCACAGTCGAACACTATTATAAAGGCGCTTCAACTTTAGAATTTACTTTCTGGTTCCGAATGTCTGGCCACTTCTTCGGTAAAATTACAATTATTTAAATTACCTGGCTTTGAGATATACTGCGAAACATCAACGGGCAATAATCGCTCATACATCGCAGAACCAATATTACCAATTACACAATATTTCACATCCTGGTATCCGTGCCACTCGTAAATTGATTTCTGCTCGCTACTTTTGGCCCAACATAAACAAGGACGTCAATCATTGGACAAAAGCCTGTTTATCCTGCCAAAAATCTAAGTCCAGAGACATACAAAATCTCTTCATGGACTCTTCGAAATTCCACCAGGTCGTTTCGAACACATCCATTTAGATATTGTGGGTAAACTGTGTCGACAGATTCACACGCTGGCCCGAAGCATATTGCATGACCGATATGTCTGCAACCACTATAGCAACTACATTTGTCCACAATTACATATCCCGATTTGGCGTTCCTCTAGAAATTACTACTGATCAAGGAACGCAGTTCGAGTCCAAATTATTCACTGAGTTAACAAAACTCCTTGGTTCACATCGGATACGGACAACAGCCTATCATCCACAGGCTTATGGCATGGTTGAACGATTTCACCGCCAACTTAAAGCTTCCCTTAGGGCCAGAGGCAACACTATCTATTGGAGTGCCGAATTACCTTTAGTTTTACTTGGAATTCGAGCCACGGTTAAAGAAGACCTGAAGTGCTCACCTGCGGAAATAGTCTATGGCCAAACTATTCAATTACCCGGTGAGATCTTCGTCGAAAATCCAACGAGACATTCAAAACAAACTGATATTTATATACCGAAATCGTTTGAAAATTGCGATTATGTCTTTGTTAGGGTTGATCGAGTTAAGACAGGACTGCAAACTCCATATGAAGGACCATACAAAGTTATACACCGGTTACGTAAAAGAGTCATTATCTCTATTAAAGGTAAACATCAATCTGTCACGATTGATAGATTGAAACCGGCATACGGCATTAACAATTCAGCTGACCAGATATCAGCTTCGATACGACATAAGACCGTACGATTTGCAGAATATAATATCAAAACTTTACAACCTGTCCACCTTATTTTACTTTTTTTTTCGATATTCGCGGGCTCAATCTGCGAAGGGGGTCATGTAGCGGCCGATAATCATTCAAATATGATTTTCACGCCGCCACTTTATTCAAAATAATTATTCAAGTTTATACCCCTATTGTATTGTCCGATCAACAATACTAAGGTAGACATGTTAAGGTGTAGATGGCAGCAGTGGTTCTCCTTCTATTCGCATAATTTTTGCCAGAAAATAACGGTTTTGTGTTATTTTTCGTTTTTTTAATTGTTGATCTACTAAATGAAATTATAATTCGTGCTCATTTCGTGTTACATTGTTTTACTGTGAGTGTGTAAAAAAATACAGTTTTTTTCAATAATTTAAAATGAATGTAAATGACAAACGGTATTGGTAAGTAATACATTTTTTTTGTTGTTGTTTTCATAGTTGTGTTATGTGGGTATAGTGAATTTAAACATAACTTTTTCATAAATTAATGTTTCATAGTGAAAAATTATCGTTTAGTTGGTTGGGTACTTAAATACCCAAAAGGATAGAGTATGAAAAAATTTGTTCGGCTCAAAGTATTATAACAAATTACGATCTATTTTGATAAACATAAATTTTATGAAAATTTTCACAGGACTAGACCATTGTCCCTAAGCCAAGCCTTGAATTTTCTGGAAAGCTTGTCCGATGATGATGAAATTCCAGCCGAAGTTATTATAATACCTACGACGAATAATTCCGACAAAGAATCTGGCGATGAGGATGAAGTTGATATAAATCACCTTACTGGAAAAACACTAGCCGCCGATGTTGCTCTTGTGTACGATAAAGACACCTCTCAACAAGATAATATTCAATCCGAACTGCAAATCCATGACGATGATGAAATTGAAGGCAATCCACCACCATCAAAAAGGCGAGCTGCCATTAAAGTCCCGAGATTAGATCAAAATTGGTGTTCATGCAAAAACGAACAAAAAATCAAACTGCTTCAAAATTATTACAATAACGTAACATATATGCCACCTAAAGTAATAGAAGCAGTGTTGTAATCACACCAGACGACATATGTGCTATGTTCGGTGTCCTCATAGTCAGCAGCTACATTCCATTACCTCGGCGAAAAATGTATTGGGAGAATCGGCTTATTTCTATTTCTAAATACATGAGCTTATTTCTAAATACATGCGCCGAAATAAGTTTGTAGACGTGTTTACAAATTTACATTTTAGTGATAATAAGAATTCCACCAACAATGACAAACTTTTCAAGAATAGAAAGCTCATTAACCATTTAAATGGCAGGTTCATTCGATTTGCGCCATTTGAATCAAGTTTAGCAATAGATGAGTCAATGATTCCATACTTAACTTATGAAATGCAAGCCAATACGATTTGGATTTAAATCTTGGGTACTTGCCCAACGCCTTGGATATTGTATACAGTTTGACATATACCAAGGACGAAGTGCATCGAACGAGAGTCCATACGGTTTAGGTGAATCTGTCGTGCTAAAATTTGCCAGAAAACTCAGAGATTATTATAACTGTCCATTTTCTCTCTTTTTCGATAATTTTTTCACGAGCTATCGAGTTATTCATGGGCTCATTGGACTGGGGTTCGGTGAAACTGGTACAGTAAGATGCAATAGACTACGCAATATTTCAATTCCAAGTGACAAAACAATGAAATAGAAAATAAGAGGATATAGTGTGTCATTTTAAAATAAAGAAAAGAACATGTTGACCACTTGCTGGAAAGACAACCAACCGGTAACAATTTTGTCAGCTCAATTTGGACGTGAGCCTCGCTATAAAGCAAATAGATATATAAGAACTGAACGTAAGCGAGCGGATATTAGTATGCCCAAATGTATTTTTTTTCGGTTTTTACAGGCCATTATTGGCCCGTACCGTGTCAACAATCTGACTCCAACAGTTTTGATCACGAGCCAGCTCTTCATACTGTTGCAAGCAGTTGAAAGATGTCAAATCGCTCTCTACGCCGTGGAACCATCGTCGCCGACAGCGACCTCTTCGCCTACCGAAAGGCGGTTCTCCCTTCAAAGATCGCTGTATCATTCGTTTCGGATCAGCACGCAGAACGTGACCGAGCCAGCGTATTCGCTGTCCTTTGATTTCATACACGATATCAGGAATTTGCATTAAATTCCTGATCTCGTGATTGAATAGAACTCGGTATGTGCCATCGACGTCGCGTTTTGGGCCATATATCACACGCATGATTCTTCTCTCGAATGTTAGAAGCTATCTTTCGTACTCATCCGTCAAGGTCCAACTCTCACATCCATACATGACAACGGGTCTGATCAACACTCTGTACAGTTTCAGCTTATCCGTATTTGCAAGATATTTTGATTTCAGCAGTGGACGTAGAGGATACAAAGCCCGATTGCCAGCGGAAAGGCGAACCTCGATATCCTCTCCCACACTATTATCGAGAGTAATGAGAGATCCAAGATACTTGAATCTCATCACTCCTTCAAACGTGTGGTTTCCACTACTGAAATCACTTGCGTCTTGGTCTCGAAAACCGGAGATCAGATATTTGGTTTTGAACTCATTGATTTTGAGACCAACGGAAGCTGAAAACTGTTCCAGTGGATCAAGTATCTCTTTCACTCCGTTGCCATTTAATCCAATCACACAGATATCTTCTGCATACGCAAGAAGTTGATTGGATTATCGGAATAAGATATTGTCCTGAGGTGTTGCACTTTTACGAAGGATGTATTCCAACATGAGATTAAAAAGTATCGGGGACAGCGCATCTCCTTGTCGAACACCAGAAGTAATTGCAAAAATTCTCGATAGCCTGTTCTCAACTTTGACACAGCATTGTGACTGCGTTACTGTCATTTTACACAGATGTACATATTTTTTGTGGTATTCTTAAATATTCAAGCGCATACCATAGCCTCTCTCGATTGATCGAGTCATAGGCTTGCTTGAAATCTAGGAATACCTGGTGTACATCGCGAGATGTTTCGTACTTGGAAAGAACCATCCGCACCGAAAAAACTTGATCAGTGACTGACCAAATTGGACGGAATCCTCCTTGGTAGTCACCGACAATTTCCTCCCCTAGAAGAGTAATTCTTCCCAAGATTATGTAAGACAGTTACTGATATGCTGTGCAAAGGAGAGCTATACCGCGATAGTTCTCGCATTTCATGCGATCACCCTTTTTTTAGTTGACCGAGATCTTAAGGTATGGTGCAATTCGGTGATTCCTTTAAAAAAACCACGCGAATTGTGCTCATTGCTGAGTTGTTGTACTCTTAAGACCTTGACCTTCCATAATTCGCGCTTTTTCTGTCTACAAATGTATTTAGCTGTCCTCCTAGCAAGAACTGCCTTTTGCTTCCTTGCAATTGTAAACCTAGTCTGCGCTTCATTGTGGGCTATATTGCGTTGCTCAACAGCAAGACGACACTCCTCATCAAACCAATCATTTTTGGGCTTAGTTTTCACTATACCGAGAGTGTGCTGGGCAGCATCGACAACCGAGAATACTTCCCAGACACTGTTCACATCATCATTGGATCGTAAAATGCTATTCCTGACAAGATCTTGATGTTTTCGATGCGTTTCTTCATTTATCAGACCTTCACAGGAGAATCGCGTTGTATATTCTCCTGTCCTCCCTGACTTGTACGAAAATTTCCATCATAGCTTTGCAGCAACCATAAAATGGAAGTCCAACACAGCCTTTTTTATCTGCGGCCCAATGAGAAAACCAACTCCAAGATTTCCGAGGTCATCTCCACTGTGTAGCAACGTATAGCCTCGGAACACATGGACTCCACTTTAAGATCATCGAGTTTCTTGGAGCGCTACGAGTTCCAGCCGATACTCCTTCATACATGTGATAAGGCCGTCCAACGCACCAGGTTTTCTTAGTGACTGCACGTTCCACGTGCTGATCCTCAATCTCGTATCCGGGTACTTAAGCGGGGGGTCATTGTTATTTAGGAGGTATCCGATTTTTTTGGTTTTTGTTGACATTTTTAACTGTAATTGGTTTTTACGGATGCGGGTCGTCAGCCCAGCGATCCAACCAGATTTAGTCGCCTCCTACGACAAGCTCTGGATACTGTGGTGGTATTCTATGGATCTCATGTTTCGTTCGAAATATTTACGAACCATGTTTGCCCCCAACCACAGGGCCCAACTGTATAAAACAATATAATACTTTTATGGGAGGTGTGGATCAGTTAGACAACAATGTCTCGAGTTTTTTTCGATGTCAGAGTTTTTTTATCAAGTACTGACAACAATGTCAGTACTTGACAAAAAAACTCTGATAATGATATCTTAGATATCGAAATTATAATAAGAAACAATAAAATAAATTGTGAACAGAAAAAAGTGTTTTTAAATTAATACTACATGTTATATGTTCATATAAAGTTCACAATTCGTCACAAAAAATATACTTCTAACAATGTCTCGAACTCTCGAATTAACATTCGCGGGAAAAAGTGATACATGCCGATAGTTTTATGGCTAATTGATATTTCTGTATGCAATGCTTGGATGTTGCATAGATTGATAAATGACAAAGATCAGCAAGTTGATCAATTGGAGTTCCGAAGGCGATTAGCAGACGAATTATTATCTCGATATGGTTGTGAGCCGCAAAAACCAGGTCCGTCAAGAACTTCGACTTTTGGAAAATTTGGTAAAGGTTCACACCTTATAATCAGAAGCGAAGATCGATTATGATGCAAGTTATGTACAATTAAGACCTACACGGTATGTTCAAGTTGCAAGGTACATTTACATGCGAAGTGTTTTGAAAATTATCATCAAGAATAAAATAAAATTTTCAAATAATTTTCATTGAATATGAATAGCAGACACGCTACGAACACATTTGGTCCAAATTACACCCAGCCAGTAAATAACAGCATAAATAAGATATGGGTTTAAATGGGATATAAGAGTTTTTCCTTTAAATTTGAAAGTTTTTCGATGCATTCATTTATTTTTTCGGCTGGGAATTTTCGACTAACTTTAACAGCATATGTGCAAGTGCTATACGTACACTCCACATATAAATGTGTTTTTGAGACACAATATTGAAGCAACCATTATTTATATAGATCCACATTTCTAAATGTGGTCACAAATTTGACCAACCGAACGGACTACCCCAGAGCCAACCGCGGCTCATATTTGATTGAAATAATTTTTCATTTATTTATGGATCCAGGTGGATACTTTCCAAACAAAAACAAATTATTTGACTATATATTAAGGTTTATTATATGTTTCTTATATCTTAATTTCTTATAGGGGCACCCTTTATTTTTAACTCATTGATAAAATTAGAACTTATGTATTGTTATTTTATCCATTATGTGCCGAATAATTCCAATTTTGGCTTTAAGGTAATAAAAAATTTGTACATAAAAGAGATATTATGTACTGGAAATATATAATGTTTCAAGATTATACATAAGTATATATAAATAGATATTGCAATTTCATTTCTTATATCGATTCAGTCAGTCGATCATTTGCGTTGGCTGAATAATATTCTAATTAAACTTTAAAAAAAAAAGTTTCTTATACTTTTGAAATTTCAATCTAAGTTATATTGTTCTTCGCCTTAAACTAACATCATAATTTGAGCCACTTACATTAACTTGGTATCAAATATATTCAACTGTAGTCATCGTTTGGATAATCTCCACTGTTGCCATAACATTGGTAAAATTATCATCCAGATAATTTATTGAGGTAGGTCAAGATGTGTTATTAAGTGTTAAGTTTCATATAAATTAGGGTTCAGGAACCCTTCACAAAAAAAATTTATCTTTCGTTTATTTTCTGTGTGCTCGTTTATAGTTTGGTTTATTTGTTAAAATTGTAATATATTGTGTATTCGTGTTGTGTTTAAGAAGTGAATTTATAGACAGCTTAGTGACAGTTTAGAGTGGGAGGTGTACCGAGTTCGAATCCCGATAAAGATTTTTCACCACCGGGATACTATCGGTGGTGTGAATGAACACATTTATGACCCCCAGTTGGAGTGTCGAATTCATAATCCATCTTCCATGTCAGTACATAGGCTGGTATGGAGCTATGCGTTGTGCAGAATTGGGTGTGGTCGATTTGACTATGTATAACCAATAAATTTTACAAGTTATCAGATATTTTAGGAAATCGTGTCTTAATTTTCGAAGCGATTTTGTGGAAAGGTTTGGAAATCGGTTAATTGAGGACGGTTGCTTATTATATGTGACAGTAAAAACAATTACCGTTTCTTAATTGGATATTAATGATGAAGTCCTTATTTAATTAAACGAAACAACAATTCTAAAAAAAGATCTTCATCATTAATATCTGATAACTAGAACGGTAAGTGTTCTTACTGTCACGGTAAGTATTCACACATATAATAAACCACGGTAAAATGTAAGAACCACAGTCATCGATTAAACGATTTCCTAACATTTTCTCAACTGCGAATTTAATTTGTTAAGAATTTGAGATTTGGCCAATTTTGCATTACATACAAACACTTACACCCACCAACAACTCAAACTAACACTTTCCCATTCAAATAATTAGATTACTAACATTTATTGTTGTATTTGGTTTTGCCGAACTATTGGTTTGGTTAGAATCTATTAGAACCCATTTCCTATCGTTTATGCTATATTCCGGGTAGATTTCTGATATTTGGCCTATTTTGCATTACATACAAACACGGGTGTAAGTGTTTGTATGTATCACTCAAACACTCAAACCAACACTTTCTCACATTCAAACACTTACACCTACCAAGCATTCAAAATAAGACTTTAATGAAATCTTATGTTACTAGCTTTATTCATACTACGCCCCTTTGTTGAACGATTGATGGGTTCAAAATTCTTGTTTTGAAGCTTTCATGATCGGCCTAGCAATAGTGTTTCGATAAATGGTGTGAGCGTGTGGAAAAGTATTTATAGATGTTGAATTTTTGAAACGCAATAAAGCATTCTTTGTTTCGAAAATGTTCATTAGCATTATTACTTTTTCTAAGAAGCTTAACGGTAAACACCCCATCCTCTTCTTGCATGATTTTTTCCAGAAATAGGCATAATAATAGACCTTTTTTTGGTTACATTCCCGCCAAACATTTTCTTACCTACATCGACGTATTGGTGCCAAAAATACCGTGTATCGGTATTAATTACAAATACAACAGCCAATAGGAAACCGTAAATCGAAAACAAAAAAATTTGAAATTTTGTTTTGTTTCACATTATAATACTGAACCACCGTTAGAGTGAATAAGACAAATGTTGTTTCGCTTGTGATTGGCTCGTTCATTATTTCAAAAAAAAAAAAATTGACTTTTTATTTCGCAAATCACTTGTCGTTCGTTTTTTGCCAAAAGTTTATTTTTGATTACTTATAAGGATTAATCACTAGATTATCAATTTTAGTTTAGTGAAAACCGTTGTTCAAAGCTAACGAAAAGTGTTTTTAATACTTTGTGTTTGTGAAACAATAAAATTAATTTATAATTAAAAGTGGTTGTATATCAAAATATTGTAAGTACCCTAATTTTCTTCAACTTAATCTTTATTATTATTTCTTAGAAAATTGTCTTATGTTTCTACAAAGTGTTATTTTCCTATTGCGAGTGAGTTCTTTATATAATTTACATTCATAGACTTTCGTAAATCTCTTTGTCTTAATTTTATTTTCTTAATCAATTGTTTTGTCTAATAAAACATTAAAGAACAATGCGTAAATATAAGAATGTCTTGTTATGCTTAACAGGAAATTAAAACTGAAAAACTATGTAAGGTTTGTGTTAAGAAAAATATTATAAGTTATGTGAGATGAAAAATACCGCAGACATTCGAATAGTCCGGATGAAGGGTGTCTCGAAATTCAACTGCGTACTTGAAGAACAAGAAATCCTTGCCTACTATTTGTAAAATATATAAAACACTTTATCTGACGATATTTTAATCGTGCCCTCCTCAAAGCAATGTGACGAAGGCAAATGGCCCCGTTAAATTACTCATATGTATTATTTTACTTGAATGGGCTCACCATAAGATTATATAGTCTTACAGACCTATTCAGTTCCAATATTTTTTCCTAGAAAACTGACATAAATAGTGGTCAATATGTTACCTATCTAGCCATCAAACTAGTGAAAGAACTCGAAACTACTCTAACACTGCTGCCACATATTGATGGTTTCCGTGAGAGCAAAAACACGATTTTTCTTATCTCAGATTGCACGGCAGGAGTATATGCTTTGACTCCTCTTAGGCAAAAAGTCGATTAGAGGCATGCCTGCTAAGAGACATGGCCCAATCTGATACCGTTTGTTTAAAGACTAAGCGCCCTGAAGTCTTGTTATTCCTCAACTTGCTACACACTTTAAGTACTCCCTTCGTTGTAATCAGTAAAAGTATTTCTCCTTCGTCTTTTGTTTCGATACCATAAAATCTGATCGTTGTAAAAACTGACTAGTGGCGATATTTTTCAACATTCGCGGCACGATAGATGCACTCCAAAGATCCCGATCTTTTGTTGAATTTGCACATTTAAGTGTTGAGCGAAGATTTAGGTCGCCCCTAATCTCTCATCTTACACGTTGATCTAACCGCTCAAAGTTTTGCTCAAGTTAATCTTCGATTACCGCTTTGATATCCGCCGGTCTGGGCAAAGTCCTTCAGTATATAGACAAATAATCTCCGATTCTGAACATAACTTTCATTTATTTCACAAATAATAGCCTGATGATCACTCATGGCGCAACACCGTGTACAGCAAGTATTTGTATTGAATCATGTATTCTTTTATTCGGTTATCAGCCTCGTAAGCCACATGCTGTTGAGAAGCGATATTGACTTAAACATTTTGTAGGCGAGCATTGAACAGTTCATAAATGGGGTTTTGAGTCTCGGCTCCGTTAAACTATGTATCTGTTTTTTTTAGAATTTCGGTTTTGTTTTCAAGGACCCGCCATGTTTTATGTGCGGTCTACTTTCACCTTCGAAATCGCACCTCCGGGTGATCAACTCCTTCTTGCCTGTTTTCTTGCCCATCTCCGCCATATGGGGACTCTCAAAACGAGGGCCAATGTTTGTGTGTGTGTGAATCAAGGAAGGAGAAAGATATTCGATTTACATTGGTGGGGATATGTGGGTACACGCAGTGCTGTGGTCAAGTATTTGGAGTCTGATGTCTATGTTCCTCTGCTAATGCAACAATCGGTTTGTTTTTTCATATTTAAAGTTTCAAAGTAATACAAGATTGGTAAGAAATAATTGTAGCAAATAATATTCCTTAGAATGCAACAATACCAGATGTAGGACTTAGGTAAATTTTTTTTGTCTGAATTAATGATAGCATTTTAAGGAAGCGAAATTGAAAAATCGAATAATATTTTTTTAACGAACTAGCAACGAGCAAATCTCATCCAAAATACCGTCGAAGATAGTGATATAAATGAAATTCGATTGAAATCATTTCCATATTTGGTCGAGCATATGATTTCAATGTATCGTTCGGCAAATTATAAGACGGAAATTTGGGGGATTTTATGCTCGTATGTTTATCTATAGTTACTTATATTTTGTGGGGTGTATCTACACATTAAATTTCCCAAATTTTATAATAATCTTAAAATTACATATCTAGCCAGGGTCAAAAAAAAATCATATAGCGGAAAATTCCATCATATAATTTTCATTATCAGTTCATTTAGAAAACAATCCAAAAACCAAATTATCACTCGGCAACAAGATTTTTAATAATGTGGCCAGTGTTGAGTTTTAAGAGCCCGTAAAGAGTTATTCAATATTACTTCCAACGGCCAGATGCTCAAGAATCCTTTATTCTCCAATTGGAATGCATCAACGACTATCTCTAAGAATTTCCAATATTACAACAAAGTGTGATTGGACTTCCAAGCCGTGGATTCCAAGCACATCAGACTTCCATATGCCCACTGATGTAAGCCAATCCCATAATAAAAATTCGTTATATAATATTTTGGATAATCTGAAGGACGCTATACCTGAGGTCTCGGGTTTTCCAAGTCGTATCGGTCTTAAACCATATTTGAAGGTAGTGTGATCATTATCTGGTCATGCAAAGCTATATGATTGAAGTTTTCGTACGTTTTTGTTTCTTTATAAATGAAGAAACACAACAAATATATCAAGGTCTGGTGGCAATACCTTAAAACCTCTGCCAACTGCCATTCGGGACAACGGTGGCAACATCATGTTCCACATCTGTCACAAAGTGTATTTGAATATTTCAATACAGGCCGAAGAGATGTTCATTCTAACTATTTCTATCTGGGCATTGATCTGTGCAATCTATTTTGGGACTGATGTCATTGCCAACTCTTTCACTTATTTACGTCGTATTTTACGCCATTACAAATCCAAATCGAGAACGTGCGGCTTTAGGACAGATTTACGTAGAACCATCTGAACATTGCATAGATCTATGCCAGCCTATAGTACTGACGTGGAAGATGGGTCGGCCGATGAATTCTGCACTCCAACAGAGGGCCAGGAAAAATTTTCACTACAGATGCAGATGATATCTGTGTGATAAAGTGACAATGGAGTGAAAGGGTTGCTTGAACCACTAGAACAGTATTGGTTGTTTAGATCCAGACACAATTTTTCAGTATTGGTAACAACACGTAAGAAGGAGTGATGAGATTTAAATATCTTGGACCTATCACTTCTCACGATGATAGTGTGAGATATAATTTCAAGGTCGTCCGCCTCGCGCTCTACATCATTTCTGAAGTCAAAATATCTTGTAAATGTGAGTGAGTTGAAATTATACAGAGTGTTGATTGGACATGTTGTCGTCATATATGGAAGTCCTTAATTCAAAAAGAATTTCAATTGACAAGTGAGGTGGCTTTTAATATTCGAGTTTTATATGGACGAATGAGATTCTCATGCCAAACCGTGTCGAAAGTCTTAGATATATCCATCTTCTCCATGTTGCTCAAGAGCGAGATTCGATTTGTTTACAACATACGTCAATAGATCGGTTGTGGAGCGACTTTCGGGGAAGCCATATTGTTTATCTGAAATAATTTTATTAATCTCAAGATAATTCACCAATTGTTGGTTAATGCATTTCTCAAAAACTATAGCCACGGCTGAAACAATTGATATTGGCCGGTAGTTTGAAGGGTCAGTTTTATCACAACCACGTTTAAGAACCGGTTGCACCATCGCACTCTTCCAGGCGTTCTGATATTTAACTTGCTTATAAGAAAGGAGAAAAATTTTAGTTAATATTGAAGCCAAGTCACTGGCAAACTCCTTCAATATTCGAACAGGAATTCCGTCAGGTCCGGTGGCCTTATTTATATCCATTGCCTTCAGGTTCCTGATGACAATTTCCTCCGAGAAGTTGACAGGATCCATTTTGGAACCACAATACGGAATTGACGGAGACGTAACTCCATCCGGGACAACTAAGGTCGAATTCGAAGTGAAGACGTTTGCCAGTAAGTCGGCCTGCAAATATGGATCCACCACCAAAGCACCATCTGCACATTTCAATGCTGAAATAGATGTTTTAGAAATATTAGCAACCGCATCGGACCATCTGGTAAAAATTGCGATCGGAGATTTTCAACTCGGAAGCCTTAGCGGCTTTCTTGTTGTCGGCTATTTTCGCTTCCTTCAAATTTCATTGCGCTTTTATTTCTTGTGAGCAGATTTATGTTGTCTGGCTGCTTTGGCGGCTTCTTTTGAAAAGATTTTAAAATTAGAATTGGGATTGGAAAAGGATTATGGGATATATTTATTCATTCCATGTAGAACGGTTTCGGTGAAATTGGAAACGGCGTCATCTATTTGATTGTTATAAAAACAATGGTTCTCCCACGGGAAATCTTGAAAAAATTACCGTAACCCATCATTGTCAGCCTCGTTAAATTGCCATAGGCGCCTTGGCTGCTGTCTAAATTCTGGTGGTGTTTTGACAAATATTTTTACGCTTATCAGGTTGTGGTCAGAATTTCCAAATTCCAGCCTCAAAACGCGCTTCCATGGAATGCGGAATTACTGTCAAACAAAGATCCAGAATATGATTGCTTGTAGAATTTTGACATTCAAATGTGGAATGCGAAGCAGTAAGCCACTCCGCCTGACGACCAGCACAGTTCGTATTTACCATGCTTTATGGTGGGAATTAGCGTCACCAACCATAATTAATTCGCAGTAGGGATGTTGATTGCGAGTGTCATCACATTTGTCTGACAAAACTTTAAAGATCTCTATAAACTAATTAAAAAAGTAGAATTCGTTCTCGTAGATGTTTTTTTGTTTTGTTTGTTTGTTTTTCATCTCTTATCTGTTTCGGGGCTCGAGGCACTTCCAACTCTTTCGCGGTTCCATTACAGCCAAATCGAGGACGTAGGGCTATAGGTCCGATTTACGTAGAACCATCTGCATATTGCATAGCTCCATGACAGCGTATAGTACTGGCATGGAAGATGGGTTGGCCCATGAATTCTGCACTCCAACAGGGGGTCATAGAAATGTTCATTCACACCACCGATGGTAATCGTATGGTGAAAAATCCTTTTACCATCCTGTTCCTATCGGGATTCGAACACGGTACCTACCGCTCCAACTGCCGCAGCTTTAACCACTGCGCCACCTGTGCGGTCTAGTAGATGTTATGAGATACTTATGTTTCCGTTAGCACTAATATGTCGGGTTTGCGTGATTCGAGATGTTGATGTGCGCAATTTTTATTAGTCACGAGTCCACGGACATTGGCAAAATGAATCGTAAGGCTATCAATTTTATCTTTACGAGGATTATGCCTCGCCCCGCGATCCAAAGAGGCATTTTTCGGGGATTTTCTAATTTTTCTACTCACTATTAAAAAAACATTATGGTACACAAATAAAACCATAAATAAAAATAAAACATGAAATAATAAATGCAAAACTACAAAGTTAAAACAAATTATAGGTAAAAACTATATAAGTCAAAAATTATAGGAATTAAAATAAAGTTTTACGGATGTGGGTGAAGCCCAACAATCCAACCGTTTTAGTCGCCTCTTACGACAAGCAGTGGGTACTGTGATGGAATTCTAACCACAGAGGCAAAAGGTTCAACGACATCATTTATCGAAATGCGAAGAGACCACGGACGAAGACGAAAACAGTCAAGGGTCAAGTGATTAGTGGTCAAAGAAGTAGCTAGTTCAAATCTTACCATCTTTTCGAAGCTTCAAGCGAGTCGCTTAGCCCTATACAACGAGTAAACCAACATAATGAAAATGCAGCGAGTGAATCGAATTGAGTTATAAAGACACTTCTACACTGATTAATGGATGGAAAGATCGAGAATCCATATGGAATCGGTTAAACCCTATTTTTTTCCCATTTTCTTTAAAGTTGTCAATATTGTCTCTGATGTCCTTGTCCCTCGTTATATTTACAAACCAACCACAAAGAAATCATAGTTGTTGAAATGTATACATGTTGCTCGCATTTTGCAGCGATTATTAGTCGACAAATCAAATCAAAAATTGAAAACTGTTCCAGCGTTTTAATAATTTTGATTATGTTCTTTTTGATTCTAGATAAATCAAATATCAATAAAATTGACGAAGGCTAAAACTTTTTCTACAATACTACAGCTCTTCATTAAGGCCTATAAACAATATATATTCTTGTTGAACAATTAAATCAAACAACTTAAACCGTATCACCGATATGAACAGCACGGAAATCTTTGATAAAATGACCGAATCCGGTGACTGTTTTGAAATATTGCGGTTTTGTTTTGATGAGTATAGAATAGTGACACTAACCAACCTTTGCTTCTCCTCATTCAGCGGGGAAGAACACCTAACAGCGCACGCATTATTTGTGGCCTGTAATGTTCTGCTTGAAGGGACTAATGATGTGTTCCTAGACATGTACCAAAACAAATTTTTAACAGGTGGTAATTTGGAAACATTAACTCCCGATGTGCAGTTACTCCTTAATATTTGTCGAAAGAAGAGTACTATTTACATACCAGAACTACTGAATAACAATCATTGGGTTCTGGTTGTAATTAACGTAACCAAACGTTCTGTCATGGTGTATGACCCAAACAATTCGCTACGCAGTTCAAATGATTTATGTAAGAGGGCGATTGCATTTTATCACAGAATGCAAATACATTGGGATGAAGATTTACTTTTGCTCAAACACCGTCCACATTATGACCTTCCAATGCAACATGATAACTATAATTGTGGACCACTAATCTGTTACGTAGTGGGTTTGTTGTCGAATAAGCAGTTCATCTCCGATATTCATTCGCCTAATATTTACAGGTACAAAAGGGCAATGATGAATTATCGAATTTGCTTGAGAGAGTTAATGATAGAAAGGGCATATTGTGAGCCTTTCAATTGTATCATTTGTTTTAAAAGGGTCTATGTAAAACAAAATCATAAAAGGTGTAGAAAATGCAAAAGAGTAACGCATATTTCCTGCTCTTACTACCGACCTGATGTCATAGTGACAACTAGATGCAAATATTGTAAATAAATTATATAAGCAAGCGTGATCGACAAAAGTTGTGGTGTTGCAAATCATCTATTCATATATAGCAGGCAGTAAATTCCTAACCGAAGATGACAGAACCAGGATTTATTGATTACCACCTCCCTTCAAGATATCAGAACAATAGCAGCCACCAACTGGCAAAAGCAGAATTAAAAAAAAACACAATCGAATAATAATGCTTACGCGACTCAATGGCCTGAACTTCATAGATTATATTTCCCTACTAATACATAGACATGCCATCATACAGCAGAAGCGGGTTGACGACGCAAAATGAAGTCTCAAAATATTAAATTCAATCAAAATCATGAAACAAAGCAAGTCTATAGAATACTAGGTAAGATCGAAAATGAAGAGCTTCTACGGAAACCGAAATTAGAAAGAGCAATTGGAAATGGATCGGTCATATACTGAGAAAGACTTCGAATTCCATAACACGAATATCATTGAAATGGAATCAACAACGTCAGGAAGCCAGCAATGATCCGGAATAAAATGGTGTTAGCTGAAGCAAAGAAACTCGGTAAAACGTAGTTGAAGCTGTAAACAATAGCCTCCAATAGAGTTAGATGATCCAGTCTTACCCAACATCAAGTAAAACATGCCACAACTTAATCGTCACGATAATTGTTACTAATGACAATTTTTTAAATGTGTTTTGTTTAATAAAACTACTAACAATTATTTAATAAAATTATAAAAATTTTAAATAAAATTATAAAGAAGCAAAGAAACTCGGTAAAACGTAGTTGAAGCTGTAAACATGAGCCACCAATAGAGTTAGATGATTCATTCTTTAGTGTACCCAACCTCAAGTAAAACAAATCATAACTTAATCCTCACGATTAAGATTACGAATACCAACTTTTAAATAAAATTATAACATAACCAAGAAATTTAACCAAAAAATATAACAATTAAAAAATTAGATTTTTAGACCTCTCAATGTATTTTATCGTAGAAATCAAATATTATTTGATGTATTCTTTATTGTGTAAGTGTAAATTATGTGTGAATAAAAACTATTGGAATATATTTCCTTAGATCACTTTTTTTTTTTAAATATGAGACCCAAACGAACAGAGATTTGAGATTCCACTGCATGACAACACAAATTTTGACATAATTCTGACAGGCAGAGTACGCCGAAACGATTAGAGGCTTGACTTCAGACAGCAGAGAATATACTAAACGTGATTGCATCCCTTATGTCTGAAAAACAATTTCCATTTTACCTACATTTTACTGTACTTGGTTGAAAATTCGCAACATTACCAGGAGATCGAAACCATTCCTTTAGAAACATTCGGTAAACATGGCTGTGCGATTTTTAAACGCCGTTCCAGCAATGAATAGTGAGCAACCAAAGACCTTCACAATCCTGACTTTCCCACCTGCAATCCAAAATATTTTCACAACAGCAAAATGTCGGTTTTCGATAACAAACCCAAAATGGGCGAATAGTAAAAACGCGGTCAATTTCATTGAAGTAGTAATTTAATTATTTTCCTTAAAGCCTGATTTCCATTATGAAAAATCTACTGACAAAATAGTCAAAGTAGGATAAAAACATTATTTTTCTTAAAGTGCGAGAGAAATAAAAAACATATCCAGTATAAAAAATTTATTCAGTACTGAATACATTTTTATGGTTACTGAAAAATTTATTATAGCAGTACTGACAAAATATATGAAGAGAAGTATTTTTATTCAGTACTGGAGAAATATTTTATAGGAAAACTGTATATGGAGGAGAAATCGTTTGTATGACTTCATTATGAAGCATTTTATAGTAGTTATTTTATGGTCAATTGATAATTTTAACATTTCGTTTCGTGTCATTCATCTTAATTCATTGTGAAAATAATTTATATAATGAATAATTATGTTAAGTTTATTTTTTTTAAATTTATTGTTGTAGATTCAAAGTGTTTTCTGTCTTTTTTTTCAACAACAAAAAAAAATTTGAAATTTATTGGTTATGTTATAAGCATCTGTCAAAATATATCCACTATAAAAAAGAGAAAAAAGTAAAAAACTATCTCTGTCACTCTGGTGGTATTTTTGATTTTTTTCTCGCTTTGGTTTTTTCAGTAAAAAATACTGACAAAATTGTTTTCATAATGGAAATCAGGCTTAATGTTGTGTTCTTGTTGACTTAAAAATATATAAAATAAAAAATGACCAGAAACCACGAACTATTCGAATTATTCGATTGGATTCCAACTACCAAACATCTGGTCTAATTAGAATCCACTTTTAATATTTAATTCGCCTTAATGTAGGCATTTAAATCTTATGAAACTATTGGTTTGAGTATTTATTTATATAGAAATCAGATATAATCACTTAATAGATGTCGTTACCTGCTCGATTTTCAATATTTTTTATATTGTTTTGCTTTGATCGTATTCGCAATATTCCGTTGTACTACAATCGTTTACTGACATGCGCATTGCATTTTTGAATTATGTATCGTATCGTCTCGTTTTCTTTGTAGGTGTGACTTCAGTGTTTTTGAATTTAAATTTCGGTTAGTGATGCCAGATCAAAATTTTATTTGTCCCCACAAATAAAAAAAAAAATACCTACTTTTTCCCTACATACATTTATTCAATTAGAATTGAATAAATGTAAAAGCAGTGGAAAAATAGGTTTGTCAACGAAATTTTTCAACTTTGAGACTCTCCACCAAAATTGCTCAACTGAATCTTGCGAATAGGTGTTTGCGAATAGGATTTTTGTATTTCATAAAAGTGACTTGGAAGAGTCCTCCATGCCAAATTCAATAGATTCTGATCTATTCTTTGGTTTTCGCAAATATTTTTAAAATCAAGCGCTTCAATTTGGATTCTGGCACCTAGTGATTGCAACCCGGTTTTCCGGTATCCGAAAAACCGGTTATTTTTGTTATTTTACAACACCGAAAACCCGATTTTTATTACATTTTAAAACCGGTTTGCATAATAATAGCTAATGAAATTTGGTACTTGTCTTGCAAGTGGCATTATTTGCATAGGAACAGATAATTATGAGAAACATTGAAAGACTAATTAAAGATCGGTTAGTTCTCCGATTGTTAAGAGAGTTTCTCATCACGCCGCAGTCTCGACAGTGTTTCACAAAATAATTTATTGGCTATTTTGAATGTGTTATATTGTAAAGATAAATCTTCTATAGCTCGAATACTTTGAATGCATTTAAATAGACAGAAAATGATGGTATGTTTGATATGTATGATGATTCCGAGTCAGACGGTGATGATGATAACTCTCTGAAAATCCAATGCAGTAAATCCTGATCAACATAATTTTAACGTTTCATAAAGTACGAAAAGTTATAAAACTTCTTAGAAATACACCAGTGAAAAACGACGACAATCTTCAAAAATACATTTGGACAAACATAGTAGCCAACTGGCAATTGACATGAAAATGGAGCCAAATTAAATAAATGCCAAATTAAAGAAAGACGAACTGATTTATCTTACTTACTGTAGTATCTTCATTATAAATACACAGTGCCGGATGCCGAAAAATATGAACATGCTAATATTTTCTGGAATCTTGCTAAATCATTGTTAAACTGATTGTTTAATGATTGAAAGAATGTCTGGCACAATAAAAAATAAAAAAATGTTGTCAGGCGATGACGATAAGATCGAGGTAGAAGAAAAACAATCCCAATCTATTAAACCAATACAGAAATAAGAACCTCCAACAGTGGTTGTGATGAAAGATTATTCATATAGGTCTAAACACTAACGTTCATCGTAATGGGATCAGAGACCTGGAACTCAAGATAGTGTACAATTTTCTACGGTCGATTCTACCGACCAGCATGGAACCAGAAAGAGCATTTTCGGCGTCAGGAAGGATGCATGAAATTCGATCACGTCTAGTGGATAACACAATAGACATGTTATGTTTAAAAACAATAGTTTGGCTAAATTGTTTATTATTTGCATTTGAAAAAAACTATTTCAAATACAAATATAATATAATAGATTTTTTTTTAACTATTGTTTTTTTAAATTCTGGTAACCATTTTGTAGAAATTAAAAATATATTTTGTTAAAAAAGCCCGGTTTAAAACCGGAAACCGGTTTAAAACCGGAAACCGGTTTTGTTTTGTAAATAAAAAATCGGTTTTATGATATCACCCCAAATTTGCAATCTATAATATCACCCCAAATTTGCAAATAGGAAGTCGTTTTTGAATTTCTTCCAGTGCAACAATGTAAAATTCCAGACAATCAAGCTTAATTCGTTCTGATTCCTAAATAAATTAAGTCGATCGAAAGATAAATATGTGGCGATCTGATATTGGCTGTTGGTTTAAGATCGTTCGGTTTAGTAAAATTCTGTCCAATATTCTTAAATATTAAAGTACATTCAGATTGGAGTTGACCAATCAAAGGTTTCTTTAATTGAAACAATGCATTAAGCACATTAAAAAACTCTATAGAACATACTTCAAGATATATAAATATGCTTTGGTACACATATTGTGTAGCTCTTGCAAAATTCCTTCTGTCGATTTAAGCTTGTCCGTTTTGATAGCTTCTTTGAAAAACTGTTGTAATACACTCCAATTTTCTAAAATTCGTTCCACACATTTTTGGTGTGACAGCCAACAGATGATTTTAAATTTTTTTTATTTTGAATCCCGAGGATGGTTTGGATTTAATTGAGTTGTGAACATCGTTTTTAGCTTCCAGAAACGTATACACCTATTTGTCTTAATAGGTCCTCTGGTGCACGAGGGAGAGCAAGACATGCCTTGCTCGCGATTAAAGCTGCGCTGTGGCATATACATTTGATTATAATAGCATATGGATTGTCTACAAGCAGTCGTGACCCAAAATAATTTTAATCGCCTACCATCATATTAGCCCCGTCACTACAGAATCCAATGATATTTTTAAAGGGAATACCTGCATAGTTACATATTTAACCACATTAATTCTTATAAAATTACAGAAACGTAATCTAGAAATATAAATACGTACCAAAACTGTTAATCAACGTTTTAAAATTTGCATATAATGCAGCGGCAGTACAATCAGAACCTACAGGGAGTAAATCCAATAGCTGCACATTTATTTGGCCATTTTCGGGACTGACATATCGAACCAAAATACACAATGACTTTGTGGTAGCAATGTCGGTACTTTCGTCTATCATTATTGCAAAATTTATTTTCTTTTAAAGTTTCAACTAAACTATTGGTTTCCTCTGCAGCCAGAACATTTTTGACATTTACACATTTGGTTCGCCCTAACATCGCTTTTTTACTATTTCAGAATCAGGCACTTTTTTTTTAATAAAGGTAACAAATGCTCACTAATTTGAATGGCTACGTTATGTTCTGCAAAGAACAGATTAATATTTTGTTTTGATTTGACAGTTTTGGATTGTACATGAACACACACACACACTAATAATGACTAAAATCCACTGACGAATACGATACGCCGCGCGGTTGTTCGATCGAATTCATTATTTTCATATAAGTACATAATTTAGTATTTATTTATTTTACTAGTCTTATAAAAAAAACTTAATATAATTTTATTTTAAATATCAATAAAATATATTAGACAATTTAGATTTAAATATCAATAAAATATATAAATATATTTTATTTTAAATATCAATAAAATATATTTTAAATATCAATAAAATATATTCTATTGCAACAATAGAAATGGGGCATTAATTACATTGTTAGGCTTAAACTATTAACTAGAACTCTAGGTTTACCTTCAGTTCGATACTTTATGGTTAAATTGATGCCATTGAAATTGTCTGGTCAAAAACGACTATTAGCTATTATCATGCTTATAGAAGTTATGGATTGGATTCAATTAAAATATTGATATTAACAATTTTTGAGCTCAGAATCAATTGCAAACGACATTGTTATCGGTGGAGGCGCTGTAAAGGGTAGAGCAGCCGTCATACTGCGATCCCTTTAGACTCATCCTCCTATCGAAGATTCGTTATAAAATTATTTAAATTTAATATATAATTTTAATTATGTAGACAAAATTTTATTTTTGTTTCTCGGAGTCGGACTCAATTATATACTTGATAAAAAGGGAATGAACCAAATAACCATACGCAACTTTCAATTTTATAACATTGGCGATTGGAATGGTTCTCTAGCGGAAGATAGTGTAACTGTCGCACCCAGATAAATGTCAATATTTGTGTATTTCCTAAAATGCAAATAGCTATAACTTATTTAAAAACATACGACGGGTCATATATACATATTTTCAGATATACTCGAGTCTAACTAGATAATAAAATAAAATATTAGGAGACATTTAATTTAGCCATATTATTAAAATGAAAAACTGAACTTTTTGAATTATAAATTTAACTAAAACCAAATTCTTTTGTTATCCTATAAAACATAAAGAAGATATTTCAAATTAAATTGAATAATAAATATATTTTGCTAACTTATATTTGAAAAACAATATTGAACATTTTTATACAACTTTTTAAGACATAAACGTATGAAATTTGACGTTTACTTAATATTTTTATCTGGTTATGACAGTTATTTTTTTCTCCGATAGGTATCGCATTTTAAGTTTTCCAATCGTCAATTCTGTTCATACCAAAATTTATCCACAACCAAAACCAATCAACCAAATATGTTCACTATTTTGACAGGATGTAACCCTCGAGACACATACATGGAATAATTATTCAAAGCACCCATTAACACATCGAACAAATTTTAGACAAAACCAAAACTGAAAAATTTATCAACAAAAACAATTTTGATAATACATTTTTTCGGTTAAAATTCTCTAAAAGTAGGGAATTTTCCCTACATCTGGCATCACTCATTTCGGTAGATCGAAACTATTATAATGTCAAGCATAAACAATAATTTGTAATTTCTGAAATGGATACAAATTTTTCGAAATAAGTTTACTTATTTTTTAAACTAGATATTAAAAACGATTGTCCAATTAAATAATATATTTTGAGTGTATGGTTTTTGGTTGCTTTTAGGGGCAATTTGGTTTAAAATAGCTAGTGTGTTCTAAGATTTCATTGCTGTTTGTCCCGAAGTTTTCACTTTATGATTTTTACTGTTACCATGTTTCCATGAGCCGAGTTAATTTAGGTTTAGGTTTCGTTGGGTTATTAACATGGCGGCGCTAATCCGTATCGTTTCCATGAACAAGTACAGAGTAGAGTTAATTTGACAGATGAGTTTAAGTAAAAATCAATTCAATATATTTTCTATTACGTTTCGTTGTATTTCAATGAGTGAAGTTGAAATGACCAGAAACCACGAACTATTCGAATTATTCGATTGGATTCCAACTACCAAACATCTGGTCTAATTTAGAATCCACTTTTAATATTTAATTCGCCTTAATGTAGGCACTTAAATTTCATGTAGTTATTACGTTTGAGTATATTTTATATATAGAGAAATCACGTGAAATACAATATTAGCTTAATAGATGTCGTTACCTGCACGATTTTCAATATTTTTTATATTGTTTTGCTATGATCGTATTCGCAATATTCCGTTGTACTACAATCGTATACAGACATGCGCATTGCATTTTTGAATTATATATCGTATCGTCTCGTTTTCTTTGTAGGTGTGATTTCAGTGTTCTTGAATTTAAATTTCGGTAGATCGAAACTATTATAATGTCAAGTATAAGCAATAATTTCTAATTTCTAAAATGGATACAAATTTTTTCGAAATAAGTTTACCTATGTTTTAAACTAGATATTAAAAAATATCATCCAATTTAATAATATATTTTGAGTGTATGGTTTTTGGTTGCTTTTAGGGGCAATTTGGTTTAAAATAGCTAGTATGTTCTAAAATGTCATTGCTGTTTGTCCCGAAGTTTTCACTTTATGATTCAGTTAAAATGTGTCTTCCGATTGAGCATGTTTACATTTTTTTTATGAATTGAATAAAATTCAAATTAAATAAAGTTTAAAGGGATAATTTCAATTAACATTTTTATAAACATTTTCAAATTATGTCTTCATACACGTGTGCCTATGAAGCGTGCTTAAATATTTGCAGAAGTGGAAACTTTCAATTTAGCCACGGATAAAAGAAGAAATGTTTGGATTAAACATTCTGGAAATAACAATTTAAAACTATCCGCTGAAAATACAAAAACACCGTTAAAGTTTTGTGAGAATCATTTTTATGACGCAGATATTAGAATTTTAGGCACGTAAAAGGTTTTAAGTAAGAACATTTATCCAAAATCATTTCCGAATGTTTTTAGATGTTATCAAAACGTTTTCAATAGATTCGATAGATTATTAACCACTCCGAATTAAAAAAAGGGTATTAAAAGATAGCTAGTGAACCAGCAATGTCTATGCCGGAAATTACTGATGATGCAGATGCAGAGAAACTCAAAAACAATCGCCATTTCATGATGATCATCATTTGTCCTTAGAAGTGAATCGATCTGCTGGACCAAATTATGAATTAGGATTTTCAATGCCTGCAGTGTCAACCATTCGAAGATGGCATTCAAATATTATTTTTCGCCCGGACTAATGAAGAGTGTGACAGATATGCTTCAAATCAAAAGTACACAACTTTCCAAAATGGATTACAAGTGTGTTTTGTTGTTCGATTAAATGACAATAAAGCCTGAATTAGAATACAGCTCGCCTGAAGATATAATTTATGGATTTTTAGACCATGGCCATTTAGGTCGAAGCAATATAATTGCAACACATGGTCTTATTATTATGCTACGAGGATTAAACCGCAACTGGAAACAGACTCTAGGAATTTACATTGGGAATGTCAAATGCAATGAACTGGATAAAATTATTTTAAATTGCCTTTCTGAAATAACACGACGAGGGTTTGAGGTGTGTGCTTTAAACTGTGACCAAGGAAGTAGTAACAGAAGTTGTTATAAAATTTTGGGTGCATCGGTATCTAAGCCATATTTTTTGTTCAATGTAAGACATATATTTCTGTTATAAGACGTGCCACACTTGATCAAAAGTATTAGAAACCGATTACTTGATGCTGATATAATAACACACTTTGGAAGAGTATCTTGGAAAATTTTGGAGAAATTGTTCGACTTTGATGAAGGCACCATTAAAATATTTTATAAATTAACAAGGGAGAATATTCGACTCAATGCATTTGAGAAGTTATCCGTAAAATTACCAACTCAAGTATTCAGCAGAAATGTTTCTATGGGCATTTTTGCTGCAATCGCTAATAATTTTTTTAGGGAGGTCGAAAAAAGTACTGCTACAGCAACAGCTACATTTATTGGTTGGCTCAGTAACCTATTCGATAATTTAAATAGCGCCACTAAATTTTCAAAAAATCCAGATAAAAACCCAATCTCTAAAGATCAAAAGATATTCTTGAACATCTATGTAAAGCATCGAAAGATGACTTGTTCATTTAGTGACGGTAAAAATAAATTCTTGTCATAAAACGTTCAAATACTGTTTGATCATACCAATAACGGGTCGTTTCTCCCATGATCGAATCTTGACATATGCACCCCAAATGCAACAGGCTAAAAGAAGTCAAATTACACTAGTAATCAACAAGCACAATTTCCTAGTCACAGGAAGGAAATAGCCAAAATTTATCCAATTTTTATTCCATAAGATCATCCACAACGCCCAGGTGGCGCAGTGGTTAAAGCTGCGGCAGTTCGAGCGGGAGGTACCGGGTTCGAATCTCGATAGGGGCAGGATGCAAAAGGGATTTTTTCACCATAAGATTACGATCTGTGGTGTGAAGGAACACAACTATGACCCCCTGTTGGAGTGCAGAACTCATGGGCCAATCCATCTTCCATGTCAGCACTATAGGCTGGCATGGAGCTATGCAATGTGTAGTTGGTTAGGAAAATGGGACCTATAGCCGTTCATCCTCCATTTGGATGTAATGGCGTAAAAGCAAGGACGTAAATAAGTGAACCGCGAACAACTAGGAACCACCAATCTTTATTATATAAAAGAAACAAGTTGGGCCATGTACATATTGGCCAATAGCGCAAATCTCAACATACGGCTGGGGTTGTAGTTCTGCTGGTAGTAAGTGGACATGATATCAATTCAAAATCAGAGGAGATCGAGAACGACACTCGTGGTTCCTAGGAAAGTTTTTAGGAAGAACTTCACACGTGTGTAGTTGAGAATAAAGTATTTTCTAATTTCAATATTACAAATAAAATTCTATTGATGTGATGTAGGATTTTTGTCCCGGTTTTTCTGAAGAACGAGAAAACTCTAGGAAAGTACCTATGATGCGAATTGATTACTTATTATGGAATTTTCGAATACTAATCACCCAGAGGACCATTAGAGTTTCTAATGATGATATTTTTTTGTCATTTTATGTACGGTTTCTTTTATTTAAATCGTTTTGCTTATTATTATGAGTGCTATAAATCGCTATGCTACACACTTACTACAATTCCAAGGAATATAACTTAGGTCTTATATTTTGTGGATTAGGCCTACCGGGGATACCACTTAAAAAAAAACGCACCAAGCACTCTTCCCCTTGGGAGGTGTGGAAATGAGTGCAATTCACCTTTATAGAATTCCAGAATATTTATGAACCCAAATCATTAATATCAAATAAAATATCCATTTTAAATCGGCAACAATATTCATTAAGCATTATAAGTACGCCTATGAGATTTCTCTTATTTCAATATTTTATCAAAATCGGAAACGCTTCACGTAATAAGTAATATTTTTATTGAGATGATAAACTAATAGATAACGCGAATGAAGAAACAGATTGTGGGGCACATAATCTTCCACTGACAGGTAATTTGGTAATAATCTACGTTGAAAAAACAAGATATGAAGAGGAGAGATCATCCATCAAAGTTCGCCATTATATTATAGAAGCAATGGACAATAGCAGCCAATGAAGTAAAATGAGGAAATCCAAATAAAACCGAAATTTCATAATGCACCACTTGAGGGATTTAAACGGGACGAAGAAGTCCTTTCATTATAAGTCGCTTTCATTATACGTCCTTTCATTTACGTCGCCGGTTGTAGCTTGATGGTTTATCACGGTGCGGCCTCGAGTTCGATTCCCAACGTTGACCAAAAATAAACATGCCACCGGATGACATAGAATGCGGTTGTGTGTAAAAACATTTGTTGGGTTGATCACCTTCAATGTGCACCAATCGTTAAAATGGTTCGTTAGGTCTCAGTTGAGACGCGGTGAGGGCCGTTTATGGCCTCTAAGCCATAGGTTATTTAATTTTAGATAGATATATACATATAAATAAATAAATATATATATATATATATATATATATATATATATATATATATATATATATATATATATATAAATATATATATATATATATATATATATATATATATATATATATATATATATATATAAATATATAGATATTTAAGTGATAGCCTGAGCTGAGTGACAGATAACTGTCACTCAGCTCAGGCTATATTGGCTCATAGTGACTTCCCACTAAAAACATGGGCGGTTTATTTATATAAATATATAAAAATATTTATATAAGTATATATTTATTTATATTTATATATATATATAAATAAATTTACATATATATATATATATATATATATATATATATATATATATATATATATATATATATATATATATATATATATATATATATATTTATATTTATATTTATATTTATATTTAAATTTATATCTAAATATATATATATATATATATATATATATATATATATATATATATATATATATATATATAAATACACAATTATTTTTATTTATTTATTTCATCCACCTAACAATGTCGCCTCACAATGTCGTCGCCTCCAGGTCCTCGTCCGTTAGGACGGGTGAGCAAAGTGACCTAGGTGTGGGGCGGGTCACGCTAAATGACGACAGATTGGCCGGTTAAAGTCTTATGCGGTCCGTGCCAACAAACTACCAGGCATGGGCCCATTTTAACAAAGCCCAGTCGCAAACAAAGTCCTCTGGATACCTGGCAACCTCCAGTTGTAAGTAGCCGTATCTGCGTAAACGGATCTCTGCGCAGGTGGGCAAAATTTTTCTCCGACAGGGACAAGCAAAAGCCGGCATGGTGACCCAAGGAACTGGGGACCTAGCGAGAGGCCTGTATGATAGCCTTTAATAAAGCCAAATGTACGAGAAAGGCTCAAGACTGGAACTCCTATAAGGAGGACCTCAAAATATACAAAAAAAAATTGAGGAGGACACGAAGGAGGTCATGAAGGCTCTCCTGCGATAAAGTGGAGGAAGTCTCCGAGACCTCTCGTCTTAAGAAGATACTGTCTACTAATCCTTCCAGTCCCAGTTATTTAATGAAACTGGATGGATCGTGGACTGCTTCTAGTGAGGAATCTTAGAAACTTTTCATCGAAACCCACTTTTCAGGAAGCTTCGACGATAACATACAAACACATAGACCGACAAACACATAGACCGACCAATCACCCAAATTAACACTTTCCCAATCAAATAATTAGATTACTAACATTTATTGTTGTATTTGGTTTTGTCGAACTATAAAAGTTTGATTAGAGTATATTAGAACCCATTTCATATGGTTTATGCTATATTTCGGGTAGATTCCTGATATTTGGCCAATTTTGCATTACATACAAACACTAACACCCACCAATCACTCAAATTAACACTTTCCCAATTAAATAATTAGATTACTAACATTTATTGTTGTTTTTGGTTTTGCCGAACTATAAAAGTTTGGTTAGAGTATATTAGAACCCATTTCATATGGTTTATCCTATATTCCGGGTAGATTCCTGATATTTGGCCAATTTTGCATTACATACAAACACTAACACCCACCAATCACTCAAACTAACACTTTCCCAATCAAATAATTAGATTACTAACATTTATTTTTGTTTTTGGTTTTGCCGAATTATAAAAGTTTGGTTAGAGTATATTAGAACCCATTTCATATGGTTTATGCTATATTCCAGATAGATTCCTGATATTTGGCCAATTTTTCATTACATACAAACACTAACACCCACCAATCACTCAAACTAATACTTTCCCAATCAAATAATTAGATTACTAACATTTATTGTTGTTTTTGGTTTTGCCGAACTATAAAAGTTTGGTTAGAGTATATTAGAACCCATTTCATATGGTTTATGCTATATTCCGGGTAGATTCCTGATATTTGGCCAATTTTGCATTACATACAAACACTAACACCCACCAATCACTCAAACTAACACTTTCCCAATCAAATAATTAGATTACTAACATTTATTGTTGTATTTGGTTTTGCCGAACTATAAAAGTTTGGTTAGAGTATATTAGAACCCATTTAATATGGTTTATGCTATATTCCGGATAGATTCTTGATATTTGGCCATTTTTGCATTACATACAAACACTAACACCCACCAATCACTCAAACTAACACTTTCCCAATCAAATAATTAGATTACTAACATTTATTGTTGTATTTGGTTTTGCCGAACTATAAAAGTTTGGTTACAGTATATTAGAACCCATTTCATATGGTTTATGCTATATTCCGGGTAGATTCCTGATATTTGGCCAATTTTGCATTACATACAAACACTAACACCCACCAATCACTCAAACTAACACTTTCCCAATCAAATAATTAGATTACTAACATTTATTGTGGTATTTGGTTTTGCCGAACTATAAAAGTTTGGTTAGAGTATATTAGAACCCATTTCATATGGTTTATGCTATATTTCGGGTAGATTCCTGATATTTGGCCAATTTTGCATTACATACAAACACTAACACCCACCAATCACTCAAACTAACACTTTCCCAATCAAATAATTAGATTACTAACATTTATTGTTGTATTTGGTTTTGCCGAACTATAAAAGTTTGGTTAGAGTATATTAGAACCCATTTCATATGGTTTATCCTATATTCCGGGTAGATTCCTGATATTTGGCCAATTTTGCATTACATACAAACACTAACACCCACCAATCACTCAAACTAATACTTTCCCAATCAAATAATTAGATTACTAACATTTATTGTTGTATTTGGTTTTGCCGAACTATAAAAGTTTGGTTAGAGTATATTAGAACCCATTTCATATGGTTTATGCTATATTCCGGGTAGATTCCTGATATTTGGCCAATTTTGCATTACATACAAACACTAACACCCACCAATCACTCAAACTAACACTTTCCCAATCAAATAATTAGATTACTAACATTTATTGTTGTATTTGGTTTTGCCGAACTATAAAAGTTTGGTTAGAGTATATTAGAACCCATTTAATATGGTTAATGCTTTATTCCGGGTAGATTCCTGATATTTGGCCAATTTTGCATTACATACAAACACTAACACCCACCAATCACTCAAACTAACACTTTCCCAATCAAATAATTAGATTACTAACATTTATTGTTGTTTTTGATTTTGCCGAACTATAAAAGTTTGGTTAGAGTATATTAGAACCCATTTCTTATGGTTTATGCTATATTCCGGGTAGATTCCTGATATTTGGCCAATTTTGCATTACATACAAACACTAACACCCACCAATCACTCAAACTAATACTTTCCCAATCAAATAATTAGATTACTAACATTTATTGTTGTATTTGGTTTTGCCGAACTATAAAAGTTTGGTTAGAGTATATTAGAACCCATTTCGTATGGTTTATGCTATATTCCGGGTAGATTCCTGATATTTGGCCAATTTTGCATTACATACAAACACTAACACCCACCAATCACTCAAACTAACACTTTCCCAATCAAATAATTAGATTACTAACATTTATTGTGGTATTTGGTTTTGCCGAACTATAAAAGTTTGGTTAGAGTATATTAGAACCCATTTCATATGGTTTATGCTATATTTCGGGTAGATTCCTGATATTTGGCCAATTTTGCATTACATACAAACACTAACACCCACCAATCACTCAAACTAACACTTTCCCAATCAAATAATTAGATTACTAACATTTATTGTTGTATTTGGTTTTGCCGAACTATAAAAGTTTGGTTAGAGTATATTAGAACCCATTTCATATGGTTTATGCTATATTCCGGGTAGATTCCTGATATTTGGCCAATTTTGCATTACATACAAACACTAACACCCACCAATCACTCAAACTAATACTTTCCCAATCAAATAATTAGATTACTAACATTTATTGTTGTATTTGGTTTTGCCGAACTATAAAAGTTTGGTTAGAGTATATTAGAACCCATTTCATATGGTTTTTGCTATATTCCGGGTAGATTCCTGATATTTGGCCAATTTTGCATTACATACAAACACTAACACCCACCAATCACTCAAACTAATACTTTCCCAATCAAATAATTAGATTACTAACATTTATTGTTGTTTTTGGTTTTGCCGAACTATAAAAGTTTGGTTAGAGTATATTAGAACCCATTTCATATGGTTTATGCTATATTCCGGGTAGATTCCTGATATTTGGCCAATTTTGCATTACATACAAACACTAACACCCACCAATCACTCAAACTAACACTTTCCCAATCAAATAATTAGATTACTAACATTTATTGTTGTATTTGGTTTTGCCGAACTATAAAAGTTTGGTTAGAGTATATTAGAACCCATTTAATTTGGTTAATGCTTTATTCCGGGTAGATTCCTGATATTTGGCCAATTTTGCATTACATACAAACACTAACACCCACCAATCACTCAAACTAACACTTTCCCAATCAAATAATTAGATTACTAACATTTATTGTTGTATTTGGTTTTGCCGAACTATAAAAGTTTGGTTAGAGTATATTAGAACCCATTTCGTATGGTTTATGCTATATTCCGGATAGATTCCTGATATTTGGCCAATTTTGCATTACATACAAACACTAACACCCACCAATCACTCAAACTAACACTTTCCCAATCAAATAATTAGATTACTAACATTTATTGTTGTATTTGGTTTTGCCGAACTATAAAAGTTTGGTTAGAGTATATTAGAACCCATTTCATATGGTTTATGCTATATTCCGGGTAGATTCCTGATATTTGGCCAATTTTGCATTACATACAAACACTAACACCCACCAATCACTCAAACTAACACTTTCCCAATCAAATAATTAGATTACTAACATTTATTGTTGTATTTGGTTTTGCCGAACTATAAAAGTTTGGTTAGAGTATATTAGAACCCATTTCATATGGTTTATGCTATATTCCGGGTAGATTCCTGATATTTGGCCAATTTTGCATTACATACAAACACTAACACCCACCAATCACTCAAACTAACACTTTCCCAATCAAATAATTAGATTACTAACATTTATTGTTGTATTTGGTTTTGCCGAACTATAAAAGTTTGGTTAGAGTATATTAGAACCCATTTCATATGGTTTATGCTATATTCCGGGTAGATTCCTGATATTTGGCCAATTTTGCATTACATACAAACACTAACACCCACCAATCACTCAAACTAACACTTTCCCAATCAAATAATTAGATTACTAACATTTATTGTTGTATTTGGTTTTGCCGAACTATAAAAGTTTGGTTAGAGTATATTAGAACCCATTTCATATGGTTTATGCTATATTCCGGGTAGATTCCTGATATTTGGCCAATTTTGCATTACATACAAACACTAACACTCACCAATCACTCAAACTAACACTTTCCCAATCAAATAATTAGATTACTAACATTTATTGTTGTATTTGGTTTTGCCGAACTATAAAAGTTTGGTTAGAGTATATTAGAACCCATTTCGTATGGTTTATGCTATATTCCGGGTAGATTCCTGATATTTGGCCAATTTTGCATTACATACAAACACTAACACCCACCAATCACTCAAACTAACACTTTCCCAATCAAATAATTAGATTACTAACATTTATTGTTGTATTTGGTTTTGCCGAACTATAAAAGTTTGGTTAGAGTATATTAGAACCCATTTCGTATGGTTTATGCTATATTCCGGGTAGATTCCTGATATTTGGCCAATTTTGCATTACATACAAACACTAACACCCACCAATCACTCAAACTAACACTTTCCCAATCAAATAATTAGATTACTAACATTTATTGTTGTATTTGGTTTTGCCGAACTATAAAAGTTTGGTTAGAGTATATTAGAACCCATTTCGTATGGTTTATGCTATATTCCGGGTAGATTCCTGATATTTGGCCAATTTTGCATTACATACAAACACTAACACCCACCAATCACTCAAACTAACACTTTCCCAATCAAATAATTAGATTACTAACATTTATTGTTGTATTTGGTTTTGCCGAACTATAAAAGTTTGGTTAGAGTATATTAGAACCCATTTCGTATGGTTTATGCTATATTCCGGATAGATTCCTGATATTTGGCCAATTTTGCATTACATACAAACACTAACACCCACCAATCACTCAAACTAACACTTTCCCAATCAAATAATTAGATTACTAACATTTATTGTTGTATTTGGTTTTGCCGAACTATAAAAGTTTGGTTAGAGTATATTAGAACCCATTTCATATGGTTTATGCTATATTCCGGGTAGATTCCTGATATTTGGCCAATTTTGCATTACATACAAACACTAACACCCACCAATCACTCAAACTAACACTTTCCCAATCAAATAATTAGATTACTAACATTTATTGTTGTATTTGGTTTTGCCGAACTATAAAAGTTTGGTTAGAGTATATTAGAACCCATTTCGTATGGTTTATGCTATATTCCGGGTAGATTCCTGATATTTGGCCAATTTTGCATTACATACAAACACTAACACCCACCAATCACTCAAACTAACACTTTCCCAATCAAATAATTAGATTACTAACATTTATTGTTGTATTTGGTTTTGCCGAACTATAAAAGTTTGGTTAGAGTATATTAGAACCCATTTCATATGGTTTATGCTATATTCCGGGTAGATTCCTGATATTTGGCCAATTTTGCATTACATACAAACACTAACACCCACCAATCACTCAAACTAACACTTTCCCAATCAAATAATTAGATTACTAACATTTATTGTTGTATTTGGTTTTGCCGAACTATAAAAGTTTGGTTAGAGTATATTAGAACCCATTTCATATGGTTTATGCTATATTCCGGGTAGATTCCTGATATTTGGCCAATTTTGCATTACATACAAACACTAACACCCACCAATCACTCAAACTAACACTTTCCCAATCAAATAATTAGATTACTAACATTTATTGTTGTATTTGGTTTTGCCGAACTATAAAAGTTTGGTTAGAGTATATTAGAACCCATTTCATATGGTTTATGCTATATTCCGGGTAGATTCCTGATATTTGGCCAATTTTGCATTACATACAAACACTAACACTCACCAATCACTCAAACTAACACTTTCCCAATCAAATAATTAGATTACTAACATTTATTGTTGTATTTGGTTTTGCCGAACTATAAAAGTTTGGTTAGAGTATATTAGAACCCATTTCGTATGGTTTATGCTATATTCCGGGTAGATTCCTGATATTTGGCCAATTTTGCATTACATACAAACACTAACACCCACCAATCACTCAAACTAACACTTTCCCAATCAAATAATTAGATTACTAACATTTATTGTTGTATTTGGTTTTGCCGAACTATAAAAGTTTGGTTAGAGTATATTAGAACCCATTTCGTATGGTTTATGCTATATTCCGGGTAGATTCCTGATATTTGGCCAATTTTGCATTACATACAAACACTAACACCCACCAATCACTCAAACTAACACTTTCCCAATCAAATAATTAGATTACTAACATTTATTGTTGTTTTTGGTTTTGCCGAACTATAAAAGTTTGGTTAGAGTATATTAGAACCCATTTCATATGGTTTATGCTATATTCCGGGTAGATTCCTGATATTTGGCCAATTTTGCATTACATACAAACACTAACACCCACCAATCACTCAAACTAACACTTTCCCAATCAAATAATTAGATTACTAACATTTATTGTTGTATTTGGTTTTGCCGAACTATAAAAGTTTGGTTAGAGTATATTAGAACCCATTTCATATGGTTTATGCTATATTCCGGGTAGATTCCTGATATTTGGCCAATTTTGCATTACATACAAACACTAACACCCACCAATCACTCAAACTAACACTTTCCCAATCAAATAATTAGATTACTAACATTTATTGTTGTTTTTGGTTTTGCCGAACTATAAAAGTTTGGTTAGAGTATATTAGAACCCATTTCGTATGGTTTATGCTATATTCCGGGTAGATTCCTGATATTTGGCCAATTTTGCATTACATACAAACACTAACACCCACCAATCACTCAAACTAACACTTTCCCAATCAAATAATTAGATTACTAACATTTATTGTTGTTTTTGGTTTTGCCGAACTATAAAAGTTTGGTTAGAGTATATTAGAACCCATTTCATATGGTTTATGCTATATTCCGGGTAGATTCCTGATATTTGGCCAATTTTGCATTACATACAAACACTAACACCCACCAATCACTCAAACTAACACTTTCCCAATCAAATAATTAGATTACTAACATTTATTGTTGTTTTTGGTTTTGCCGAACTATAAAAGTTTGGTTAGAGTATATTAGAACCCATTTCGTATGGTTTATGCTATATTCCGGGTAGATTCCTGATATTTGGCCAATTTTGCATTACATACAAACACTAACACCCACCAATCACTCAAACTAACACTTTCCCAATCAAATAATTAGATTACTAACATTTATTGTTGTTTTTGGTTTTGCCGAACTATAAAAGTTTGGTTAGAGTATATTAGAACCCATTTCATATGGTTTATGCTATATTCCGGGTAGATTCCTGATATTTGGCCAATTTTGCATTACATACAAACACTAACACCCACCAATCACTCAAACTAACACTTTCCCAATCAAATAATTAGATTACTAACATTTATTGTTGTTTTTGGTTTTGCCGAACTATAAAAGTTTGGTTAGAGTATATTAGAACCCATTTCATATGGTTTATGCTATATTCCGGGTAGATTCCTGATATTTGGCCAATTTTGCATTACATACAAACACTAACACCCACCAATCACTCAAACTAACACTTTCCCAATCAAATAATTAGATTACTAACATTTATTGTTGTATTTGGTTTTGCCGAACTATAAAAGTTTGGTTAGAGTATATTAGAACCCATTTCATATGGTTTATGCTATATTCCGGGTAGATTCCTGATATTTGGCCAATTTTGCATTACATACAAACACTAACACCCACCAATCACTCAAACTAACACTTTCCCAATCAAATAATTAGATTACTAACATTTATTGTTGTTTTTGGTTTTGCCGAACTATAAAAGTTTGGTTAGAGTATATTAGAACCCATTTCGTATGGTTTATGCTATATTCCGGGTAGATTCCTGATATTTGGCCAATTTTGCATTACATACAAACACTAACACCCACCAATCACTCAAACTAACACTTTCCCAATCAAATAATTAGATTACTAACATTTATTGTTGTATTTGGTTTTGCCGAACTATAAAAGTTTGGTTAGAGTATATTAGAACCCATTTCGTATGGTTTATGCTATATTCCGGATAGATTCCTGATATTTGGCCAATTTTGCATTACATACAAACACTAACACCCACCAATCACTCAAACTAACACTTTCCCAATCAAATAATTAGATTACTAACATTTATTGTTGTATTTGGTTTTGCCGAACTATAAAAGTTTGGTTAGAGTATATTAGAACCCATTTCATATGGTTTATGCTATATTCCGGGTAGATTCCTGATATTTGGCCAATTTTGCATTACATACAAACACTAACACCCACCAATCACTCAAACTAACACTTTCCCAATCAAATAATTAGATTACTAACATTTATTGTTGTATTTGGTTTTGCCGAACTATAAAAGTTTGGTTAGAGTATATTAGAACCCATTTCGTATGGTTTATGCTATATTCCGGGTAGATTCCTGATATTTGGCCAATTTTGCATTACATACAAACACTAACACCCACCAATCACTCAAACTAACACTTTCCCAATCAAATAATTAGATTACTAACATTTATTGTTGTATTTGGTTTTGCCGAACTATAAAAGTTTGGTTAGAGTATATTAGAACCCATTTCATATGGTTTATGCTATATTCCGGGTAGATTCCTGATATTTGGCCAATTTTGCATTACATACAAACACTAACACCCACCAATCACTCAAACTAACACTTTCCCAATCAAATAATTAGATTACTAACATTTATTGTTGTATTTGGTTTTGCCGAACTATAAAAGTTTGGTTAGAGTATATTAGAACCCATTTCATATGGTTTATGCTATATTCCGGGTAGATTCCTGATATTTGGCCAATTTTGCATTACATACAAACACTAACACCCACCAATCACTCAAACTAACACTTTCCCAATCAAATAATTAGATTACTAACATTTATTGTTGTATTTGGTTTTGCCGAACTATAAAAGTTTGGTTAGAGTATATTAGAACCCATTTCATATGGTTTATGCTATATTCCGGGTAGATTCCTGATATTTGGCCAATTTTGCATTACATACAAACACTAACACTCACCAATCACTCAAACTAACACTTTCCCAATCAAATAATTAGATTACTAACATTTATTGTTGTATTTGGTTTTGCCGAACTATAAAAGTTTGGTTAGAGTATATTAGAACCCATTTCGTATGGTTTATGCTATATTCCGGGTAGATTCCTGATATTTGGCCAATTTTGCATTACATACAAACACTAACACCCACCAATCACTCAAACTAACACTTTCCCAATCAAATAATTAGATTACTAACATTTATTGTTGTATTTGGTTTTGCCGAACTATAAAAGTTTGGTTAGAGTATATTAGAACCCATTTCGTATGGTTTATGCTATATTCCGGGTAGATTCCTGATATTTGGCCAATTTTGCATTACATACAAACACTAACACCCACCAATCACTCAAACTAACACTTTCCCAATCAAATAATTAGATTACTAACATTTATTGTTGTATTTGGTTTTGCCGAACTATAAAAGTTTGGTTAGAGTATATTAGAACCCATTTCATATGGTTTATGCTATATTCCGGGTAGATTCCTGATATTTGGCCAATTTTGCATTACATACAAACACTAACACCCACCAATCACTCAAACTAACACTTTCCCAATCAAATAATTAGATTACTAACATTTATTGTTGTTTTTGGTTTTGCCGAACTATAAAAGTTTGGTTAGGGTATATTAGAACCCATTTCGTATGGTTTATGCTATATTCCGGGTAGATTCCTGATATTTGGCCAATTTTGCATTACATACAAACACTAACACCCACCAATCACTCAAACTAACACTTTCCCAATCAAATAATTAGATTACTAACATTTATTGTTGTATTTGGTTTTGCCGAACTATAAAAGTTTGGTTAGAGTATATTAGAACCCATTTCATATGGTTTATGCTATATTCCGGGTAGATTCCTGATATTTGGCCAATTTTGCATTACATACAAACACTAACACCCACCAATCACTCAAACTAACACTTTCCCAATCAAATAATTAGATTACTAACATTTATTGTTGTATTTGGTTTTGCCGAACTATAAAAGTTTGGTTAGAGTATATTAGAACCCATTTCATATGGTTTATGCTATATTCCGGGTAGATTCCTGATATTTGGCCAATTTTGCATTACATACAAACACTAACACCCACCAATCACTCAAACTAACACTTTCCCAATCAAATAATTAGATTACTAACATTTATTGTTGTATTTGGTTTTGCCGAACTATAAAAGTTTGGTTAGAGTATATTAGAACCCATTTCATATGGTTTATGCTATATTCCGGGTAGATTCCTGATATTTGGCCAATTTTGCATTACATACAAACACTAACACCCACCAATCACTCAAACTAACACTTTCCCAATCAAATAATTAGATTACTAACATTTATTGTTGTATTTGGTTTTGCCGAACTATAAAAGTTTGGTTAGAGTATATTAGAACCCATTTCGTATGGTTTATGCTATATTCCGGGTAGATTCCTGATATTTGGCCAATTTTGCATTACATACAAACACTAACACCCACCAATCACTCAAACTAACACTTTCCCAATCAAATAATTAGATTACTAACATTTATTGTTGTATTTGGTTTTGCCGAACTATAAAAGTTTGGTTAGAGTATATTAGAACCCATTTCATATGGTTTATGCTATATTCCGGGTAGATTCCTGATATTTGGCCAATTTTGCATTACATACAAACACTAACACTCACCAATCACTCAAACTAACACTTTCCCAATCAAATAATTAGATTACTAACATTTATTGTTGTATTTGGTTTTGCCGAACTATAAAAGTTTGGTTAGAGTATATTAGAACCCATTTCGTATGGTTTATGCTATATTCCGGGTAGATTCCTGATATTTGGCCAATTTTGCATTACATACAAACACTAACACCCACCAATCACTCAAACTAACACTTTCCCAATCAAATAATTAGATTACTAACATTTATTGTTGTATTTGGTTTTGCCGAACTATAAAAGTTTGGTTAGAGTATATTAGAACCCATTTCGTATGGTTTATGCTATATTCCGGGTAGATTCCTGATATTTGGCCAATTTTGCATTACATACAAACACTAACACCCACCAATCACTCAAACTAACACTTTCCCAATCAAATAATTAGATTACTAACATTTATTGTTGTATTTGGTTTTGCCGAACTATAAAAGTTTGGTTAGAGTATATTAGAACCCATTTCATATGGTTTATGCTATATTCCGGGTAGATTCCTGATATTTGGCCAATTTTGCATTACATACAAACACTAACACCCACCAATCACTCAAACTAACACTTTCCCAATCAAATAATTAGATTACTAACATTTATTGTTGTTTTTGGTTTTGCCGAACTATAAAAGTTTGGTTAGGGTATATTAGAACCCATTTCGTATGGTTTATGCTATATTCCGGGTAGATTCCTGATATTTGGCCAATTTTGCATTACATACAAACACTAACACCCACCAATCACTCAAACTAACACTTTCCCAATCAAATAATTAGATTACTAACATTTATTGTTGTTTTTGGTTTTGCCGAACTATAAAAGTTTGGTTAGAGTATATTAGAACCCATTTCATATGGTTTATGCTATATTCCGGGTAGATTCCTGATATTTGGCCAATTTTGCATTACATACAAACACTAACACCCACCAATCACTCAAACTAACACTTTCCCAATCAAATAATTAGATTACTAACATTTATTGTTGTTTTTGGTTTTGCCGAACTATAAAAGTTTGGTTAGAGTATATTAGAACCCATTTCATATGGTTTATGCTATATTCCGGGTAGATTCCTGATATTTGGCCAATTTTGCATTACATACAAACACTAACACCCACCAATCACTCAAACTAACACTTTCCCAATCAAATAATTAGATTACTAACATTTATTGTTGTATTTGGTTTTGCCGAACTATAAAAGTTTGGTTAGAGTATATTAGAACCCATTTCATATGGTTTATGCTATATTCCGGGTAGATTCCTGATATTTGGCCAATTTTGCATTACATACAAACACTAACACCCACCAATCACTCAAACTAACACTTTCCCAATCAAATAATTAGATTACTAACATTTATTGTTGTTTTGGTTTTGCCGAACTATAAAAGTTTGGTTAGAGTATATTAGAACCCATTTCGTATGGTTTATGCTATATTCCGGGTAGATTCCTGATATTTGGCCAATTTTGCATTACATACAAACACTAACACCCACCAATCACTCAAACTAACACTTTCCCAATCAAATAATTAGATTACTAACATTTATTGTTGTTTTTGGATTTTGCCGAACTATAAAAGTTTGGTTAGAGTATATTAGAACCCATTTCTATGGTTTATGCTATATTCCGGGTAGATTCCTGATATTTGGCCAATTTTGCATTACATACAAACACTAACACCCACCAATCACTCAAACTAACACTTTCCCAATCAAATAATTAGATTACTAACATTTATTGTTGTATTTGGTTTTGCCGAACTATAAAAGTTTGGTTAGAGTATATTAGAACCCATTTCTTATGGTTTATGCTATATTCCGGGTAGATTCCTGATATTTGGCCAATTTTGCATTACATACAAACACTAACACCCACCAATCACTCAAACTAACACTTTCCCAATCAAATAATTAGATTACTAACATTTATTGTTGTATTTGGTTTTGCCGAACTATAAAAGTTTGGTTAGAGTATATTAGAACCCATTTCGTATGGTTTATGCTATATTCCGGGTAGATTCCTGATATTTGGCCAATTTTGCATTACATACAAACACTAACACCCACCAATCACTCAAACTAACACTTTCCCAATCAAATAATTAGATTACTAACATTTATTGTTGTTTTTGGTTTTGCCGAACTATAAAAGTTTGGTTAGAGTATATTAGAACCCATTCATATGGTTTATGCTATATTCCGGGTAGATTCCTGATATTTGGCCAATTTTGCATTACATACAAACACTAACACCCACCAATCACTCAAACTAACACTTTCCCAATCAAATAATTAGATTACTAACATTTATTGTTGTATTTGGTTTTGCCGAACTATAAAGTTTGGTTAGAGTATATTAGAACCATTTCATATGGTTTATGCTATATTCCGGGTAGATTCCTGATATTTGGCCAATTTTGCATTACATACAAACACTAACACCCACCAATCACTCAAACTAACACTTTCCCAATCAAATAATTAGATTACTAACATTTATTGTTGTTTTTGGTTTTGCCGAACTATAAAAGTTTGGTTAGAGTATATTAAGAACCCATTTCGTATGGTTTATGCTATATTCCGGGTAGATTCCTGATATTTGGCCAATTTTGCATTACATACAAACACTAACACCCACCAATCACTCTAACTAACACTTTCCCAATCAAATAATTAGATTACTAACATTTATTGTTGTTTTTGGTTTTGCCGAACTATAAAAGTTTGGTTAGAGTATTATTAGAACCCATTTCATATGGTTTATGCTATATTCCGGTAGATTCCTGATATTTGGCCAATTTTGCATTACATACAAACACTAACACCCACCAATCACTCAAACTAACACTTTCCCAATCAAATAATTAGATTACTAACATTTATTGTTGTTTTTGGTTTTGCCGAACTATAAAAGTTTGGTTAGAGTATATTAGAACCCATTTCGTATGGTTTATGCTATATTCCGGGTAGATTCCTGATATTTGGCCAATTTTGCATTACATACAACAACACCCACCAATCACTCAAACTAACACTTTCCCAATCAAATAATTAGATTACTAACATTTATTGTTGTATTTGGTTTTGCCGAACTATAAAAGTTTGGTTAGAGTATATTAGAACCCATTTCATATGGTTTATGCTATATTCCGGGTAGATTCCTGATATTTGGCCAATTTTGCATTACATACAAACACTAACACCCACCAATCACTCAAACTAACACTTTCCCAATCAAATAATTAGATTACTAACATTTATTGTTGTATTTGGTTTTGCCGAACTATAAAAGTTTGGTTAGAGTATATTAGAACCCATTTCGTATGGTTTATGCTATATTCCGGGTAGATTCCTGATATTTGGCCAATTTTGCATTACATACAAACACTAACACCACCAATCACTCAAACTAACACTTTCCCAATCAAATAATTAGATTACTAACATTTATTGTTTGTATTTGGTTTTGCCGAACTATAAAAGTTTGGTTAGAGTATATTAGAACCCATTTCATATGGTTTATGCTATATTCCGGGTAGATTCCTGATATTTGGCCAATTTTGCATTACATACAAACACTAACACTCACCAATCACTCAAACTAACACTTTCCCAATCAAATAATTAGATTACTAACATTTATTGTTGTTTTGGGTTTTGCCGAACTATAAAAGTTTTTGGTTAGAGTAATATTAGAACCCATTTCGTATGGTTTATGCTATATTCCGGGTAGATTCCTGATATTTGGCCAATTTTGCATTACATACAAACACTAACACCCACCAATCACTCAAACTAACACTTTCCCAATCAATAATTAGATTACTAACATTTATTGTTGTTTTTGGTTTTGCCGAACTATAAAAGTTTGGTTAGAGTATATTAGAACCCATTTCGTATGGTTTATGCTATATTCCGGGTAGATTCCTGATATTTGGCCAATTTTGCATTACATACAAACACTAACACCCACCAATCACTCAAACTAACACTTTCCCAATCAAATAATTAGATTACTAACATTTATTGTTGTTTTTGGTTTTGCCGAACTATAAAAGTTTGGTTAGAGTATATTAGAACCCATTTCATATGGTTTATGCTATATTCCGGGTAGATTCCTGATATTTGGCCAATTTTGCATTACATACAAACACTAACACCCACCAATCACTCAAACTAACACTTTCCCAATCAAATAATTAGATTACTAACATTTATTGTTGTTTTTGGTTTTGCCGAACTATAAAAGTTTGGGTTAGAGTATATTAGAACCCATTTCATATGGTTTTATGCTATATTCCGGGTAGATTCCTGATATTTGGCCAATTTTGCATTACATACAAACACTAACACCCACCAATCACTCAAACTAACACTTTCCAATCAAATAATTAGGATTACTAACATTTATTGTTGTTTTT
>OZ010739.1:23572780-23662780 GCA_963932295.1 Tipula lateralis
ATAATTAGATTACTAACATTTATTGTTGTTTTTGGTTTTGCCGAACTATAAAAGTTTGGTTAGAGTATATTAGAACCCATTTCATATGGTTTATGCTATATTTCGGGTAGATTCCTGATATTTGGCCAATTTTGCATTACATACAAACACTAACACCCACCAATCACTCAAACTAACACTTTCCCAATCAAATAATTAGATTACTAACATTTATTGTTGTATTTGGTTTTGCCGAACTATAAAAGTTTGGTTAGAGTATATTAGAACCCATTTCATATGGTTTATGCTATATTTCGGGTAGATTCCTGATATTTGGCCAATTTTGCATTACATACAAACACTAACACCCACCAATCACTCAAACTAACACTTTCCCAATCAAATAATTAGATTACTAACATTTATTGTTGTATTTGGTTTTGCCGAACTATAAAAGTTTGGTTAGAGTATATTAGAACCCATTTCATATGGTTTATGCTATATTTCGGGTAGATTCCTGATATTTGGCCAATTTTGCATTACATACAAACACTAACACCCACCAATCACTCAAACTAACACTTTCCCAATCAAATAATTAGATTACTAACATTTATTGTTGTATTTGGTTTTGCCGAACTATAAAAGTTTGGTTAGAGTATATTAGAACCCATTTCATATGGTTTATGCTATATTCCGGGTAGATTCCTGATATTTGGCCAATTTTGCATTACATACAAACACTAACACCCACCAATCAATCAAACTAACACTTTCCCAATCAAATAATTAGATTACTAACATTTATTGTTGTTTTTGGTTTTGCCGAACTATAAAAGTTTGGTTAGAGTATATTAGAACCCATTTCATATGGTTTATGCTATATTCCGGGTAGATTCCTGATATTTGGCCAATTTTGCATTACATACAAACACTAACACCCACCAATCACTCAAACTAACACTTTCCCAATCAAATAATTAGATTACTAACATTTATTGTTGTTTTTGGTTTTGCCGAACTATAAAAGTTTGGTTAGAGTATATTAGAACCCATTTCATATGGTTTATGCTATATTTCGGGTAGATTCCTGATATTTGGCCAATTTTGCATTACATACAAACACTAACACCCACCAATCACTCAATCTAACACTTTCCCAATCAAATAATTAGATTACTAACATTTATTGTTGTATTTGGTTTTGCCGAACTATAAAAGTTTGGTTAGAGTATATTAGAACCCATTTCATATGGTTTATGCTATATTCCGGGTAGATTCCTGATATTTGGCCAATTTTGCATTACATACAAACACTAACACCCACCAATCACTCAAACTAACACTTTCCCAATCAAATAATTAGATTACTAACATTTATTGTTGTATTTGGTTTTGCCGAACTATAAAAGTTTGGTTAGAGTATATTAGAACCCATTTCATATGGTTTATGCTATATTTCGGGTAGATTCCTGATATTTGGCCAATTTTGCATTACATACAAACACTAACACCCACCAATCACTCAAACTAACACTTTCCCAATCAAATAATTAGATTACTAACATTTATTGTTGTATTTGGTTTTGCCGAACTATAAAAGTTTGGTTAGAGTATATTAGAACCCATTTCATATGGTTTATGCTATATTCCGGGTAGATTCCTGATATTTGGCCAATTTTGCATTACATACAAACACTAACACCCACCAATCAATCAAACTAACACTTTCCCAATCAAATAATTAGATTACTAACATTTATTGTTGTTTTTGGTTTTGCCGAACTATAAAAGTTTGGTTAGAGTATATTAGAACCCATTTCATATGGTTTATGCTATATTCCGGGTAGATTCCTGATATTTGGCCAATTTTGCATTACATACAAACACTAACACCCACCAATCACTCAAACTAACACTTTCCCAATCAAATAATTAGATTACTAACATTTATTGTTGTTTTTGGTTTTGCCGAACTATAAAAGTTTGGTTAGAGTATATTAGAACCCATTTCATATGGTTTATGCTATATTCCGGGTAGATTCCTGATATTTGGCCAATTTTGCATTACATACAAACACTAACACCCACCAATCACTCAAACTAACACTTTCCCAATCAAATAATTAGATTACTAACATTTATTGTTGTTTTTGGTTTTGCCGAACTATAAAAGTTTGGTTAGAGTATATTAGAACCCATTTCATATGGTTTATGCTATATTCCGGGTAGATTCCTGATATTTGGCCAATTTTGCATTACATACAAACACTAACACCCACCAATCACTCAAACTAACACTTTCCCAATCAAATAATTAGATTACTAACATTTATTGTTGTTTTTGGTTTTGCCGAACTATAAAAGTTTGGTTAGAGTATATTAGAACCCATTTCATATGGTTTATCCTATATTCCGGGTAGATTCCTGATATTTAGCCAATTTTGCATTACATACAAACACTAACACCCACCAATCACTCAAACTAACACTTTCCCAATCAAATAATTAGATTAGTAACATTTATTGTTGTATTTGGTTTTGCCGAACTATAAAAGTTTGGTTAGAGTATATTAGAACCCATTTCTTATGGTTTATGCTATATTCCGGGTAGATTCCTGATATTTGGCCAATTTTGCATTACATACAAACACTAACACCCACCAATCACTCAAACTAACACTTTCCCAATCAAATAATTAGATTACTAACATTTATTGTTGTTTTTGGTTTTGCCGAACTATAAAAGTTTGGTTAGAGTATATTAGAACCCATTTCATATGGTTTATGCTATATTTCGGGTAGATTCCTGATATTTGGCCAATTTTGCATTACATACAAACACTAACACCCACCAATCACTCAAACTAACACTTTCCCAATCAAATAATTAGATTACTAACATTTATTGTTGTATTTGGTTTTGCCGAACTATAAAAGTTTGGTTAGAGTATATTAGAACCCATTTCATATGGTTTATGCTATATTCCGGGTAGATTCCTGATATTTGGCCAATTTTGCATTACATACAAACACTAACACCCACCAATCACTCAAACTAACACTTTCCCAATCAAATAATTAGATTACTAACATTTATTGTTGTATTTGGTTTTGCCGAACTATAAAAGTTTGGTTAGAGTATATTAGAACCCATTTCATATGGTTTATGCTATATTTCGGGTAGATTCCTGATATTTGGCCAATTTTGCATTACATACAAACACTAACACCCACCAATCACTCAAACTAACACTTTCCCAATCAAATAATTAGATTACTAACATTTATTGTTGTATTTGGTTTTGCCGAACTATAAAAGTTTGGTTAGAGTATATTAGAACCCATTTCATATGGTTTATGCTATATTCCGGGTAGATTCCTGATATTTGGCCAATTTTGCATTACATACAAACACTAACACCCACCAATCAATCAAACTAACACTTTCCCAATCAAATAATTAGATTACTAACATTTATTGTTGTTTTTGGTTTTGCCGAACTATAAAAGTTTGGTTAGAGTATATTAGAACCCATTTCATATGGTTTATGCTATATTCCGGGTAGATTCCTGATATTTGGCCAATTTTGCATTACATACAAACACTAACACCCACCAATCAATCAAACTAACACTTTCCCAATCAAATAATTAGATTACTAACATTTATTGTTGTTTTTGGTTTTGCCGAACTATAAAAGTTTGGTTAGAGTATATTAGAACCCATTTCATATGGTTTATGCTATATTCCGGGTAGATTCCTGATATTTGGCCAATTTTGCATTACATACAAACACTAACACCCACCAATCACTCAAACTAACACTTTCCCAATCAAATAATTAGATTACTAACATTTATTGTTGTATTTGGTTTTGCCGAACTATAAAAGTTTGGTTAGAGTATATTAGAACCCATTTCATATGGTTTATGCTATATTCCGGGTAGATTCCTGATATTTGGCCAATTTTGCATTACATACAAACACTAACACCCACCAATCAATCAAACTAACACTTTCCCAATCAAATAATTAGATTACTAACATTTATTGTTGTTTTTGGTTTTGCCGAACTATAAAAGTTTGGTTAGAGTATATTAGAACCCATTTCATATGGTTTATGCTATATTCCGGGTAGATTCCTGATATTTGGCCAATTTTGCATTACATACAAACACTAACACCCACCAATCACTCAAACTAACACTTTCCCAATCAAATAATTAGATTACTAACATTTATTGTTGTTTTTGGTTTTGCCGAACTATAAAAGTTTGGTTAGAGTATATTAGAACCCATTTCATATGGTTTATGCTATATTTCGGGTAGATTCCTGATATTTGGCCAATTTTGCATTACATACAAACACTAACACCCACCAATCACTCAAACTAACACTTTCCCAATCAAATAATTAGATTACTAACATTTATTGTTGTATTTGGTTTTGCCGAACTATAAAAGTTTGGTTAGAGTATATTAGAACCCATTTCATATGGTTTATGCTATATTCCGGGTAGATTCCTGATATTTGGCCAATTTTGCATTACATACAAACACTAACACCCACCAATCACTCAAACTAACACTTTCCCAATCAAATAATTAGATTACTAACATTTATTGTTGTATTTGGTTTTGCCGAACTATAAAAGTTTGGTTAGAGTATATTAGAACCCATTTCATATGGTTTATGCTATATTTCGGGTAGATTCCTGATATTTGGCCAATTTTGCATTACATACAAACACTAACACCCACCAATCACTCAAACTAACACTTTCCCAATCAAATAATTAGATTACTAACATTTATTGTTGTATTTGGTTTTGCCGAACTATAAAAGTTTGGTTAGAGTATATTAGAACCCATTTCATATGGTTTATGCTATATTCCGGGTAGATTCCTGATATTTGGCCAATTTTGCATTACATACAAACACTAACACCCACCAATCAATCAAACTAACACTTTCCCAATCAAATAATTAGATTACTAACATTTATTGTTGTTTTTGGTTTTGCCGAACTATAAAAGTTTGGTTAGAGTATATTAGAACCCATTTCATATGGTTTATGCTATATTCCGGGTAGATTCCTGATATTTGGCCAATTTTGCATTACATACAAACACTAACACCCACCAATCACTCAAACTAACACTTTCCCAATCAAATAATTAGATTACTAACATTTATTGTTGTTTTTGGTTTTGCCGAACTATAAAAGTTTGGTTAGAGTATATTAGAACCCATTTCATATGGTTTATGCTATATTCCGGGTAGATTCCTGATATTTGGCCAATTTTGCATTACATACAAACACTAACACCCACCAATCACTCAAACTAACACTTTCCCAATCAAATAATTAGATTACTAACATTTATTGTTGTTTTTGGTTTTGCCGAACTATAAAAGTTTGGTTAGAGTATATTAGAACCCATTTCATATGGTTTATGCTATATTCCGGGTAGATTCCTGATATTTGGCCAATTTTGCATTACATACAAACACTAACACCCACCAATCACTCAAACTAACACTTTCCCAATCAAATAATTAGATTACTAACATTTATTGTTGTTTTTGGTTTTGCCGAACTATAAAAGTTTGGTTAGAGTATATTAGAACCCATTTCATATGGTTTATCCTATATTCCGGGTAGATTCCTGATATTTAGCCAATTTTGCATTACATACAAACACTAACACCCACCAATCACTCAAACTAACACTTTCCCAATCAAATAATTAGATTAGTAACATTTATTGTTGTATTTGGTTTTGCCGAACTATAAAAGTTTGGTTAGAGTATATTAGAACCCATTTCTTATGGTTTATGCTATATTCCGGGTAGATTCCTGATATTTGGCCAATTTTGCATTACATACAAACACTAACACCCACCAATCACTCAAACTAACACTTTCCCAATCAAATAATTAGATTACTAACATTTATTGTTGTTTTTGGTTTTGCCGAACTATAAAAGTTTGGTTAGAGTATATTAGAACCCATTTCATATGGTTTATGCTATATTTCGGGTAGATTCCTGATATTTGGCCAATTTTGCATTACATACAAACACTAACACCCACCAATCACTCAAACTAACACTTTCCCAATCAAATAATTAGATTACTAACATTTATTGTTGTTTTTGGTTTTGCCGAACTATAAAAGTTTGGTTAGAGTATATTAGAACCCATTTCATATGGTTTATGCTATATTCCGGGTAGATTCCTGATATTTGGCCAATTTTGCATTACATACAAACACTAACACCCACCAATCACTCAAACTAATACTTTCCCAATCAAATAATTAGATTACTAACATTTATTGTTGTTTTTGGTTTTGCCGAACTATAAAAGTTTGGTTAGAGTATATTAGAACCCATTTCATATGGTTTATGCTATATTCCGGGTAGATTCCTGATATTTGGCCAATTTTGCATTACATACAAACACTAACACCCACCAATCACTCAAACTAACACTTTCCCAATCAAATAATTAGATTACTAACATTTATTGTTGTATTTGGTTTTGCCGAACTATAAAAGTTTGGTTAGAGTATATTAGAACCCATTTCATATGGTTTATCCTATATTCCGGGTAGATTCCTGATATTTGGCCAATTTTGCATTACATACAAACACTAACACCCACCAATCACTCAAACTAACACTTTCCCAATCAAATAATTAGATTACTAACATTTATTGTTGTTTTTGGTTTTGCCGAACTATAAAAGTTTGGTTAGAGTATATTAGAACCCATTTCATATGGTTTATCCTATATTCCGGGTAGATTCCTGATATTTGGCCAATTTTGCATTACATACAAACACTAACACCCACCAATCACTCAAACTAACACTTTCCCAATCAAATAATTAGATTACTAACATTTATTGTTGTATTTGGTTTTGCCGAACTATAAAAGTTTGGTTAGAGTATATTAGAACCCATTTCATATGGTTTATCCTATATTCCGGGTAGATTCCTGATATTTGGCCAATTTTGCATTACATACAAACACTAACACCCACCAATCACTCAAACTAACACTTTCCCAATCAAATAATTAGATTACTAACATTTATTGTTGTTTTTGGTTTTGCCGAACTATAAAAGTTTGGTTACAGTATATTAGAACCCATTTCTTATGGTTTATGCTATATTTCGGGTAGATTCCTGATATTTGGCCAATTTTGCATTACATACAAACACTAACACCCACCAATCACTCAAACTAACACTTTCCCAATCAAATAATTAGATTACTAACATTTATTGTTGTATTTGGTTTTGCCGAACTATAAAAGTTTGGTTAGAGTATATTAGAACCCATTTCTTATGGTTTATGCTATATTTCGGGTAGATTCCTGATATTTGGCCAATTTTGCATTACATACAAACACTAACACCCACCAATCACTCAAACTAACACTTTCCCAATCAAATAATTAGATTACTAACATTTATTGTTGTATTTGGTTTTGCCGAACTATAAAAGTTTGGTTAGAGTATATTAGAACCCATTTCTTATGGTTTATGCTATATTCCGGGTAGATTCCTGATATTTGGCCAATTTTGCATTACATACAAACACTAACACCCACCAATCACTCAAACTAACACTTTCCCAATCAAATAATTAGATTACTAACATTTATTGTTGTTTTTGGTTTTGCCGAACTATAAAAGTTTGGTTAGAGTATATTAGAACCCATTTCATATGGTTTATGCTATATTTCGGGTAGATTCCTGATATTTGGCCAATTTTGCATTACATACAAACACTAACACCCACCAATCACTCAAACTAACACTTTCCCAATCAAATAATTAGATTACTAACATTTATTGTTGTATTTGGTTTTGCCGAACTATAAAAGTTTGGTTAGAGTATATTAGAACCCATTTCATATGGTTTATGCTATATTCCGGGTAGATTCCTGATATTTGGCCAATTTTGCATTACATACAAACACTAACACCCACCAATCACTCAAACTAACACTTTCCCAATCAAATAATTAGATTACTAACATTTATTGTTGTATTTGGTTTTGCCGAACTATAAAAGTTTGGTTAGAGTATATTAGAACCCATTTCATATGGTTTATGCTATATTTCGGGTAGATTCCTGATATTTGGCCAATTTTGCATTACATACAAACACTAACACCCACCAATCACTCAAACTAACACTTTCCCAATCAAATAATTAGATTACTAACATTTATTGTTGTATTTGGTTTTGCCGAACTATAAAAGTTTGGTTAGAGTATATTAGAACCCATTTCATATGGTTTATCCTATATTCCGGGTAGATTCCTGATATTTGGCCAATTTTGCATTACATACAAACACTAACACCCACCAATCACTCAAACTAACACTTTCCCAATCAAATAATTAGATTACTAACATTTATCGTTGTTTTTGGTTTTGCCGAACTATAAAAGTTTGGTTAGAGTATATTAGAACCCATTTCATATGGTTTATCCTATATTCCGGGTAGATTCCTGATATTTGGCCAATTTTGCATTACATACAAACACTAACACCCACCAATCACTCAAACTAACACTTTCCCAATCAAATAATTAGATTACTAACATTTATTGTTGTTTTTGGTTTTGCCGAACTATAAAAGTTTGGTTACAGTATATTAGAACCCATTTCATATGGTTTATGCTATATTCCGGGTAGATTCCTGATATTTGGCCAATTTTGCATTACATACAAACACTAACACCCACCAATCACTCAAACTAACACTTTCCCAATCAAATAATTAGATTACTAACATTTATTGTTGTATTTGGTTTTGCCGAACTATAAAAGTTTGGTTAGAGTATATAAGAACCCATTTCTTATGGTTTATGCTATATTTCGGGTAGATTCCTGATATTTGGCCAATTTTGCATTACATACAAACACTAACACCCACCAATCACTCAAACTAACACTTTCCCAATCAAATAATTAGATTACTAACATTTATTGTTGTATTTGGTTTTGCCGAACTATAAAAGTTTGGTTAGAGTATATTAGAACCCATTTCTTATGGTTTATGCTATATTCCGGGTAGATTCCTGATATTTGGCCAATTTTGCATTACATACAAACACTAACACCCACCAATCACTCAAACTAACACTTTCCCAATCAAATAATTAGATTACTAACATTTATTGTTGTATTTGGTTTTGCCGAACTATAAAAGTTTGGTTAGAGTATATTAGAACCCATTTCATATGGTTTATGCTATATTCCGGGTAGATTCCTGATATTTGGCCAATTTTGCATTACATACAAACACTAACACCCACCAATCACTCAAACTAACACTTTCCCAATCAAATAATTAGATTACTAACATTTATTGTTGTATTTGGTTTTGCCGAACTATAAAAGTTTGGTTAGAGTATATTAGAACCCATTTCTTATGGTTTATGCTATATTCCGGGTAGATTCCTGATATTTGGCCAATTTTGCATTACATACAAACACTAACACCCACCAATCACTCAAACTAACACTTTCCCAATCAAATAATTAGATTACTAACATTTATTGTTGTTTTTGGTTTTGCCGAACTATAAAAGTTTGGTTAGAGTATATTAGAACCCATTTCATATGGTTTATGCTATATTTCGCGTAGATTCCTGATATTTGGCCAATTTTGCATTACATACAAACACTAACACCCACCAATCACTCAAACTAACACTTTCCCAATCAAATAATTAGATTACTAACATTTATTGTTGTATTTGGTTTTGCCGAACTATAAAAGTTTGGTTAGAGTATATTAGAACCCATTTCATATGGTTTATGCTATATTCCGGGTAGATTCCTGATATTTGGCCAATTTTGCATTACATACAAACACTAACACCCACCAATCACTCAAACTAACACTTTCCCAATCAAATAATTAGATTACTAACATTTATTGTTGTATTTGGTTTTGCCGAACTATAAAAGTTTGGTTAGAGTATATTAGAACCCATTTCATATGGTTTATGCTATATTTCGGGTAGATTCCTGATATTTGGCCAATTTTGCATTACATACAAACACTAACACCCACCAATCACTCAAACTAACAGTTTCCCAATCAAATAATTAGATTACTAACATTTATTGTTGTATTTGGTTTTGCCGAACTATAAAAGTTTGGTTAGAGTATATTAGAACCCATTTCATATGGTTTATGCTATATTTCGGGTAGATTCCTGATATTTGGCCAATTTTGCATTACATACAAACACTAACACCCACCAATCACTCAAACTAACACTTTCCCAATCAAATAATTAGATTACTAACATTTATTGTTGTATTTGGTTTTGCCGAACTATAAAAGTTTGGTTAGAGTATATTAGAACCCATTTCATATGGTTTATGCTATATTCCGGGTAGATTCCTGATATTTGGCCAATTTTGCATTACATACAAACACTAACACCCACCAATCACTCAAACTAACACTTTCCCAATCAAATAATTAGATTACTAACATTTATTGTTGTTTTTGGTTTTGCCGAACTATAAAAGTTTGGTTAGAGTATATTAGAACCCATTTCATATGGTTTATCCTATATTCCGGGTAGATTCCTGATATTTGGCCAATTTTGCATTACATACAAACACTAACACCCACCAATCACTCAAACTAACACTTTCCCAATCAAATAATTAGATTACTAACATTTATTGTTGTTTTTGGTTTTGCCGAACTATAAAAGTTTGGTTAGAGTATATTAGAACCCATTTCTTATGGTTTATGCTATATTCCGGGTAGATTCCTGATATTTGGCCAATTTTGCATTACATACAAACACTAACACCCACCAATCACTCAAACTAACACTTTCCCAATCAAATAATTAGATTACTAACATTTATTGTTGTTTTTGGTTTTGCCGAACTATAAAAGTTTGGTTAGAGTATATTAGAACCCATTTCATATGGTTTATGCTATATTCCGGGTAGATTCCTGATATTTGGCCAATTTTGCATTACATACAAACACTAACACCCACCAATCACTCAAACTAACACTTTCCCAATCAAATAATTAGATTACTAACATTTATTGTTGTTTTTGGTTTTGCCGAACTATAAAAGTTTGGTTAGAGTATATTAGAACCCATTTCATATGGTTTATCCTATATTCCGGGTAGATTCCTGATATTTAGCCAATTTTGCATTACATACAAACACTAACACCCACCAATCACTCAAACTAACACTTTCCCAATCAAATAATTAGATTACTAACATTTATTGTTGTATTTGGTTTTGCCGAACTATAAAAGTTTGGTTAGAGTATATTAGAACCCATTTCTAATGGTTTATGCTATATTCCGGGTAGATTCCTGATATTTGGCCAATTTTGCATTACATACAAACACTAACACCCACCAATCACTCAAACTAACACTTTCCCAATCAAATAATTAGATTACTAACATTTATTGTTGTTTTTGGTTTTGCCGAACTATAAAAGTTTGGTTAGAGTATATTAGAACCCATTTCATATGGTTTATGCTATATTCCGGGTAGATTCCTGATATTTGGCCAATTTTGCATTACATACAAACACTAACACCCACCAATCACTCAAACTAACACTTTCCCAATCAAATAATTAGATTACTAACATTTATTGTTGTTTTTGGTTTTGCCGAACTATAAAAGTTTGGTTAGAGTATATTAGAACCCATTTCATATGGTTTATCCTATATTCCGGGTAGATTCCTGATATTTAGCCAATTTTGCATTACATACAAACACTAACACCCACCAATCACTCAAACTAACACTTTCCCAATCAAATAATTAGATTACTAACATTTATTGTTGTTTTTGGTTTTGCCGAACTATAAAAGTTTGGTTAGAGTATATTAGAACCCATTTCTTATGGTTTATGCTATATTCCGGGTAGATTCCTGATATTTGGCCAATTTTGCATTACATACAAACACTAACACCCACCAATCACTCAAACTAACACTTTCCCAATCAAATAATTAGATTACTAACATTTATTGTTGTATTTGGTTTTGCCGAACTATAAAAGTTTGGTTAGAGTATATTAGAACCCATTTCATATGGTTTATGCTATATTCCGGGTAGATTCCTGATATTTGGCCAATTTTGCATGACATACAAACACTAACACCCACCAATCACTCAAACTAACACTTTCCCAATCAAATAATTAGATTACTAACATTTATTGTTGTATTTGGTTTTGCCGAACTATAAAAGTTTGGTTAGAGTATATGAACCCATTTCATATGGTTTATGCTATATTCCGGGTAGATTCCTGATATTTGGCCAATTTTGCATTACATACAAACACTAACACCCACCAATCACTCAAACTAACACTTTCCCAATCAAATAATTAGATTACTAACATTTATTGTTGTTTTTGGTTTTGCCGAACTATAAAAGTTTGGTTAGAGTATATTAGAACCCATTTCATATGGTTTATCCTATATTCCGGGTAGATTCCTGATATTTAGCCAATTTTGCATTACATACAAACACTAACACCCACCAATCACTCAAACTAACACTTTCCCAATCAAATAATTAGATTACTAACATTTATTGTTGTATTTGGTTTTGCCGAACTATAAAAGTTTGGTTAGAGTATATTAGAACCCATTTCTAATGGTTTATGCTATATTCCGGGTAGATTCCTGATATTTGGCCAATTTTGCATTACATACAAACACTAACACCCACCAATCACTCAAACTAACACTTTCCCAATCAAATAATTAGATTACTAACATTTATTGTTGTTTTTGGTTTTGCTGAACTATAAAAGTTTGGTTAGAGTATATTAGAACCCATTTCATATGGTTTATGCTGTATTTCGGGTAGATTCCTGATATTTGGCCAATTTTGCATTACATACAAACACTAACACCCACAAATCACTCAAACTAACACTTTCCCAATCAAATAATTAGATTACTAACATTTATTGTTGTATTTGGTTTTGCCGAACTATAAAAGTTTGGTTAGAGTATATTAGAACCCATTTCATATGGTTTATGCTATATTCCGGGTAGATTCCTGATATTTGGCCAATTTTGCATTACATACAAACACTAACACCCACCAATCACTCAAACTAATACTTTCCCAATCAAATAATTAGATTACTAACATTTATTGTTGTATTTGGTTTTGCCGAACTATAAAAGTTTGGTTAGAGTATATTAGAACCCATTTCATATGGTTTATGCTATATTCCGGGTAGATTCCTGATATTTGGCCAATTTTGCATTACATACAAACACTAACACCCACCAATCACTCAAACTAATACTTTCCCAATCAAATAATTAGATTACTAACATTTATTGTTGTTTTTGGTTTTGCCGAACTATAAAAGTTTGGTTAGAGTATATTAGAACCCATTTCATATGGTTTATGCTATATTCCGGGTAGATTCCTGATATTTGGCCAATTTTGCATTACATACAAACACTAACACCCACCAATCACTCAAACTAACACTTTCCCAATCAAATAATTAGATTACTAACATTTATTGTTGTATTTGGTTTTGCCGAACTATAAAAGTTTGGTTAGAGTATATTAGAACCCATTTCATATGGTTTATGCTATATTCCGGGTAGATTCCTGATATTTGGCCAATTTTGCATTACATACAAACACTAACACCCACCAATCACTCAAACTAACACTTTCCCAATCAAATAATTAGATTACTAACATTTATTGTTGTTTTTGGTTTTGCCGAACTATAAAAGTTTGGTTACAGTATATTAGAACCCATTTCATATGGTTTATCCTATATTCCGGGTAGATTCCTGATATTTGGCCAATTTTGCATTACATACAAACACTAACACCCACCAATCACTCAAACTAACACTTTTCCAATCAAATAATTAGATTACTAACATTTATTGTTGTTTTTGGTTTTGCCGAACTATAAAAGTTTGGTTAGAGTATATTAGAACCCATTTCATATGGTTTATCCTATATTCCGGGTAGATTCCTGATATTTGGCCAATTTTGCATTACATACAAACACTAACACCCACCAATCACTCAAACTAACACTTTCCCAATCAAATAATTAGATTACTAACATTTATTGTTGTATTTGGTTTTGCCGAACTATAAAAGTTTGGTTAGAGTATATTAGAACCCATTTCATATGGTTTATGCTATATTCCGGGTAGATTCCTGATATTTGGCCAATTTTGCATTACATACAAACACTAACACCCACCAATCACTCAAACTAACACTTTCCCAATCAAATAATTAGATTACTAACATTTATTGTTGTATTTGGTTTTGCCGAACTATAAAAGTTTGGTTAGAGTATATTAGAACCCATTTCTTATGGTTTATGCTATATTCCGGGTAGATTCCTGATATTTGGCCAATTTTGCATTACATACAAACACTAACACCCACCAATCACTCAAACTAACACTTTCCCAATCAAATAATTAGATTACTAACATTTATTGTTGTTTTTGGTTTTGCCGAACTATAAAAGTTTGGTTAGAGTATATTAGAACCCATTTCATATGGTTTATGCTATATTTCGGGTAGATTCCTGATATTTGGCCAATTTTGCATTACATACAAACACTAACACCCACCAATCACTCAAACTAACACTTTCCCAATCAAATAATTAGATTACTAACATTTATTGTTGTATTTGGTTTTGCCGAACTATAAAAGTTTGGTTAGAGTATATTAGAACCCATTTCTTATGGTTTATGCTATATTCCGGGTAGATTCCTGATATTTGGCCAATTTTGCATTACATACAAACACTAACATCCACCAATCACTCAAACTAACACTTTCCCAATCAAATAATTAGATTACTAACATTTATTGTTGTATTTGGTTTTGCCGAACTATAAAAGTTTGGTTAGAGTATATTAGAACCCATTTCTTATGGTTTATGCTATATTTCGGGTAGATTCCTGATATTTGGCCAATTTTGCATTACATACAAACACTAACACCCACCAATCACTCAAACTAACACTTTCCCAATCAAATAATTAGATTACTAACATTTATTGTTGTATTTGGTTTTGCCGAACTATAAAAGTTTGGTTAGAGTATATTAGAACCCATTTCATATGGTTTATGCTATATTCCGGGTAGATTCCTGATATTTGGCCAATTTTGCATTACATACAAACACTAACACCCACCAATCACTCAAACTAACACTTTCCCAATCAAATAATTAGATTACTAACATTTATTGTTGTATTTGGTTTTGCCGAACTATAAAAGTTTGGTTAGAGTATATTAGAACCCATTTCATATGGTTTATGCTATATTTCGGGTAGATTCCTGATATTTGGCCAATTTTGCATTACATACAAACACTAACACCCACCAATCACTCAAACTAACACTTTCCCAATCAAATAATTAGATTACTAACATTTATTGTTGTATTTGGTTTTGCCGAACTATAAAAGTTTGGTTAGAGTATATTAGAACCCATTTCATATGGTTTATGCTATATTCCGGGTAGATTCCTGATATTTGGCCAATTTTGCATTACATACAAACACTAACACCCACCAATCACTCAAACTAACACTTTCCCAATCAAATAATTAGATTACTAACATTTATTGTTGTATTTGGTTTTGCCGAACTATAAAAGTTTGGTTAGAGTATATTAGAACCCATTTCTTATGGTTTATGCTATATTTCGGGTAGATTCCTGATATTTGGCCAATTTTGCATTCTTTCCCAATCAAATAATTAGATTACTAACATTTATTGTTGTATTTGGTTTTGCCGAACTATAAAAGTTTGGTTAGAGTATATAAGAACCCATTTCATATGGTTTATGCTATATTTCTGGTAGATTCCTGATATTTGGCCAATTTTGCATTACATACAAACACTAACACCCACCAATCACTCAAACTAACACTTTCCCAATCAAATAATTAGATTACTAACATTTATTGTTGTTTTTGGTTTTGCCGAACTATAAAAGTTTGGTTAGAGTATATTAGAACCCATTTCATATGGTCTATGCTATATTCCGGGTAGATTCCTGATATTTGGCCAATTTTGCATTACATACAAACACTAACACCCACCAATCACTCAAACTAACACTTTCCCAATCAAATAATTAGATTACTAACATTTATTGTTGTATTTGGTTTTGCCGAACTATAAAAGTTTGGTTAGAGTATATTAGAACCCATTTCATATGGTTTATGCTATATTCCGGGTAGATTCCTGATATTTGGCCAATTTTGCATTACATACAAACACTAACACCCACCAATCACTCAAACTAACACTTTCCCAATCAAATAATTAGATTACTAACATTTATTGTTGTATTTGGTTTTGCCGAACTATAAAAGTTTGGTTAGAGTATATTAGAACCCATTTCATATGGTTTATGCTATATTTCGGGTAGATTCCTGATATTTGGCCAATTTTGCATTACATACAAACACTAACACCCACCAATCACTCAAACTAACACTTTCCCAATCAAATAATTAGATTACTAATATTTATTGTTGTTTTTGGTTTTGCCGAACTATAAAAGTTTGGTTAGAGTATATTAGAACCCATTTCATATGGTTTATCCTATATTCCGGGTAGATTCCTGATATTTGGCCAATTTTGCATTACATACAAACACTAACACTCACCAATCACTCAAACTAACACTTTCCCAATCAAATAATTAGATTACTAACATTTATTGTTGTTTTTGGTTTTGCCGAACTATAAAAGTTTGGTTAGAGTATATTAGAACCCATTTCATATGGTTTATGCTATATTCCGGGTAGATTCCTGATATTTGGCCAATTTTGCATTACATACAAACACTAACACCCACCAATCACTCAAACTAACACTTTCCCAATCAAATAATTAGATTACTAACATTTATTGTTGTATTTGGTTTTGCCGAACTATAAAAGTTTGGTTAGAGTATATTAGAACCCATTTCATATGGTTTATGCTATATTCCGGGTAGATTCCTGATATTTGGCCAATTTTGCATTACATACAAACACTAACACCCACCAATCACTCAAACTAACACTTTCCCAATCAAATAATTAGATTACTAACATTTATTGTTGTTTTTGGTTTTGCCGAACTATAAAAGTTTGGTTAGAGTATATTAGAACCCATTTCATATGGTTTATGCTATATTCCGGGTAGATTCCTGATATTTGGCCAATTTTGCATTACATACAAACACTAACACCCACCAATCACTCAAACTAACACTTTCCCAATCAAATAATTAGATTACTAACATTTATTGTTGTTTTTGGTTTTGCCGAACTATAAAAGTTTGGTTAGAGTATATTAGAACCCATTTCATATGGTTTATGCTATATTTCGGGTAGATTCCTGATATTTGGCCAATTTTGCATTACATACAAACACTAACACCCACCAATCACTCAAACTAACACTTTCCCAATCAAATAATTAGATTACTAACATTTATTGTTGTATTTGGTTTTGCCGAACTATAAAAGTTTGGTTAGAGTATATAAGAAACCCATTTCATATGGTTTATGCTATATTCCGGGTAGATTCCTGATATTTGGCCAATTTTGCATTACATACAAACACTAACGCCCACCAATCACTCAAACTAACACTTTCCCAATCAAATAATTAGATTACTTACATTTATTGTTGTATTTGGTTTTGCCGAACTATAAAAGTTTGGTTAGAGTATATTAGAACCCATTTCATATGGTTTATGCTATATTTCGGGTAGATTCCTGATATTTGGCCAATTTTGCATTTTTTCCCAATCAAATAATTAGATTACTAACATTTATTGTTGTTTTTGGTTTTGCCGAACTATAAAAGTTTGGTTAGAGTATATTAGAACCCATTTCATATGGTTTATGCTATATTCCGGGTAGATTCCTGATATTTGGCCAATTTTGCATTACATACAAACACTAACACCCACCAATCACTCAAACTAACACTTTCCCAATCAAATAATTAGATTACTAACATTTATTGTTGTATTTGGTTTTGCCGAACTATAAAAGTTTGGTTAGAGTATATTAGAACCCATTTCATATGGTTTATGCTATATTTCGGGTAGATTCCTGATATTTGGCCAATTTTGCATTACATACAAACACTAACACCCACCAATCACTCAAACTAACACTTTCCCAATCAAATAATTAGATTACTAATATTTATTGTTGTTTTTGGTTTTGCCGAACTATAAAAGTTTGGTTAGAGTATATTAGAACCCATTTCATATGGTTTATCCTATATTCCGGGTAGATTCCTGATATTTGGCCAATTTTGCATTACATACAAACACTAACACCCACCAATCACTCAAACTAACACTTTCCCAATCAAATAATTAGATTACTAACATTTATTGTTGTATTTGGTTTTGCCGAACTATAAAAGTTTGGTTAGAGTATATTAGAACCCATTTCATATGGTTTATCCTATATTCCGGGTAGATTCCTGATATTTGGCCAATTTTGCATTACATACAAACACTAACACCCACCAATCACTCAAACTAACACTTTCCCAATCAAATAATTAGATTACTAACATTTATTGTTGTTTTTGGTTTTGCCGAACTATAAAAGTTTGGTTAGAGTATATTAGAACCCATTTCATATGGTTTATCCTATATTCCGGGTAGATTCCTGATATTTGGCCAATTTTGCATTACATACAAACACTAACACCCACCAATCACTCAAACTAACACTTTCCCAATCAAATAATTAGATTACTAACATTTATTGTTGTATTTGGTTTTGCCGAACTATAAAAGTTTGGTTAGAGTATATTAGAACCCATTTCTTATGGTTTATGCTATATTTCGGGTAGATTCCTGATATTTGGCCAATTTTGCATTACATACAAACACTAACACCCACCAATCACTCAAACTAACACTTTCCCAATCAAATAATTAGATTACTAACATTTATTGTTGTATTTGGTTTTGCCGAACTATAAAAGTTTGGTTAGAGTATATTAGAACCCATTTCATATGGTTTATGCTATATTTCGGGTAGATTCCTGATATTTGGCCAATTTTGCATTACATACAAACACTAACACCCACCAATCACTCAAACTAACACTTTCCCAATCAAATAATTAGATTACTAATATTTATTGTTGTTTTTGGTTTTGCCGAACTATAAAAGTTTGGTTAGAGTATATTAGAACCCATTTCATATGGTTTATCCTATATTCCGGGTAGATTCCTGATATTTGGCCAATTTTGCATTACATACAAACACTAACACCCACCAATCACTCAAACTAACACTTTCCCAATCAAATAATTAGATTACTAACATTTATTGTTGTATTTGGTTTTGCCGAACTATAAAAGTTTGGTTAGAGTATATTAGAACCCATTTCATATGGTTTATCCTATATTCCGGGTAGATTCCTGATATTTGGCCAATTTTGCATTACATACAAACACTAACACCCACCAATCACTCAAACTAACACTTTCCCAATCAAATAATTAGATTACTAACATTTATTGTTGTATTTGGTTTTGCCGAACTATAAAAGTTTGGTTAGAGTATATTAGAACCCATTTCATATGGTTTATGCTATATTTCGGGTAGATTCCTGATATTTGGCCAATTTTGCATTACATACAAACACTAACACCCACCAATCACTCAAACTAACACTTTCCCAATCAAATAATTAGATTACTAATATTTATTGTTGTTTTTGGTTTTGCCGAACTATAAAAGTTTGGTTAGAGTATATTAGAACCCATTTCATATGGTTTATCCTATATTCCGGGTAGATTCCTGATATTTGGCCAATTTTGCATTACATACAAACACTAACACCCACCAATCACTCAAACTAACACTTTCCCAATCAAATAATTAGATTACTAACATTTATTGTTGTATTTGGTTTTGCCGAACTATAAAAGTTTGGTTAGAGTATATTAGAACCCATTTCATATGGTTTATCCTATATTCCGGGTAGATTCCTGATATTTGGCCAATTTTGCATTACATACAAACACTAACACCCACCAATCACTCAAACTAACACTTTCCCAATCAAATAATTAGATTACTAACATTTATTGTTGTATTTGGTTTTGCCGAACTATAAAAGTTTGGTTAGAGTATATTAGAACCCATTTCTTATGGTTTATCCTATATTCCGGGTAGATTCCTGATATTTGGCCAATTTTGCATTCTTTCCCAATCAAATAATTAGATTACTAACATTTATTGTTGTATTTGGTTTTGCCGAACTATAAAAGTTTGGTTAGAGTATATTAGAACCCATTTCATATGGTTTATGCTATATTTCGGGTAGATTCCTGATATTTGGCCAATTTTGCATTACATACAAACACTAACACCCACCAATCACTCAAACTAACACTTTCCCAATCAAATAATTAGATTACTAACATTTATTGTTGTTTTTGGTTTTACCGAACTATAAAAGTTTGGTTAGAGTATATTAGAACCCATTTCATATGGTTTATGCTATATTCCGGGTAGATTCCTGATATTTGGCCAATTTTGCATTACATACAAACACTAACACCCACCAATCACTCAAACTAACACTTTCCCAATCAAATAATTAGATTACTAACATTTATTGTTGTATTTGGTTTTGCCGAACTATAAAAGTTTGGTTAGAGTATATTAGAACCCATTTCATATGGTTTATGCTATATTCCGGGTAGATTCCTGATATTTGGCCAATTTTGCATTACATACAAACACTAACACCCACCAATCACTCAAACTAACACTTTCCCAATCAAATAATTAGATTACTAACATTTATTGTTGTATTTGGTTTTGCTGAACTATAAAAGTTTGGTTAGAGTATATTAGAACCCATTTCATATGGTTTATGCTATATTTCGGGTAAATTCCTGATATTTGGCCAATTTTGCATTTTTCCCAATCAAATAATTAGATTACTAACATTTATTGTTGTTTTTGGTTTTGCCGAACTATAAAAGTTTGGTTAGAGTATATTAGAACCCATTTCATATGGTTTATGCTATATTTCGGGTAGATTCCTGATATTTGGCCAATTTTGCATTACATAGAAACACTAACACCCACCAATCACTCAAACTAACACTTTCCCAATCAAATAATTAGATTACTAACATTTATTGTTGTATTTGGTTTTGCCGAACTATAAAAGTTTGGTTAGAGTATATTAGAACCCATTTCACATGGTTTATGCTATATTCCGGGTAGATTCCTGATATTTGGCCAATTTTGCATTACATACAAACACTAACACCCACCAATCACTCAAACTAACACTTTCCCAATCAAATAATTAGATTACTAACATTTATTGTTGTATTTGGTTTTGCCGAACTATAAAAGTTTGGTTAGAGTATATTAGAACCCATTTCTTATGGTTTATGCTATATTTCGGGTAGATTCCTGATATTTGGCCAATTTTGCATTTTTTCCCAATCAAATAATTAGATTACTAACATTTATTGTTGTATTTGGTTTTGCCGAACTATAAAAGTTTGGTTAGAGTATATTAGAACCCATTTCATATGGTTTATGCTATATTTCCGGTAGATTCCTGATATTTGGCCAATTTTGCATTACATACAAACACTAACACCCACCAATCACTCAAACTAACACTTTCCCAATCAAATAATTCGATTACTAACATTTATTGTTGTATTTGGTTTTGCCGAACTATAAAAGTTTGGTTAGAGTATATTAGAACCCATTTCATATGGTTTATGCTATATTTCGGGTAGATTCCTGATATTTGGCCAATTTTGCATTTTTTCCCAATCAAATAATTAGATTACTAACATTTATTGTTGTATTTGGTTTTGCCGAACTATAAAAGTTTGGTTAGAGTATATTAGAACCCATTTCATATGGTTTATCCTATATTCCGGGTAGATTCCTGATATTTGGCCAATTTTGCATTACATACAAACACTAACACCCACCAATCACTCAAACTAACACATTCCCAATCAAATAATTAGATTACTAACATTTATTGTTGTTTTTGGTTTTGCCGAACTATAAAAGTTTGGTTACAGTATATTAGAACCCATTTCATATGGTTTACGCTATATTCCGGGTAGATTCCTGATATTTGGCCAATTTTGCATTACATACAAACACTAACACTCACCAATCACTCAAACTAACACTTTCCCAATCAAATAATTAGATTACTAACATTTATTGTTGTTTTTGGTTTTGCCGAACTATAAAAGTTTGGTTAGAGTATATTAGAACCCATTTCATATGGTTTATCCTATATTCCGGGTAGATTCCTGATATTTGGCCAATTTTGCATTACATACAAACACTAACACCCACCAATCACTCAAACTAACACTTTCCCAATCAAATAATTAGATTACTAACATTTATTGTTGTTTTTGGTTTTGCCGAACTATAAAAGTTTGGTTAGAGTATATTAGAACCCATTTCATATGGTTTATCCTATATTCCGGGTAGATTCCTGATATTTGGCCAATTTTGCATTACATACAAACACTAGCACCCACCAATCACTCAAACTAACACTTTCCCAATCAAATAATTAGATTACTAACATTTATTGTTGTTTTTGGTTTTGCCGAACTATAAAAGTTTGGTTAGAGTATATTAGAACCCATTTCATATGGTTTATCCTATATTCCGGGTAGATTCCTGATATTTGGCCAATTTTGCATTACATACAAACACTAACACCCACCAATCACTCAAACTAACACTTTCCCAATCAAATAATTAGATTACTAACATTTATTGTTGTTTTTGGTTTTGCCGAACTATAAAAGTTTGGTTAGAGTATATTAGAACCCATTTCATATGGTTTATGCTATATTCCGGGTAGATTCCTGATATTTGGCCAATTTTGCATTACATACAAACACTAACACCCACCAATCACTCAAACTAACACTTTCCCAATCAAATAATTAGATTACTAACATTTATTGTTGTTTTTGGTTTTGCCGAACTATAAAAGTTTGGTTAGAGTATATTAGAACCCATTTCATATGGTTTATGCTATATTCCGGGTAGATTCCTGATATTTGGCCAATTTTGCATTACATACAAACACTAACACCCACCAATCACTCAAACTAACACTTTCCCAATCAAATAATTAGATTACTAACATTTATTGTTGTATTTGGTTTTGCCGAACTATAAAAGTTTGGTTAGAGTATATTAGAACCCATTTCATATGGTTTATCCTATATTCCGGGTAGATTCCTGATATTTGGCCAATTTTGCATTACATACAAACACTAACACCCACCAATCACTCAAACTAACACTTTCCCAATCAAATAATTAGATTACTAACATTTATTGTTGTTTTTGGTTTTGCCGAACTATAAAAGTTTGGTTAGAGTATATTAGAACCCATTTCTTATGGTTTATGCTATATTCCGGGTAGATTCCTGATATTTGGCCAATTTTGCATTACATACAAACACTAACACTCACCAATCACTCAAACTAACACTTTCCCAATCAAATAATTAGATTACTAACATTTATTGTTGTTTTTGGTTTTGCCGAACTATAAAAGTTTGGTTAGAGTATATTAGAACCCATTTCATATGGTTTATGCTATATTCCGGGTAGATTCCTGATATTTGGCCAATTTTGCATTACATACAAACACTAACACCCACCAATCACTCAAACTAACACTTTCCCAATCAAATAATTAGATTACTAACATTTATTGTTGTATTTGGTTTTGCCGAACTATAAAAGTTTGGTTAGAGTATATTAGAACCCATTTGATATGGTTTATCCTATATTCCGGGTAGATTCCTGATATTTGGCCAATTTTGCATTACATACAAACACTAACACCCACCAATCACTCAAACTAACACTTTCCCAATCAAATAATTAGATTACTAACATTTATTGTTGTTTTTGGTTTTGCCGAACTATAAAAGTTTGGTTAGAGTATATTAGAACCCATTTCATATGGTTTATGCTATATTTCGGGTAGATTCCTGATATTTGGCCAATTTTGCATTACATACAAACACTAACACCCACCAATCACTCAAACTAACACTTTCCCAATCAAATAATTAGATTACTAACATTTATTGTTGTTTTTGGTTTTGCCGAACTATAAAAGTTTGGTTAGAGTATATTAGAACCCATTTCATATGGTTTATGCTATATTCCGGGTAGATTCCTGATATTTGGCCAATTTTGCATTACATAGAAACACTAACACCCACCAATCACTCAAACTAACACTTTCCCACTCAAATAATTAGATTACTAACATTTATTGTTGTATTTGGTTTTGCCGAACTATAAAAGTTTGGTAAGAGTATATTAGAACCCATTTCTTATGCTATATTCCGGGTAGATTCCTGATATTTGGCCAATTTTGAATTACATACAAACACTTACACCCACCAATCACTCAAACTAACACTTTCCCAATCAAATAATTAGATTACTAACATTTATTGTTGTTTTTGGTTTTGCCGAACTATAAAAGTTTGGTTAGAGTATATTAGAACCCATTTCATATGGTTTATGCTATATTCCGGGTAGATTCCTGATATTTGGCCAATTTTGCATTACATAGAAACACTAACACCCACCAATCACTCAAACTAACACTTTCCCAATCAAATAATTAGATTACTAACATTTATTGTTGTATTTGGTTTTATAATTAGATTACTAACATTTATTGTTGTATTTGGTTTTGCCGAACTATAAAAGTTTGGTTAGAGTATATTAGAACCCATTTCATATGGTTTATGCTATATTTCGGGTAGATTCCTGATATTTGGCCAATTTTGCATTTTTTCCCAATCAAATAATTAGATTACTAACATTTATTGTTGTATTTGGTTTTGCCGAACTATAAAAGTTTGGTTAGAGTATATTAGAACCCATTTCATATGGTTTATCCTATATTCCGGGTAGATTCCTGATATTTGGCCAATTTTGCATTACATACAAACACTAACACCCACCAATCACTCAAACTAACACTTTCCCAATCAAATAATTAGATTACTAACATTTATTGTTGTTTTTGGTTTTGCCGAACTATAAAAGTTTGGTTAGAGTATATTAGAACCCATTTCATATGGTTTATGCTATATTCCGGGTAGATTCCTGATATTTGGCCAATTTTGCATTACATAGAAACACTAACACCCACCAATCACTCAAACTAACACTTTCCCACTCAAATAATTAGATTACTAACATTTATTGTTGTATTTGGTTTTGCCGAACTATAAAAGTTTGGTTAGAGTATATTAGAACCCATTTCATATGGTTTATGCTATATTTCGGGTAGATTCCTGATATTTGGCCAATTTTGCATTTTTTCCCAATCAAATAATTAGATTACTAACATTTATTGTTGTATTTGGTTTTGCCGAACTATAAAAGTTTGGTTAGAGTATATTAGAACCCATTTCATATGGTTTATCCTATATTCCGGGTAGATTCCTGATATTTGGCCAATTTTGCATTACATACAAACACTAACACCCACCAATCACTCAAACTAACACTTTCCCAATCAAATAATTAGATTACTAACATTTATTGTTGTTTTTGGTTTTGCCGAACTATAAAAGTTTGGTTAGAGTATATTAGAACCCATTTCATATGGTTTATGCTATATTTCGGGTAGATTCCTGATATTTGGCCAATTTTGCATTACATACAAACACTAACACCCACCAATCACTCAAACTAACACTTTCCCAATCAAATAATTAGATTACTAACATTTATTGTTGTTTTTGGTTTTGCCGAACTATAAAAGTTTGGTTAGAGTATATTAGAACCCATTTCATATGGTTTATGCTATATTCCGGGTAGATTCCTGATATTTGGCCAATTTTGCATTACATAGAAACACTTACACCCACCAATCACTCAAACTAACACTTTCCCAATCAAATAATTAGATTACTAACATTTATTGTTGTTTTTGGTTTTGCCGAACTATAAAAGTTTGGTTAGAGTATATTAGAACCCATTTCATATGGTTTATGCTATATTCCGGGTAGATTCCTGATATTTGGCCAATTTTGCATTACATAGAAACACTAACACCCACCAATCACTCAAACTAACACTTTCCCAATCAAATAATTAGATTACTAACATTTATTGTTGTATTTGGTTTTATAATTAGATTACTAACATTTATTGTTGTATTTGGTTTTGCCGAACTATAAAAGTTTGGTTAGAGTATATTAGTACCCATTTCTTATGGTTTATGCTATATTTCGGGTAGATTCCTGATATTTGGCCAATTTTGCATTTTTTCCCAATCAAATAATTAGATTACTAACATTTATTGTTGTATTTGGTTTTGCCGAACTATAAAAGTTTGGTTAGAGTATATTAGAACCCATTTCATATGGTTTATCCTATATTCCGGGTAGATTCCTGATATTTGGCCAATTTTGCATTACATAGAAACACTAACACCCACCAATCACTCAAACTAACACTTTCCCACTCAAATAATTAGATTACTAACATTTATTGTTGTATTTGGTTTTGCCGAACTATAAAAGTTTGGTAAGAGTATATTAGAACCCATTTCTTATGCTATATTCCGGGTAGATTCCTGATATTTGGCCAATTTTGAATTACATACAAACACTTACACCCACCAATCACTCAAACTAACACTTTCCCAATCAAATAATTAGATTACTAACATTTATTGTTGTTTTTGGTTTTGCCGAACTATAAAAGTTTGGTTAGAGTATATTAGAACCCATTTCATATGGTTTATCCTATATTCCGGGTAGATTCCTGATATTTGGCCAATTTTGCATTACATAGAAACACTAACACCCACCAATCACTCAAACTAACACTTTCCCAATCAAATAATTAGATTACTAACATTTATTGTTGTATTTGGTTTTATAATTAGATTACTTACATTTATTGTTGTATTTGGTTTTGCCGAACTATAAAAGTTTGGTTAGAGTATATTAGAACCCATTTCTTATGGTTTATGCTATATTTCGGGTAGATTCCTGATATTTGGCCAATTTTGCATTTTTTCCCAATCAAATAATTAGATTACTAACATTTATTGTTGTATTTGGTTTTGCCGAACTATAAAAGTTTGGTTAGAGTATATTAGAACCCATTTCATATGGTTTATCCTATATTCCGGGTAGATTCCTGATATTTGGCCAATTTTGCATTACATACAAACACTAACACCCACCAATCACTCAAACTAACACTTTCCCAATCAAATAATTAGATTACTAACATTTATTGTTGTATTTGGTTTTGCCGAACTATAAAAGTTTGGTTAGAGTATATTAGAACCCATTTGATATGGTTTATCCTATATTCCGGGTAGATTCCTGATATTTGGCCAATTTTGCATTACATACAAACACTAACACCCACCAATCACTCAAACTAAAAGTGGTAGATTACTAACATTTATTGTTGTTTTTGGTTTTGCCGAACTATAAAAGTTTGGTTAGAGTATATTAGAACCCATTTCATATGGTTTATGCTATATTCCGGGTAGATTCCTGATATTTGGCCAATTTTGCATTACATAGAAACACTAACACCCACCAATCACTCAAACTAACACTTTCCCACTCAAATAATTAGATTACTAACATTTATTGTTGTATTTGGTTTTGCCGAACTATAAAAGTTTGGTAAGAGTATATTAGAACCCATTTCTTATGCTATATTCCGGGTAGATTCCTGATATTTGGCCAATTTTGAATTACATACAAACACTTACACCCACCAATCACTCAAACTAACACTTTCCCAATCAAATAATTAGATTACTAACATTTATTGTTGTTTTTGGTTTTGCCGAACTATAAAAGTTTGGTTAGAGTATATTAGAACCCATTTCATATGGTTTATGCTATATTCCGGGTAGATTCCTGATATTTGGCCAATTTTGCATTACATAGAAACACTAACACCCACCAATCACTCAAACTAACACTTTCCCACTCAAATAATTAGATTACTAACATTTATTGTTGTATTTGGTTTTGCCGAACTATAAAAGTTTGGTTAGAGTATATTAGAACCCATTTCTTATGGTTTATGCTATATTTCGGGTAGATTCCTGATATTTGGCCAATTTTGCATTTTTTCCCAATCAAATAATTAGATTACTAACATTTATTGTTGTATTTGGTTTTGCCGAACTATAAAAGTTTGGTTAGAGTATATTAGAACCCATTTCATATGGTTTATGCTATATTTCTGGTAGATTCCTGATATTTGGCCAATTTTGCATTACATACAAACACTAACACCCACCAATCACTCAAACTAACACTTTCCCAATCAAATAATTAGATTACTAACATTTATTGTTGTTTTTGGTTTTGCCGAACTATAAAAGTTTGGTTAGAGTATATTAGAACCCATTTCATATGGTTTATCCTATATTCCGGGTAGATTCCTGATATTTGGCCAATTTTGCATTACATACAAACACTAACACTCACCAATCACTCAAACTAACACTTTCCCAATCAAATAATTAGATTACTAACATTTATTGTTGTATTTGGTTTTGCCGAACTATAAAAGTTTGGTTAGAGTATATTAGAACCCATTTCTTATGGTTTATGCTATATTCCGGGTAGATTCCTGATATTTGGCCAATTTTGCATTACATACAAACACTAACACCCACCAATCACTCAAACTAACACTTTCCCAATCAAATAATTAGATTACTAACATTTATTGTTGTATTTGGTTTTGCCGAACTATAAAAGTTTGGTTAGAGTATATTAGAACCCATTTGATATGGTTTATCCTATATTCCGGGTAGATTCCTGATATTTGGCCAATTTTGCATTACATACAAACACTAACACCCACCAATCACTCAAACTAACACTTTCCCAATCAAATAATTAGATTACTAACATTTATTGTTGTTTTTGGTTTTGCCGAACTATAAAAGTTTGGTTAGAGTATATTAGAACCCATTTCATATGGTTTATCCTATATTCCGGGTAGATTCCTGATATTTGGCCAATTTTGCATTACATACAAACACTAACACCCACCAATCACTCAAACTAATACTTTCCCAATCAAATAATTAGATTACTAACATTTATTGTTGTATTTGGTTTTGCCGAACTATAAAAGTTTGGTTAGAGTATATTAGAACCCATTTCATATGGTTTATCCTATATTCCGGGTAGATTCCTGATATTTGGCCAATTTTGCATTACATACAAACACTAACACCCACCAATCACTCAAACTAACACTTTCCCAATCAAATAATTAGATTACTAACATTTATTGTTGTTTTTGGTTTTGCCGAACTATAAAAGTTTGGTTAGAGTATATTAGAACCCATTTCATATGGTTTATCCTATATTCCGGGTAGATTCCTGATATTTGGCCAATTTTGCATTACATACAAACACTAACACCCACCAATCACTCAAACTAACACTTTCCCAATCAAATAATTAGATTACTAACATTTATTGTTGTTTTTGGTTTTGCCGAACTATAAAAGTTTGGTTAGAGTATATTAGAACCCATTTCTTATGCTATATTCCGGGTAGATTCCTGATATTTGGCCAATTTTGCATTACATACAAACACTAACACCCACCAATCACTCAAACTAACACTTTCCCAATCAAATAATTAGATTACTAACATTTATTGTTGTATTTGGTTTTGCCGAACTATAAAAGTTTGGTTAGAGTATATTAGAACCCATTTCTTATGGTTTATGCTATATTTCGGGTAGATTCCTGATATTTGGCCAATTTTGCATTTTTTCCCAATCAAATAATTAGATTACTAACATTTATTGTTGTATTTGGTTTTGCCGAACTATAAAAGTTTGGTTAGAGTATATTAGAACCCATTTCATATGGTTTATGCTATATTCCGGGTAGATTCCTGATATTTGGCCAATTTTGCATTACATACAAACACTAACACCCACCAATCACTCAAACTAACACTTTCCCAATCAAATAATTAGATTACTAACATTTATTGTTGTTTTTGGTTTTGCCGAACTATAAAAGTTTGGTTAGAGTATATTAGAACCCATTTCATATGGTTTATCCTATATTCCGGGTAGATTCCTGATATTTGGCCAATTTTGCATTACATACAAACACTAACACCCACCAATCACTCAAACTAACACTTTCCCAATCAAATAATTAGATTACTAACATTTATTGTTGTTTTTGGTTTTGCCGAACTATAAAAGTTTGGTTAGAGTATATTAGAACCCATTTCTTATGGTTTATGCTATATTCCGGGTAGATTCCTGATATTTGGCCAATTTTGCATTACATACAAACACTAACACTCACCAATCACTCAAACTAACACTTTCCCAATCAAATAATTAGATTACTAACATTTATTGTTGTTTTTGGTTTTGCCGAACTATAAAAGTTTGGTTAGAGTATATTAGAACCCATTTCATATGGTTTATGCTATATTCCGGGTAGATTCCTGATATTTGGCCAATTTTGCATTACATACAAACACTAACACCCACCAATCACTCAAACTAACACTTTCCCAATCAAATAATTAGATTACTAACATTTATTGTTGTATTTGGTTTTGCCGAACTATAAAAGTTTGGTTAGAGTATATTAGAACCCATTTGATATGGTTTATCCTATATTCCGGGTAGATTCCTGATATTTGGCCAATTTTGCATTACATACAAACACTAACACCCACCAATCACTCAAACTAACACTTTCCCAATCAAATAATTAGATTACTAACATTTATTGTTGTTTTTGGTTTTGCCGAACTATAAAAGTTTGGTTAGAGTATATTAGAACCCATTTCATATGGTTTATGCTATATTTCGGGTAGATTCCTGATATTTGGCCAATTTTGCATTACATACAAACACTAACACCCACCAATCACTCAAACTAACACTTTCCCAATCAAATAATTAGATTACTAACATTTATTGTTGTTTTTGGTTTTGCCGAACTATAAAAGTTTGGTTAGAGTATATTAGAACCCATTTCATATGGTTTATGCTACATTCCGGGTAGATTCCTGATATTTGGCCAATTTTGCATTACATACAAACACTAACACCCACCAATCACTCAAACTAACACTTTCCCAATCAAATAATTAGATTACTAACATTTATTGTTGTATTTGGTTTTGCCGAACTATAATAGTTTGGTTAGAGTATATTAGAACCCATTTCATATGGTTTATGCTATATTTCGGGTAGATTCCTGATATTTGGCCAATTTTGCATTACATAGAAACACTAACACCCACCAATCACTCAAACTAACACTTTCCCACTCAAATAATTAGATTACTAACATTTATTGTTGTTTTTGGTTTTGCCGAACTATAAAAGTTTGGTTAGAGTATATTAGAACCCATTTCTTTTGCTTTATTCCGGGTAGATTCCTGATATTTGACCAATTTTGAATTACATACAAACACTTACACCCACCAATCACTCAAACTAACACTTTCCCAATCAAATAATTAGATTACTAACATTTATGGTTGTATTTGGTTTTGCCGAACTATAAAAGTTTGGTTAGGGTATATTAGAACCCATTTCTTATGCTATATTCCGGGTAGATTCCTGATATTTGGCCAATTTTGAATTACATACAAACACTAACACTCACCAATCACTCAAACTAACACTTTCCCAATCAAATAATTAGATTACTAACATTTATTGTTGTTTTTGGTTTTGCCGAACTATAAAAGTTTGGTTAGAGTATATTAGAACCCATTTCATATGGTTTATCCTATATTCCGGGTAGATTCCTGATATTTGGCCAATTTTGCATTACATACAAACACTAACACCCACCAATCACTCAAACTAACACATTCCCAATCAAATAATTAGATTACTAACATTTATTGTTGTATTTGGTTTTGCCGAACTATAAAAGTTTGGTTAGAGTATATTAGAACCAATTTCATATGGTTTATGCTATATTCCGGGTAGATTCCTGATATTTGGCCAATTTTGCATTACATACAAACACTAACACTCACCAATCACTCAAACTAACACTTTCCCAATCAAATAATTAGATTACTAACATTTATTGTTGTTTTTGGTTTTGCCGAACTATAAAAGTTTGGTTAGAGTATATTAGAACCCATTTCATATGGTTTATCCTATATTCCGGGTAGATTCCTGATATTTGGCCAATTTTGCATTACATACAAACACTAACACCCACCAATCACTCAAACTAACACTTTCTCAATCAAATAATTAGATTACTAACATTTATTGTTGTATTTGGTTTTGCCGAACTATAAAAGTTTGGTTAGAGTATATTAGAACCCATTTCTTATGGTTTATGCTATATTCCGGGTAGATTCCTGATATTTGGCCAATTTTGCATTACATACAAACACTAACATCCACCAATCACTCAAACTAACACTTTCCCAATCAAATAATTAGATTACTAACATTTATTGTTGTATTTGGTTTTGCCGAACTATAAAAGTTTGGTTAGAGTATATTAGAACCCATTTCATATGGTTTATCCTATATTCCGGGTAGATTCCTGATATTTGGCCAATTTTGCATTACATACAAACACTAACACTCACCAATCACTCAAACTAACACTTTCCCAATCAAATAATTAGATTACTAACATTTATTGTTGTTTTTGGTTTTGCCGAACTATAAAAGTTTGGTTAGAGTATATTAGAACCCATTTCATATGGTTTATCCTATATTCCGGGTAGATTCCTGATATTTGGCCAATTTTGCATTACATAGAAACACTAACACCCACCAATCACTCAAACTAACACTTTCCCAATCAAATAATTAGATTACTAACATTTATTGTTGTATTTGGTTTTGCCGAACTATAAAAGTTTGGTTAGAGTATATTAGAACCCATTTCATATGGTTTATCCTATATTCCGGGTAGATTCCTGATATTTGGCCAATTTTGCATTACATACAAACACTAACACTCACCAATCACTCAAACTAACACTTTCCCAATCAAATAATTAGATTACTAACATTTATTGTTGTTTTTGGTTTTGCCGAACTATAAAAGTTTGGTTAGAGTATATTAGAACCCATTTCATATGGTTTATCCTATATTCCGGGTAGATTCCTGATATTTGGCCAATTTTGCATTACATACAAACACTAACACCCACCAATCACTCAAACTAACACTTTCCCAATCAAATAATTAGATTACTAACATTTATTGTTGTATTTGGTTTTGCCGAACTATAAAAGTTTGGTTAGAGTATATTAGAACCCATTTCATATGGTTTATCCTATATTCCGGGTAGATTCCTGATATTTGGCCAATTTTGCATTACATACAAACACTAACACCCACCAATCACTCAAACTAACACTTTCCCAATCAAATAATTAGATTACTAACATTTATTGTTGTATTTGGTTTTGCCGAACTATAAAAGTTTGGTTAGAGTATATTAGAACCCATTTCATATGGTTTATGCTATATTCCGGGTAGATTCCTGATATTTGGCCAATTTTGCATTACATACAAACACTAACACCCACCAATCACTCAAACTAACACTTTCCCAATCAAATAATTAGATTACTAACATTTATTGTTGTTTTTGGTTTTGCCGAACTATAAAAGTTTGGTTAGAGTATATTAGAACCCATTTCATATGGTTTATCCTATATTCCGGGTAGATTCCTGATATTTGACCAATTTTGAATTACATACAAACACTTACACCCACCAATCACTCAAACTAACACTTTCCCAATCAAATAATTAGATTACTAACATTTATTGTTGTATTTGGTTTTGCCGAACTATAAAAGTTTGGTTAGAGTATATTAGAACCCATTTCATATGGTTTATGCTATATTCCGGGTAGATTCCTGATATTTGGCCAATTTTGCATTACATACAAACACTAACACCCACCAATCACTCAAACTAACACTTTCCCAATCAAATAATTAGATTACTAACATTTATTGTTGTTTTTGGTTTTGCCGAACTATAAAAGTTTGGTTAGAGTATATTAGAACCCATTTCATATGGTTTATCCTATATTCCGGGTAGATTCCTGATATTTGACCAATTTTGAATTACATACAAACACTTACACCCACCAATCACTCAAACTAACACTTTCCCAATCAAATAATTAGATTACTAACATTTATTGTTGTTTTTGGTTTTGCCGAACTATAAAAGTTTGGTTAGAGTATATTAGAACCCATTTCATATGGTTTATGCTATATTTCGGGTAGATTCCTGATATTTGGCCAATTTTGCATTACATACAAACACTAACACCCACCAATCACTCAAACTAACACTTTCCCAATCAAATAATTAGATTACTAACATTTATTGTTGTATTTGGTTTTGCCGAACTATAAAAGTTTGGTTAGAGTATATTAGAACCCATTTCTTATGCTATATTCCGGGTAGATTCCTGATATTTGGCCAATTTTGCATTACATACAAACACTAACACTCACCAATCACTCAAACTAACACTTTCCCAATCAAATAATTAGATTACTAACATTTATTGTTGTTTTTGGTTTTGCCGAACTATAAAAGTTTGGTTAGAGTATATTAGAACCCATTTCATATGGTTTATGCTATATTCCGGGTAGATTCCTGATATTTGGCCAATTTTGCATTACATACAAACACTAACACTCACCAATCACTCAAACTAACACTTTCCCAATCAAATAATTAGATTACTAACATTTATTGTTGTATTTGGTTTTGCCGAACTATAAAAGTTTGGTTAGAGTATATTAGAACCCATTTCATATGGTTTATGCTATATTCCGGGTAGATTCCTGATATTTGGCCAATTTTGCATTACATACAAACACTAACACTCACCAATCACTCAAACTAACACTTTCCCAATCAAATAATTAGATTACTAACATTTATTGTTGTTTTTGGTTTTGCCGAACTATAAAAGTTTGGTTAGAGTATATTAGAACCCATTTCATATGGTTTATGCTATATTCCGGGTAGATTCCTGATATTTGGCCAATTTTGCATTACATACAAACACTAACACTCACCAATCACTCAAACTAACACTTTCCCAATCAAATAATTAGATTACTAACATTTATTGTTGTATTTGGTTTTGCCGAACTATAAAAGTTTGGTTAGAGTATATTAGAACCCATTTCATATGGTTTATCCTATATTCCGGGTAGATTCCTGATATTTGGCCAATTTTGCATTACATACAAACACTAACACCCACCAATCACTCAAACTAACACTTTCCCAATCAAATAATTAGATTACTAACATTTATTGTTGTATTTGGTTTTGCCGAACTATAAAAGTTTGGTTAGAGTATATTAGAACCCATTTCATATGGTTTATGCTATATTCCGGGTAGATTCCTGATATTTGGCCAATTTTGCATTACATACAAACACTAACACCCACCAATCACTCAAACTAACACTTTCCCAATCAAATAATTAGATTACTAACATTTATTGTTGTATTTGGTTTTGCCGAACTATAAAAGTTTGGTTAGAGTATATTAGAACCCATTTCATATGGTTTATCCTATATTCCGGGTAGATTCCTGATATTTGGCCAATTTTGCATTACATACAAACACTAACACTCACCAATCACTCAAACTAACACTTTCCCAATCAAATAATTAGATTACTAACATTTATTGTTGTATTTGGTTTTGCCGAACTATAAAAGTTTGGTTAGAGTATATTAGAACCCATTTCATATGGTTTATCCTATATTCCGGGTAGATTCCTGATATTTGGCCAATTTTGCATTACATACAAACACTAACACTCACCAATCACTCAAACTAACACTTTCCCAATCAAATAATTAGATTACTAACATTTATTGTTGTATTTGGTTTTGCCGAACTATAAAAGTTTGGTTAGAGTATATTAGAACCCATTTCTTATGCTATATTCCGGGTAGATTCCTGATATTTGGCCAATTTTGCATTACATACAAACACTAACACCCACCAATCACTCAAACTAACACTTTCCCAATCAAATAATTAGATTACTAACATTTATTGTTGTATTTGGTTTTGCCGAACTATAAAAGTTTGGTTAGAGTATATTAGAACCCATTTCTTATGCTATATTCCGGGTAGATTCCTGATATTTGGCCAATTTTGCATTACATACAAACACTAACACCCACCAATCACTCAAACTAACACTTTCCCAATCAAATAATTAGATTACTAACATTTATTGTTGTTTTTGGTTTTGCCGAACTATAAAAGTTTGGTTAGAGTATATTAGAACCCATTTCATATGGTTTATGCTATATTCCGGGTAGATTCCTGATATTTGGCCAATTTTGCATTACATACAAACACTAACACCCACCAATCACTCAAACTAACACTTTCCCAATCAAATAATTAGATTACTAACATTTATTGTTGTATTTGGTTTTGCCGAACTATAAAAGTTTGGTTAGAGTATATTAGAACCCATTTCATATGGTTTATGCTATATTCCGGGTAGATTCCTGATATTTGGCCAATTTTGCATTACATACAAACACTAACACTCACCAATCACTCAAACTAACACTTTCCCAATCAAATAATTAGATTACTAACATTTATTGTTGTATTTGGTTTTGCCGAACTATAAAAGTTTGGTTAGAGTATATTAGAACCCATTTCATATGGTTTATCCTATATTCCGGGTAGATTCCTGATATTTGGCCAATTTTGCATTACATACAAACACTAACACCCACCAATCACTCAAACTAACACTTTCCCAATCAAATAATTAGATTACTAACATTTATTGTTGTTTTTGGTTTTGCCGAACTATAAAAGTTTGGTTAGAGTATATTAGAACCCATTTCATATGGTTTATGCTATATTCCGGGTAGATTCCTGATATTTGGCCAATTTTGCATTACATACAAACACTAACACCCACCAATCACTCAAACTAATACTTTCCCAATCAAATAATTAGATTACTAACATTTATTGTTGTTTTTGGTTTTGCCGAACTATAAAAGTTTGGTTAGAGTATATTAGAACCCATTTCATATGGTTTATGCTATATTCCGGGTAGATTCCTGATATTTGGCCAATTTTGCATTACATACAAACACTAACACCCACCAATCACTCAAACTAACACTTTCCCAATCAAATAATTAGATTACTAACATTTATTGTTGTATTTGGTTTTGCCGAACTATAAAAGTTTGGTTAGAGTATATTAGAACCCATTTCATATGGTTTATGCTATATTCCGGGTAGATTCCTGATATTTGGCCAATTTTGCATTACATACAAACACTAACACTCACCAATCACTCAAACTAACACTTTCCCAATCAAATAATTAGATTACTAACATTTATTGTTGTATTTGGTTTTGCCGAACTATAAAAGTTTGGTTAGAGTATATTAGAACCCATTTCATATGGTTTATCCTATATTCCGGGTAGATTCCTGATATTTGGCCAATTTTGCATTACATACAAACACTAACACCCACCAATCACTCAAACTAACACTTTCCCAATCAAATAATTAGATTACTAACATTTATTGTTGTATTTGGTTTTGCCGAACTATAAAAGTTTGGTTAGAGTATATTAGAACCCATTTCATATGGTTTATGCTATATTCCGGGTAGATTCCTGATATTTGGCCAATTTTGCATTACATACAAACACTAACACCCACCAATCACTCAAACTAACACTTTCCCAATCAAATAATTAGATTACTAACATTTATTGTTGTTTTTGGTTTTGCCGAACTATAAAAGTTTGGTTGGAGTATATTAGAACCCATTTCATATGGTTTATGCTATATTCCGGGTAGATTCCTGATATTTGGCCAATTTTGCATTACATACAAACACTAACACTCACCAATCACTCAAACTAACACTTTCCCAATCAAATAATTAGATTACTAACATTTATTGTTGTTTTTGGTTTTGCCGAACTATAAAAGTTTGGTTAGAGTATATTAGAACCCATTTCATATGGTTTATCCTATATTCCGGGTAGATTCCTGATATTTGGCCAATTTTGCATTACATACAAACACTAACACTCACCAATCACTCAAACTAACACTTTCCCAATCAAATAATTAGATTACTAACATTTATTGTTGTTTTTGGTTTTGCCGAACTATAAAAGTTTGGTTAGAGTATATTAGAACCCATTTCATATGGTTTATCCTATATTCCGGGTAGATTCCTGATATTTGGCCAATTTTGCATTACATACAAACACTAACACCCACCAATCACTCAAACTAACACTTTCCCAATCAAATAATTAGATTACTAACATTTATTGTTGTATTTGGTTTTGCCGAACTATAAAAGTTTGGTTAGAGTATATTAGAACCCATTTCATATGGTTTATCCTATATTCCGGGTAGATTCCTGATATTTGGCCAATTTTGCATTACATACAAACACTAACACCCACTAATCACTCAAACTAACACTTTCCCAATCAAATAATTAGATTACTAACATTTATTGTTGTATTTGGTTTTGCCGAACTATAAAAGTTTGGTTAGAGTATATTAGAACCCATTTCATATGGTTTATCCTATATTCCGGGTAGATTCCTGATATTTGGCCAATTTTGAATGACATACAAACACTAGCACCCACCAATCACTCAAACTAACAATTTCCCAATCAAATAATTAGATTACTAACATTTATTGTTGTATTTGGTTTTGCCGAACTATAAAAGTTTGGTTAGAGTATATTAGAACCCATTTCATATGGTTTATGCTATATTCCGGGTAGAGTCCTGATATTTGGCCAATTTTGCATTACATACAAACACTAACACTCACCAATCACTCAAACTAACACTTTCCCAATCAAATAATTAGATTACTAACATTTATTGTTGTTTTTGGTTTTGCCGAACTATAAAAGTTTGGTTAGAGTATATTAGAACCCATTTCATATGGTTTATCCTATATTCCGGGTAGATTCCTGATATTTGGCCAATTTTGCATTACATACAAACACTTACACTCACCAATCACTCAAACTAACACTTTCCCAATCAAATAATTAGATTACTAACATTTATTGTTGTTTTTGGTTTTGCCGAACTATAAAAGTTTGGTTAGAGTATATTAGAACCCATTTCATATGGTTTATGCTATATTCCGGGTAGATTCCTGATATTTGGCCAATTTTGCATTACATACAAACACTAACACCCACCAATCACTCAAACTAACACTTTCCCAATCAAATAATTAGATTACTAACATTTATTGTTGTATTTGGTTTTGCCGAACTATAAAAGTTTGGTTAGAGTATATTAGAACCCATTTCATATGGTTTATGCTATATTCCGGGCAGATTCCTGATATTTGGCCAATTTTGCATTACATACAAACACTAACACCCACCAATCACTCAAACTAACACTTTCCCAATCAAATAATTAGATTACTAACATTTATTGTTGTATTTGGTTTTGCCGAACTATAAAAGTTTGGTTAGAGTATATTAGAACCCATTTCTTACGCTATATTCCGAGTAGATTCCTGATATTTGGCCAATTTTGTATGACATACAAACACTAACACCCACCAATCACTCAAACTAACACTTTCCCAATCAAATAATTAGATTACTAACATTTATTGTTGTTTTTGGTTTTGCCGAACTATAAAAGTTTGGTTAGAGTATATTAGAACCCATTTCATATGGTTTATCCTATATTCCGGGTAGATTCCTGATATTTGGCCAATTTTGCATTACATACAAATACTAACACCCACCAATCACTCAAACTAACACTTTCCCAATCAAATAATTAGATTACTAACATTTATTGTTGTATTTGGTTTTGCCGAACTATAAAAGTTTGGTAAGAGTATATTAGAACCCATTTCATATGGTTTATCCTATATTCCGGGTAGATTCCTGATATTTGGCCAATTTTGCATTACATACAAACACTAACACTCACCAATCACTCAAACTAACACTTTCCCAATCAAATAATTAGATTACTAACATTTATTGTTGTTTTTGGTTTTGCCGAACTATAAAAGTTTGGTTAGAGTATATTAGAACCCATTTCATATGGTTTATGCTATATTCCGGGTAGATTCCTGATATTTGGCCAATTTTGCATTACATACAAACACTAACACCCACCAATCACTCAAACTAACACTTTCCCAATCAAATAATTAGATTACTAACATTTATTGTTGTATTTGGTTTTGCCGAACTATAAAAGTTTGGTTAGAGTATATTAGAACCCATTTCTTACGCTATATTCCGGGTAGATTCCTGATATTTGGCCAATTTTGCATTACATACAAACACTAACACCCACCAATCACTCAAACTAACACTTTCCCAATCAAATAATTAGATTACTAACATTTATTGTTGTTTTTGGTTTTGCCGAACTATAAAAGTTTGGTTAGAGTATATTAGAACCCATTTCATATGGTTTATCCTATATTCCGGGTAGATTCCTGATATTTGGCCAATTTTGCATTACATACAAACACTAACACTCACCAATCACTCAAACTAACACTTTCCCAATCAAATAATTAGATTACTAACATTTATTGTTGTTTTTGGTTTTGCCGAACTATAAAAGTTTGGTTAGAGTATATTAGAACCCATTTCATATGGTTTATGCTATATTCCGGGTAGATTCCTGATATTTGGCCAATTTTGCATTACATACAAACACTAACACCCACCAATCACTCAAACTAACACTTTCCCAATCAAATAATTAGATTACTAACATTTATTGTTGTTTTTGGTTTTGCCGAACTATAAAAGTTTGGTTAGAGTATATTAGAACCCATTTCATATGGTTTATGCTATATTCCGGGTAGATTCCTGATATTTGGCCAATTTTGCATTACATACAAACACTAACACCCACCAATCACTCAAACTAACACTTTCCCAATCAAATAATTAGATTACTAACATTTATTGTTGTATTTGGTTTTGCCGAACTATAAAAGTTTGGTTAGAGTATATTAGAACCCATTTCATATGGTTTATGCTATATTCCGGGTAGATTCCTGATATTTGGCCAATTTTGCATTACATACAAACACTAACACTCACCAATCACTCAAACTAACACTTTCCCAATCAAATAATTAGATTACTAACATTTATTGTTGTATTTGGTTTTGCCGAACTATAAAAGTTTGGTTAGAGTATATTAGAACCCATTTCATATGGTTTATCCTATATTCCGGGTAGATTCCTGATATTTGGCCAATTTTGCATTACATACAAACACTAACACCCACCAATCACTCAAACTAACACTTTCCCAATCAAATAATTAGATTACTAACATTTATTGTTGTATTTGGTTTTGCCGAACTATAAAAGTTTGGTTAGAGTATATTAGAACCCATTTCATATGGTTTATCCTATATTCCGGGTAGATTCCTGATATTTGGCCAATTTTGCATTACATACAAACACTAACACCCACCAATCACTCAAACTAACACTTTCCCAATCAAATAATTAGATTACTAACATTTATTGTTGTATTTGGTTTTGCCGAACTATAAAAGTTTGGTTAGAGTATATTAGAACCCATTTCATATGGTTTATGCTATATTCCGGGTAGATTCCTGATATTTGGCCAATTTTGCATTACATACAAACACTAACACCCACCAATCACTCAAACTAACACTTTCCCAATCAAATAATTAGATTACTAACATTTATTGTTGTTTTTGGTTTTGCCGAACTATAAAAGTTTGGTTAGAGTATATTAGAACCCATTTCATATGGTTTATCCTATATTCCGGGTAGATTCCTGATATTTGGCCAACTTTGCATTACATACAAACACTAACACCCACCAATCACTCAAACTAACACTTTCCCAATCAAATAATTAGATTACTAACATTTATTGTTGTATTTGGTTTTGCCGAACTATAAAAGTTTGGTTAGAGTATATTAGAACCCATTTCGTATGGTTTATGCTATATTCCGGGTAGATCCCTGATATTTGGCCAATTTTGCATTACATACAAACACTAACACCCACCAATCACTCAAACTAACACTTTCCCAATCAAATAATTAGATTACTAACATTTATTGTTGTATTTGGTTTTGCCGAACTATAAAAGTTTGGTTAGAGTATATTAGAACCCATTTCATATGGTTTATGCTATATTCCGGGTAGATTCCTGATATTTGGCCAATTTTGCATTACATACAAACACTAACACCCACCAATCACTCAAACTAACACTTTCCCAATCAAATAGTTAGATTACTAACATTTATTGTTGTATTTGGTTTTGCCGAACTATAAAAGTTTGGTTAGAGTATATTAGAACCCATTTCTTATGGTTTATGCTATATTCCGGGTAGATTCCTGATATTTGGCCAATTTTGCATTACATACAAACACTAACACCCACCAATCACTCAAACTAACACTTTCCCAATCAAATAAATAGATTACTAACATTTATTGTTGTATTTGGTTTTGCCGAACTATAAAAGTTTGGTTAGAGTATATTAGAACCCATTTCTTATGGTTTATGCTATATTCCGGGTAGATTCCTGATATTTGGCCAATTTTGCATTACATACAAACACTAACACCCACCAATCACTCAAACTAACACTTTCCCAATCAAATAATTAGATTACTAACATTTATTGTTGTATTTGGTTTTGCCGAACTATAAAAGTTTGGTTAGAGTATATTAGAACCCATTTCTTATGGCTTATGCTATATTCCGGGTAGATTCCTGATATTTGGCCAATTTTGCATTACATACAAACACTAACACCCACCAATCACTCAAACTAACACTTTCCCAATCAAATAATTAGATTACTAACATTTATTGTTGTATTTGGTTTTGCCGAACTATAAAAGTTTGGTTAGAGTATATTAGAACCCATTTCATATGGTTTATGCTATATTCCGGGTAGATTCCTGATATTTGGCCAATTTTGCATTACATACAAACACTAACACCCACCAATCACTCAAACTAACACTTTCCCAATCAAATAATTAGATTACTAACATTTATTGTTGTTTTTGGTTTTGCCGAACTATAAAAGTTTGGTTAGAGTATATTAGAACCCATTTCATATGGTTTATGCTATATTCCGGGTAGATTCCTGATATTTGGCCAATTTTGCATTACATACAAACACTAACACCCACCAATCACTCAAACTAACACTTTCCCAATCAAATAATTAGATTACTAACATTTATTGTTGTTTTTGGTTTTGCCGAACTATAAAAGTTTGGTTAGAGTATATTAGAACCCATTTCATATGGTTTATGCTATATTCCGGGTAGATTCCTGATATTTGGCCAATTTTGCATTACATACAAACACTAACACTCACCAATCACTCAAACTAACACTTTCCCAATCAAATAATTAGATTACTAACATTTATTGTTGTATTTGGTTTTGCCGAACTATAAAAGTTTGGTTAGAGTATATTAGAACCCATTTCATATGGTTTATCCTATATTCCGGGTAGATTCCTGATATTTGGCCAATTTTGCATTACATACAAACACTAACACCCACCAATCACTCAAACTAACACTTTCCCAATCAAATAATTAGATTACTAACATTTATTGTTGTATTTGGTTTTGCCGAACTATAAAAGTTTGGTTAGAGTATATTAGAACCCATTTCATATGGTTTATGCTATATTCCGGGTAGATTCCTGATATTTGGCCAATTTTGCATTACATACAAACACTAACACCCACCAATCACTCAAACTAACAATTTCCCAATCAAATAATTAGATTACTAACATTTATTGTTGTATTTGGTTTTGCCGAACTATAAAAGTTTGGTTAGAGTATATTAGAACCCATTTCATATGGTTTATGCTATATTCCGGGTAGATTCCTGATATTTGGCCAATTTTGAATTACACTAACACCCACCAATCACTCAAACTAACACTTTCCCAATCAAATAATTAGATTACTAACATTTATTGTTGTTTTTGGTTTTGCCGAACTATAAAAGTTTGGTTAGAGTATATTAGAACCCATTTCATATGGTTTATGCTATATTCCGGGTAGATTCCTGATATTTGGCCAATTTTGCATTACATACAAACACTAACACCCACCAATCACTCAAACTAACAATTTCCCAATCAAATAATTAGATTACTAACATTTATTGTTGTATTTGGTTTTGCCGAACTATAAAAGTTTGGTTAGAGTATATTAGAACCCATTTCATATGGTTTATGCTATATTCCAGGTAGATTCCTGATATTTGGCCAATTTTGCATTACATACAAACACTAACACCCACCAATCACTCAAACTAACACTTTCCCAATCAAATAATTAGATTACTAACATTTATTGTTGTATTTGGTTTTGCCGAACTATAAAAGTTTGGTTAGAGTATATTAGAACCCATTTCATATGGTTTATGCTATATTCCGGGTAGATTCCTGATATTTGGCCAATTTTGCATTACATACAAACACTAACACCCACCAATCACTCAAACTAACACTTTCCCAATCAAATAATTAGATTACTAACATTTATTGTTGTATTTGGTTTTGCCGAACTATAAAAGTTTGGTTAGAGTATATTAGAACCCATTTCTTATGGTTTATGCTATATTCCGGGTAGATTCCTGATATTTGGCCAATTTTGCATTACATACAAACACTAACACCCACCAATCACTCAAACTAACACTTTCCCAATCAAATAATTAGATTACTAACATTTATTGTTGTATTTGGTTTTGCCGAACTATAAAAGTTTGGTTAGAGTATATTAGAACCCATTTCTTATGGTTTATGCTATATTCCGGGTAGATTCCTGATATTTGGCCAATTTTGCATTACATACAAACACTAACACCCACCAATCACTCAAACTAACACTTTCCCAATCAAATAAATAGATTACTAACATTTATTGTTGTATTTGGTTTTGCCGAACTATAAAAGTTTGGTTAGAGTATATTAGAACCCATTTCTTATGGTTTATGCTATATTCCGGGTAGATTCCTGATATTTGGCCAATTTTGCATTACATACAAACACTAACACCCACCAATCACTCAAACTAACAATTTCCCAATCAAATAATTAGATTACTAACATTTATTGTTGTATTTGGTTTTGCCGAACTATAAAAGTTTGGTTAGAGTATATTAGAACCCATTTCTTATGGCTTATGCTATATTCCGGGTAGATTCCTGATATTTGGCCAATTTTGCATTACATACAAACACTAACACCCACCAATCACTCAAACTAACACTTTCCCAATCAAATAATTAGATTACTAACATTTATTGTTGTATTTGGTTTTGCCGAACTATAAAAGTTTGGTTAGAGTATATTAGAACCCATTTCATATGGTTTATGCTATATTCCGGGTAGATTCCTGATATTTGGCCAATTTTGCATTACATACAAACACTAACACCCACCAATCACTCAAACTAACACTTTCCCAATCAAATAATTAGATTACTAACATTTATTGTTGTTTTTGGTTTTGCCGAACTATAAAAGTTTGGTTAGAGTATATTAGAACCCATTTCATATGGTTTATGCTATATTCCGGGTAGATTCCTGATATTTGGCCAATTTTGCATTACATACAAACACTAACACCCACCAATCACTCAAACTAACACTTTCCCAATCAAATAATTAGATTACTAACATTTATTGTTGTATTTGGTTTTGCCGAACTATAAAAGTTTGGTTAGAGTATATTAGAACCCATTTCATATGGTTTATCCTATATTCCGGGTAGATTCCTGATACTTGGCCAATTTTGCATTACATACAAACACTAACACCCACCAATCACTCAAACTAACACTTTCCCAATCAAATAATTAGATTACTAACATTTATTGTTGTATTTGGTTTTTCCGAACTATAAAAGTTTGGTTAGAGTATATTAGAACCCATTTCATATGGTTTATGCTATATTCCGGGTAGATTCCTGATATTTGGCCAATTTTGCATTACATACAAACACTAACACCCACCAATCACTCAAACTAACAATTTCCCAATCAAATAATTAGATTACTAACATTTATTGTTGTATTTGGTTTTGCCGAACTATAAAAGTTTGGTTAGAGTATATTAGAACCCATTTCATATGGTTTATGCTATATTCCGGGTAGATTCCTGATATTTGGCCAATTTTGAATTACACTAACACCCACCAATCACTCAAACTAACACTTTCCCAATCAAATAATTAGATTACTAACATTTATTGTTGTTTTTGGTTTTGCCGAACTATAAAAGTTTGGTTAGAGTATATTAGAACCCATTTCATATGGTTTATGCTATATTCCGGGTAGATTCCTGATATTTGGCCAATTTTGCATTACATACAAACACTAACACCCACCAATCACTCAAACTAACACTTTCCCAATCAAATAATTAGATTACTAACATTTATTGTTGTATTTGGTTTTGCCGAACTATAAAAGTTTGGTTAGAGTATATTAGAACCCATTTCATATGGTTTATGCTATATTCCGGGTAGATTCCTGATATTTGGCCAATTTTGCATTACATACAAACACTAACACCCACCAATCACTCAAACTAACACTTTCCCAATCAAATAATTAGATTACTAACATTTATTGTTGTATTTGGTTTTGCCGAACTATAAAAGTTTGGTTAGAGTATATTAGAACCCATTTCATATGGTTTATGCTATATTCCGGGTAGATTCCTGATATTTGGCCAATTTTGCATTACACTAACACCCACCAATCACTCAAACTAACACTTTCCCAATCAAATAATTAGATTACTAACATTTATTGTTGTTTTTGGTTTTGCCGAACTATAAAAGTTTGGTTAGAGTATATTAGAACCCATTTCATATGGTTTATGCTATATTCCGGGTAGATTCCTGATATTTGGCCAATTTTGAATTACACTAACACCCACCAATCACTCAAACTAACACTTTCCCAATCAAATAATTAGATTACTAACATTTATTGTTGTTTTTGGTTTTGCCGAACTATAAAAGTTTGGTTAGAGTATATTAGAACCCATTTCATATGGTTTATGCTATATTCCGGGTAGATTCCTGATATTTGGCCAATTTTGCATTACATACAAACACTAACACCCACCAATCACTCAAACTAACACTTTCCCAATCAAATAATTAGATTACTAACATTTATTGTTGTATTTGGTTTTGCCGAACTATAAAAGTTTGGTTAGAGTATATTAGAACCCATTTCATATGGTTTATGCTATATTCCGGGTAGATTCCTGATATTTGGCCAATTTTGCATTACACTAACACCCACCAATCACTCAAACTAACACTTTCCCAATCAAATAATTAGATTACTAACATTTATTGTTGTTTTTGGTTTTGCCGAACTATAAAAGTTTGGTTAGAGTATATTAGAACCCATTTCATATGGTTTATCCTATATTCCGGGTAGATTCCTGATATTTGGCCAATTTTGCATTACATACAAACACTAACACCCACCAATCACTCAAACTAACACTTTCCCAATCAAATAATTAGATTACTAACATTTATTGTTGTATTTGGTTTTGCCGAACTATAAAAGTTTGGTTAGAGTATATTAGAACCCATTTCATATGGTTTATGCTATATTCCGGGTAGATTCCTGATATTTGGCCAATTTTGCATTACATACAAACACTAACACCCACCAATCACTCAAACTAACACTTTCCCAATCAAATAATTAGATTACTAACATTTATTGTTGTATTTGGTTTTGCCGAACTATAAAAGTTTGGTTAGAGTATATTAGAACCCATTTCTTATGGTTTATGCTATATTCCGGGTAGATTCCTGATATTTGGCCAATTTTGCATTACATACAAACACTAACACCCACCAATCACTCAAACTAACACTTTCCCAATCAAATAAATAGATTACTAACATTTATTGTTGTATTTGGTTTTGCCGAACTATAAAAGTTTGGTTAGAGTATATTAGAACCCATTTCTTATGGTTTATGCTATATTCCGGGTAGATTCCTGATATTTGGCCAATTTTGCATTACATACAAACACTAACACCCACCAATCACTCAAACTAACACTTTCCCAATCAAATAATTAGATTACTAACATTTATTGTTGTATTTGGTTTTGCCGAACTATAAAAGTTTGGTTAGAGTATATTAGAACCCATTTCATATGGTTTATGCTATATTCCGGGTAGATTCCTGATATTTGGCCAATTTTGCATTACACTAACACCCACCAATCACTCAAACTAACAATTTCCCAATCAAATAATTAGATTACTAACATTTATTGTTGTATTTGGTTTTGCCGAACTATAAAAGTTTGGTTAGAGTATATTAGAACCCATTTCATATGGTTTATGCTATATTCCGGGTAGATTCCTGATATTTGGCCAATTTTGAATTACATACAAACACTTACACCCACCAATCACTCAAACTAACACTTTCCCAATCAAATAAATAGATTACTAACATTTATTGTTGTATTTGGTTTTGCCGAACTATAAAAGTTTGGTTAGGGTATATTAGAACCCATTTCTTATGGTTTATGCTATATTCCGGGTAGATTCCTGATATTTGGCCAATTTTGCATTACATACAAACACTAACACCCACCAATCACTCAAACTAACACTTTCCCAATCAAATAATTAGATTACTAACATTTATTGTTGTATTTGGTTTTGCCGAACTATAAAAGTTTGGTTAGAGTATATTAGAACCCATTTCTTATGGTTTATGCTATATTCCGGGTAGATTCCTGATATTTGGCCAACTTTGCATTACATACAAACACTTACACCCACCAATCACTCAAACTAACACTTTCCCAATCAAATAATTAGATTACTAACATTTATTGTTGTTTTTGGTTTTGCCGAACTATAAAAGTTTGGTTAGAGTATATTAGAACCCATTTCATATGGTTTATGCTATATTCCGGGTAGATTCCTGATATTTGGCCAATTTTGCATTACATACAAACACTAACACCCACCAATCACTCAAACTAACAATTTCCCAATCAAATAATTAGATTACTAACATTTATTGTTGTATTTGGTTTTGCCGAACTATAAAAGTTTGGTTAGAGTATATTAGAACCCATTTCTTATGGTTTATGCTATATTCCGGGTAGATTCCTGATATTTGGCCAATTTTGAATTACATACAAACACTTACACCCACCAATCACTCAAACTAACACTTTCCCAATCAAATAATTAGATTACCAACATTTATTGTTGTATTTGGTTTTGCCGAACTATAAAAGTTTGGTAAGAGTATATTAGAACCCATTTCTTATGGTTTATGCTATATTCCGGGTAGATTCCTGATATTTGGCTAATTTTGCATTACATACAAACACTAACACCCACCAATCACTCAAACTAACACTTTCCCAATCAAATAATTAGATTACCAACATTTATTGTTGTATTTGGTTTTGCTGAACTATAAAAGTTTGGTTAGAGTATATTAGAACCCATTTCATATGGTTTATGCTATATTCCGGGTAGATTCCTGATATTTGGCCAATTTTGCATTACATACAAACACTAACACCCACCAATCACTCAAACTAACACTTTCCCAATCAAATAATTAGATTACTAACATTTATTGTTGTATTTGGTTTTGCCGAACTATAAAAGTTTGGTTAGAGTATATTAGAACCCATTTCATATGGTTTATGCTATATTCCGGGTAGATTCCTGATATTTGGCCAATTTTGCATTACATACAAACACTAACACCCACCAATCACTCAAACTAACACTTTCCCAATCAAATAATTAGATTACTAACATTTATTGTTGTTTTTGGTTTTGCCGAACTATAAAAGTTTGGTTAGAGTATATTAGAACCCATTTCATATGGTTTATGCTATATTCCGGGTAGATTCCTGATATTTGGCCAATTTTGCATTACATACAAACACTAACACCCACCAATCACTCAAACTAACACTTTCCCAATCAAATAATTAGATTACTAACATTTATTGTTGTATTTGGTTTTGCCGAACTATAAAAGTTTGGTTAGAGTATATTAGAACCCATTTCATATGGTTTATGCTATATTCCGGGTAGATTCCTGATATTTGGCCAATTTTGCATTACACTAACACCCACCAATCACTCAAACTAACACTTTCCCAATCAAATCATTAGATTACTAACATTTATTGTTGTATTTGGTTTTGCCGAACTATAAAAGTTTGGTTAGAGTATATTAGAACCCAGTTCTTATGGTTTATGCTATATTCCGGGTAGATTCCTGATATTTGGCCAATTTTGAATTACATACAAACACTTACACCCACCAATCACTCAAACTAACACTTTCCCAATCAAATAATTAGATTACTAACATTTATTGTTGTATTTGGTTTTGCTGAACTATAAAAGTTTGGTTAGAGTATATTAGAACCCATTTCTTATGGTTTATGCTATATTCCGGGTAGATTCCTGATATTTGGCCAATTTTGAATTACATACAAACACTTACACCCACCAATCACTCAAACTAACACTTTCCCAATCAAATAATTAGATTACTAACATTTATTGTTGTATTTGGTTTTGCCGAACTATAAAAGTTTGGTTAGAGTATATTAGAACCCATTTCTTATGGTTTATCCTATATTCCGGGTAGATTCCTGATATTTGGCCAATTTTGAATTACATACAAACACTTACACCCACCAATCACTCAAACTAACACTTTCCCAATCAAATAATTAGATTACTAACATTTATTGTTGTATTTGGTTTTGCTGAACTATAAAAGTTTGGTTAGAGTATATTAGAACCCATTTCATATGGTTTATGCTATATTCCAGGTAGATTCCTGATATTTGGCCAATTTTGCATTACATACAAACACTAACACCCACCAATCACTCAAACTAACACTTTCCCAATCAAATAATTAGATTACTAACATTTATTGTTGTATTTGGTTTTGCCGAACTATAAAAGTTTGGTTAGAGTATATTAGAACCCATTTCTTATGGTTTATGCTATATTCCGGGTAGATTCCTGATATTTGGCCAATTTTGCATTACATACAAACACTAACACCCACCAATCACTCAAACTAACACTTTCCCAATCAAATAATTAGATTACTAACATTTATTGTTGTATTTGGTTTTGCCGAACTATAAAAGTTTGGTTAGAGTATATTAGAACCCATTTCTTATGGCTTATGCTATATTCCGGGTAGATTCCTGATATTTGGCCAATTTTGCATTACATACAAACACTAACACCCACCAATCACTCAAACTAACACTTTCCCAATCAAATAATTAGATTACTAACATTTATTGTTGTTTTTGGTTTTGCCGAACTATAAAAGTTTGGTTAGAGTATATTAGAACCCATTTCATATGGTTTATGCTATATTCCGGGTAGATTCCTGATATTTGGCCAATTTTGCATTACATACAAACACTAACACCCACCAATCACTCAAACTAACACTTTCCCAATCAAATAATTAGATTACTAACATTTATTGTTGTATTTGGTTTTGCCGAACTATAAAAGTTTGGTTAGAGTATATTAGAACCCATTTCATATGGTTTATGCTATATTCCGGGTAGATTCCTGATATTTGGCCAATTTTGCATTACATACAAACACTAACACCCACCAATCACTCAAACTAACACTTTCCCAATCAAATAATTAGATTACTAACATTTATTGTTGTTTTTGGTTTTGCCGAACTATAAAAGTTTGGTTAGAGTATATTAGAACCCATTTCATATGGTTTATGCTATATTCCGGGTAGATTCCTGATATTTGGCCAATTTTGCATTACATACAAACACTAACACCCACCAATCACTCAAACTAACACTTTCCCAATCAAATAATTAGATTACTAACATTTATTGTTGTATTTGGTTTTGCCGAACTATAAAAGTTTGGTTAGAGTATATTAGAACCCATTTCATATGGTTTATCCTATATTCCGGGTAGATTCCTGATATTTGGCCAATTTTGCATTACATACAAACACTAACACCCACCAATCACTCAAACTAACACTTTCCCAATCAAATAATTAGATTACTAACATTTATTGTTGTATTTGGTTTTGCCGAACTATAAAAGTTTGGTTAGAGTATATTAGAACCCATTTCATATGGTTTATGCTATATTCCAGGTAGATTCCTGATATTTGGCCAATTTTGCATTACATACAAACACTAACACCCACCAATCACTCAAACTAACACTTTCCCAATCAAATAATTAGATTACTAACATTTATTGTTGTATTTGGTTTTGCCGAACTATAAAAGTTTGGTTAGAGTATATTAGAACCCATTTCATATGGTTTATGCTATATTCCGGGTAGATTCCTGATATTTGGCCAATTTTGCATTACACTAACACCCACCAATCACTCAAACTAACACTTTCCCAATCAAATCATTAGATTACTAACATTTATTGTTGTATTTGGTTTTGCCGAACTATAAAAGTTTGGTTAGAGTATATTAGAACCCAGTTCTTATGGTTTATGCTATATTCCGGGTAGATTCCTGATATTTGGCCAATTTTGAATTACATACAAACACTTACACCCACCAATCACTCAAACTAACACTTTCCCAATCAAATAATTAGATTACTAACATTTATTGTTGTTTTTGGTTTTGCCGAACTATAAAAGTTTGGTTAGAGTATATTAGAACCCATTTCTTATGGTTTATGCTATATTCCGGGTAGATTCCTGATATTTGGCCAATTTTGCATTACGCTAACACCCACCAATCACTCAAACTAACACTTTCCCAATCAAATAATTAGATTACTAACATTTATTGTTGTATTTGGTTTTGCCGAACTATAAAAGTTTGGTTAGAGTATATTAGAACCCATTTCTTATGGCTTATGCTATATTCCGGGTAGATTCCTGATATTTGGCCAATTTTGCATTACATACAAACACTAACACCCACCAATCACTCAAACTAACACTTTCCCAATCAAATAATTAGATTACTAACATTTATTGTTGTTTTTGGTTTTGCCGAACTATAAAAGTTTGGTTAGAGTATATTAGAACCCATTTCATATGGTTTATGCTATATTCCGGGTAGATTCCTGATATTTGGCCAATTTTGCATTACATACAAACACTAACACCCACCAATCACTCAAACTAACACTTTCCCAATCAAATAATTAGATTACTAACATTTATTGTTGTTTTTGGTTTTGCCGAACTATAAAAGTTTGGTTAGAGTATATTAGAACCCATTTCATATGGTTTATCCTATATTCCGGGTAGATTCCTGATATTTGGCCAATTTTGCATTACATACAAACACTAACACCCACCAATCACTCAAACTAACACTTTCCCAATCAAATAATTAGATTACTAACATTTATTGTTGTATTTGGTTTTGCCGAACTATAAAAGTTTGGTTAGAGTATATTAGAACCCATTTCATATGGTTTATGCTATATTCCGGGTAGATTCCTGATATTTGGCCAATTTTGCATTACATACAAACACTAACACTCACCAATCACTCAAACTAACACTTTCCCAATCAAATAATTAGATTACTAACATTTATTGTTGTTTTTGGTTTTGCCGAACTATAAAAGTTTGGCTAGAGTATATTAGAACCCATTTCTTATGGCTTATGCTATATTCCGGGTAGATTCCTGATATTTGGCCAATTTTGCATTACATACAAACACTAGCACTCACCAATCACTCAAACTAACACTTTCCCAATCAAATAATTAGATTACTAACATTTATTGTTGTATTTGGTTTTGCCGAACTATAAAAGTTTGGTTAGAGTATATTAGAACCCATTTCATATGGTTTATGCTATATTCCGGGTAGATTCCTGATATTTGGCCAATTTTGCATTACATACAAACACTAACACCCACCAATCACTCAAACTAACACTTTCCCAATCAAATAATTAGATTACTAACATTTATTGTTGTTTTTGGTTTTGCCGAACTATAAAAGTTTGGTTAGAGTATATTAGAACCCATTTCATATGGTTTATGCTATATTCCGGGTAGATTCCTGATATTTGGCCAATTTTGCATTACATACAAACACTAACACCCACCAATCACTCAAACTAACACTTTCCCAATCAAATAATTAGATTACTAACATTTATTGTTGTATTTGGTTTTGCCGAACTATAAAAGTTTGGTTAGAGTATATTAGAACCAATTTCATATGGTTTATGCTATATTCCGGGTAGATTCCTGATATTTGGCCAATTTTGCATTACATACAAACACTAACACCCACCAATCACTCAAACTAACACTTTCCCAATCAAATAATTAGATTACTAACATTTATTGTTGTATTTGGTTTTGCCGAACTATAAAAGTTTGGTTAGAGTATATTAGAACCCATTTCATATGGTTTATGCTATATTCCGGGTAGATTCCTGATATTTGGCCAATTTTGCATTACATACAAACACTAACACCCACCAATCACTCAAACTAACACTTTCCCAATCAAATAATTAGATTACTATCATTTATTGTTGTTTTTGGTTTTGCCGAACTATAAAAGTTTGGTAAGAGTATATTAGAACCCATTTCTTATGGTTTATGCTATATTCCGGGTAGATTCCTGATATTTGGCCAATTATGCATTACATACAAACACTAACACCCACCAATCACTCAAACTAACACTTTCCCAATCAAATAATTAGATTACTATCATTTATTGTTGTTTTTGGTTTTGCCGAACTATAAAAGTTTGGTAAGAGTATATTAGAACCCACTTCTTATGGTTTATGCTATATTCCGGGTAGATTCCTGATATTTGGCCAATTTTGCATTACAGTAACACCCACCAATCACTCAAACTAACACTTTCCCAATCAAATAATTAGATTACTAACATTTATTGTTGTATTTGGTTTTGCCGAACTATAAAAGTTTGGTTAGAGTATATTAGAACCCATTTCATATGGTTTATGCTATATTCCGGGTAGATTCCTGATATTTGGCCAATTTTGCATTACATACAAACACTTACACCCACCAATCACTCAAACTAACACTTTCCCAATCAAATAATTAGATTACTAACATTTATTGTTGTATTTGGTTTTGCCGAACTATAAAAGTTTGGTTAGAGTATATTAGAACCCATTTCGTATGGTTTATACTATATTCCGGGTAGATTCCTGATATTTGGCCAATTTTGCATTACATACAAACACTAACACCCACCAATCACTCAAACTAACACTTTCCCAATCAAATAATTAGATTACTAACATTTATTGTTGTATTTGGTTTTGCCGAACTATAAAAGTTTGGTTAGAGTATATTAGAACCCATTTCATATGGTTTATGCTATATTCCGGGTAGATTCCTGATATTTGGCCAATTTTGCATTACATACAAACACTAACACCCACCAATCACTCAAACTAACACTTTCCCAATCAAATAATTAGATTACTAACATTTATTGTTGTTTTTGGTTTTGCCGAACTATAAAAGTTTGGTTAGAGTATATTAGAACCCATTTCATATGGTTTATGCTATATTCCGGGTAGATTCCTGATATTTGGCCAATTTTGCATTACATACAAACACTAACACCCACCAATCACTCAAACTAACACTTTCCCAATCAAATAATTAGATTACTAACATTTATTGTTGTTTTTGGTTTTGCCGAACTATAAAAGTTTGGTTAGAGTATATTAGAACCCATTTCATATGGTTTATCCTATATTCCGGGTAGATTCCTGATATTTGGCCAATTTTGCATTACATACAAACACTAACACCCACCAATTACTCAAACTAACACTTTCCCAATCAAATAATTAGATTACTAACATTTATTGTTGTATTTGGTTTTGCCGAACTATAAAAGTTTGGTTAGAGTATATTAGAACCCATTTCATATGGTTTATGCTATATTCCGGGTAGATTCCTGATATTTGGCCAATTTTGCATTACATACAAACACTAACACCCACCAATCACTCAAACTAACACTTTCCCAATCAAATAATTAGATTACTAACATTTATTGTTGTATTTGGTTTTGCCGAACTATAAAAGTTTGGTTAGAGTATATTAGAACCAAATTCATATGGTTTATGCTATATTCCGGGTAGATTCCTGATATTTGGCCAATTTTGCATTACATACAAATACTTACACCCACCAATCACTCAAACTAACACTTTCCCAATCAAATAATTAGATTACTAACATTTATTGTTGTATTTGGTTTTGCCGAACTATAAAAGTTTGGTTAGAGTATATTAGAACCCATTTCTTATGGTTTATGCTATATTCCGGGTAGATTCCTGATATTTGGCCAATTTTGCATTACATACAAACACTAACACCCACCAATCACTCAAACTAACACTTTCCCAATCAAATAATTAGATTACTATCATTTATTGTTGTTTTTGGTTTTGCCGAACTATAAAAGTTTGGTAAGAGTATATTAGAACCCACTTCTTATGGTTTATGCTATATTCCGGGTAGATTCCTGATATTTGGCCAATTTTGCATTACATACAAACACTAACACCCACCAATCACTCAAACTAACACTTTCCCAATCAAATAATTAGATTACTATCATTTATTGTTGTTTTTGGTTTTGCCGAACTATAAAAGTTTGGTAAGAGTATATTAGAACCCATTTCTTATGGTTTATGCTATATTCCGGGTAGATTCCTGATATTTGGCCAATTATGCATTACATACAAACACTAACACCCACCAATCACTCAAACTAACACTTTCCCAATCAAATAATTAGATTACTATCATTTATTGTTGTTTTTGGTTTTGCCGAACTATAAAAGTTTGGTAAGAGTATATTAGAACCCACTTCTTATGGTTTATGCTATATTCCGGGTAGATTCCTGATATTTGGCCAATTTTGCATTACACTAACACCCACCAATCACTCAAACTAACACTTTCCCAATCAAATCATTAGATTACTAACATTTATTGTTGTATTTGGTTTTGCCGAACTATAAAAGTTTGGTAAGAGTATATTAGAACCCATTTCTTATGGTTTATGCTATATTCCGGGTAGATTCCTGATATTTGGCCAATTTTGCATTACATACAAACACTAACACCCACCAATCACTCAAACTAACACTTTCCCAATCAAATCATTAGATTACTAACATTTATTGTTGTATTTGGTTTTGCCGAACTATAAAAGTTTGGTAAGAGTATATTAGAACCCATTTCTTATGGTTTATGCTATATTCCGGGTAGATTCCTGATATTTGGCCAATTTTGCATTACATACAAACATTAACACCCACCAATCACTCAAACTAACACTTTCCCAATCAAATCATTAGATTACTAACATTTATTGTTGTTTTTGGTTTTGCCGAACTATAAAAGTTTGGTTAGAGTATATTAGAACCCATTTCTTATGGTTTATGCTATATTCCGGGTAGATTCCTGATATTTGGCCAATTTTGAATTACATACAAACACTAACACCCACCAATCACTCAAACTAACACTTTCCCAATCAAATCATTAGATTACTAACATTTATTGTTGTATTTGGTTTTGCCGAACTATAAAAGTTTGGTTAGAGTATATTAGAACCCATTTCTTATGGTTTATGCTATATTCCGGGTAGATTCCTGATATTTGGCCAATTTTGCATTACATACAAACACTTACACCCACCAATCACTCAAACTAACACTTTCCCAATCAAATAAATAGATTACTAACATTTATTGTTGTATTTGGTTTTGCCGAACTATAAAAGTTTGGTAAGAGTATATTAGAACCCATTTCTTATGGTTTATGCTATATTCCGGGTAGATTCCTGATATTTGGCCAATTATGCATTACATACAAACACTAACACCCACCAATCACTCAAACTAACACTTTCCCAATCAAATAATTAGATTACTATCATTTATTGTTGTTTTTGGTTTTGCCGAACTATAAAAGTTTGGTAAGAGTATATTAGAACCCACTTCTTATGGTTTATGCTATATTCCGGGTAGATTCCTGATATTTGGCCAATTTTGCATTACAGTAACACCCACCAATCACTCAAACTAACACTTTCCCAATCAAATAATTAGATTACTAACATTTATTGTTGTATTTGGTTTTGCCGAACTATAAAAGTTTGGTTAGAGTATATTAGAACCCATTTCGTATGGTTTATACTATATTCCGGGTAGATTCCTGATATTTGGCCAATTTTGCATTACATACAAACACTAACACCCACCAATCACTCAAACTAACACTTTCCCAATCAAATAATTAGATTACTAACATTTATTGTTGTATTTGGTTTTGCCGAACTATAAAAGTTTGGTTAGAGTATATTAGAACCCATTTCATATGGTTTATGCTATATTCCGGGTAGATTCCTGATATTTGGCCAATTTTGCATTACATACAAACACTAACACCCACCAATCACTCAAACTAACACTTTCCCAATCAAATAATTAGATTACTAACATTTATTGTTGTTTTTGGTTTTGCCGAACTATAAAAGTTTGGTTAGAGTATATTAGAACCCATTTCATATGGTTTATCCTATATTCCGGGTAGATTCCTGATATTTGGCCAATTTTGCATTACATACAAACACTAACACCCACCAATTACTCAAACTAACACTTTCCCAATCAAATAATTAGATTACTAACATTTATTGTTGTATTTGGTTTTGCCGAACTATAAAAGTTTGGTTAGAGTATATTAGAACCCATTTCATATGGTTTATGCTATATTCCGGGTAGATTCCTGATATTTGGCCAATTTTGCATTACATACAAACACTAACACCCACCAATCACTCAAACTAACACTTTCCCAATCAAATAATTAGATTACTAACATTTATTGTTGTTTTTGGTTTTGCCGAACTATAAAAGTTTGGTTAGAGTATATTAGAACCCATTTCATATGGTTTATCCTATATTCCGGGTAGATTCCTGATATTTGGCCAATTTTGCATTACATACAAACACTAACACCCACCAATTACTCAAACTAACACTTTCCCAATCAAATAATTAGATTACTAACATTTATTGTTGTATTTGGTTTTGCCGAACTATAAAAGTTTGGTTAGAGTATATTAGAACCCATTTCATATGGTTTATGCTATATTCCGGGTAGATTCCTGATATTTGGCCAATTTTGCATTACATACAAACACTAACACCCACCAATCACTCAAACTAACACTTTCCCAATCAAATAATTAGATTACTAACATTTATTGTTGTATTTGGTTTTGCCGAACTATAAAAGTTTGGTTAGAGTATATTAGAACCAAATTCATATGGTTTATGCTATATTCCGGGTAGATTCCTGATATTTGGCCAATTTTGCATTACATACAAATACTTACACCCACCAATCACTCAAACTAACACTTTCCCAATCAAATAATTAGATTACTAACATTTATTGTTGTATTTGGTTTTGCCGAACTATAAAAGTTTGGTTAGAGTATATTAGAACCCATTTCTTATGGTTTATGCTATATTCCGGGTAGATTCCTGATATTTGGCCAATTTTGCATTACATACAAACACTAACACCCACCAATCACTCAAACTAACACTTTCCCAATCAAATAATTAGATTACTATCATTTATTGTTGTTTTTGGTTTTGCCGAACTATAAAAGTTTGGTAAGAGTATATTAGAACCCACTTCTTATGGTTTATGCTATATTCCGGGTAGATTCCTGATATTTGGCCAATTTTGCATTACATACAAACACTAACACCCACCAATCACTCAAACTAACACTTTCCCAATCAAATAATTAGATTACTATCATTTATTGTTGTTTTTGGTTTTGCCGAACTATAAAAGTTTGGTAAGAGTATATTAGAACCCATTTCTTATGGTTTATGCTATATTCCGGGTAGATTCCTGATATTTGGCCAATTATGCATTACATACAAACACTAACACCCACCAATCACTCAAACTAACACTTTCCCAATCAAATAATTAGATTACTATCATTTATTGTTGTTTTTGGTTTTGCCGAACTATAAAAGTTTGGTAAGAGTATATTAGAACCCACTTCTTATGGTTTATGCTATATTCCGGGTAGATTCCTGATATTTGGCCAATTTTGCATTACACTAACACCCACCAATCACTCAAACTAACACTTTCCCAATCAAATCATTAGATTACTAACATTTATTGTTGTATTTGGTTTTGCCGAACTATAAAAGTTTGGTAAGAGTATATTAGAACCCATTTCTTATGGTTTATGCTATATTCCGGGTAGATTCCTGATATTTGGCCAATTTTGCATTACATACAAACACTAACACCCACCAATCACTCAAACTAACACTTTCCCAATCAAATCATTAGATTACTAACATTTATTGTTGTATTTGGTTTTGCCGAACTATAAAAGTTTGGTAAGAGTATATTAGAACCCATTTCTTATGGTTTATGCTATATTCCGGGTAGATTCCTGATATTTGGCCAATTTTGCATTACATACAAACACTAACACCCACCAATCACTCAAACTAACACTTTCCCAATCAAATAATTAGATTACTAACATTTATTGTTGTATTTGGTTTTGCCGAACTATAAAAGTTTGGTTAGAGTATATTAGAACCCATTTCATATGGTTTATCCTATATTCCGGGTAGATTCCTGATATTTGGCCAATTTTGAATTACATACAAACACTAACACCCACCAATCACTCAAACTAACACTTTCCCAATCAAATAATTAGATTACTAACATTTATTGTTGTTTTTGGTTTTGCCGAACTATAAAAGTTTGGTTAGAGTATATTAGAACCCATTTCATATGGTTTATCCTATATTCCGGGTAGATTCCTGATATTTGGCCAATTTTGCATTACATACAAACACTAACACCCACCAATTACTCAAACTAACACTTTCCCAATCAAATAATTAGATTACTAACATTTATTGTTGTATTTGGTTTTGCCGAACTATAAAAGTTTGGTTAGAGTATATTAGAACCCATTTCATATGGTTTATGCTATATTCCGGGTAGATTCCTGATATTTGGCCAATTTTGCATTACATACAAACACTAACACCCACCAATCACTCAAACTAACACTTTCCCAATCAAATAATTAGATTACTAACATTTATTGTTGTATTTGGTTTTGCCGAACTATAAAAGTTTGGTTAGAGTATATTAGAACCAAATTCATATGGTTTATGCTATATTCCGGGTAGATTCCTGATATTTGGCCAATTTTGCATTACATACAAATACTTACACCCACCAATCACTCAAACTAACACTTTCCCAATCAAATAATTAGATTACTAACATTTATTGTTGTATTTGGTTTTGCCGAACTATAAAAGTTTGGTTAGAGTATATTAGAACCCATTTCTTATGGTTTATGCTATATTCCGGGTAGATTCCTGATATTTGGCCAATTTTGCATTACATACAAACACTAACACCCACCAATCACTCAAACTAACACTTTCCCAATCAAATAATTAGATTACTATCATTTATTGTTGTTTTTGGTTTTGCCGAACTATAAAAGTTTGGTAAGAGTATATTAGAACCCACTTCTTATGGTTTATGCTATATTCCGGGTAGATTCCTGATATTTGGCCAATTTTGCATTACATACAAACACTAACACCCACCAATCACTCAAACTAACACTTTCCCAATCAAATAATTAGATTACTATCATTTATTGTTGTTTTTGGTTTTGCCGAACTATAAAAGTTTGGTTAGAGTATATTAGAACCCATTTCTTATGGTTTATGCTATATTCCGGGTAGATTCCTGATATTTGGCCAATTATGCATTACATACAAACACTAACACCCACCAATCACTCAAACTAACACTTTCCCAATCAAATAATTAGATTACTATCATTTATTGTTGTTTTTGGTTTTGCCGAACTATAAAAGTTTGGTAAGAGTATATTAGAACCCACTTCTTATGGTTTATGCTATATTCCGGGTAGATTCCTGATATTTGGCCAATTTTGCATTACACTAACACCCACCAATCACTCAAACTAACACTTTCCCAATCAAATCATTAGATTACTAACATTTATTGTTGTATTTGGTTTTGCCGAACTATAAAAGTTTGGTAAGAGTATATTAGAACCCATTTCTTATGGTTTATGCTATATTCCGGGTAGATTCCTGATATTTGGCCAATTTTGCATTACATACAAACACTAACACCCACCAATCACTCAAACTAACACTTTCCCAATCAAATCATTAGATTACTAACATTTATTGTTGTATTTGGTTTTGCCGAACTATAAAAGTTTGGTAAGAGTATATTAGAACCCATTTCTTATGGTTTATGCTATATTCCGGGTAGATTCCTGATATTTGGCCAATTTTGCATTACATACAAACATTAACACCCACCAATCACTCAAACTAACACTTTCCCAATCAAATCATTAGATTACTAACATTTATTGTTGTTTTTGGTTTTGCCGAACTATAAAAGTTTGGTAAGAGTATATTAGAACCCATTTCTTATGGTTTATGCTATATTCCGGGTAGATTCCTGATATTTGGCCAATTATGCATTACATACAAACACTAACACCCACCAATCACTCAAACTAACACTTTCCCAATCAAATAATTAGATTACTAACATTTATTGTTGTATTTGGTTTTGCCGAACTATAAAAGTTTGGTTAGAGTATATTAGAACCCATTTCTTATGGCTTATGCTATATTCCGGGTAGATTCCTGATATTTGGCCAATTTTGCATTACATACAAACACTAACACCCACCAATCACTCAAACTAACACTTTCCCAATCAAATAATTAGATTACTAACATTTATTGTTGTATTTGGTTTTGCCGAACTATAAAAGTTTGGTTAGAGTATATTAGAACCCATTTCTTATGGTTTATGCTATATTCCGGGTAGATTCCTGATATTTGGCCAATTTTGAATTACATACAAACACTTACACCCACCAATCACTCAAACTAACACTTTCCCAATCAAATAAATAGATTACTAACATTTATTGTTGTATTTGGTTTTGCCGAACTATAAAAGTTTGGTTAGGGTATATTAGAACCCATTTCATATGGTTTATGCTATATTCCGGGTAGATTCCTGATATTTGGCCAATTTTGCATTACATACAAACACTAACACCCACCAATCACTCAAACTAACACTTTCCCAATCAAATAATTAGATTACTAACATTTATTGTTGTATTTGGTTTTGCCGAACTATAAAAGTTTGGTTAGAGTATATTAGAACCCATTTCTTATGGCTTATGCTATATTCCGGGTAGATTCCTGATATTTGGCCAATTTTGAATTACATACAAACACTAACACCCACCAATCACTCAAACTAACACTTTCCCAATCAAATCATTAGATTACTAACATTTATTGTTGTATTTGGTTTTGCCGAACTATAAAAGTTTGGTTAGAGTATATTAGAACCCATTTCTTATGGTTTATGCTATATTCCGGGTAGATTCCTGATATTTGGCCAATTTTGAATTACATACAAACACTTACACCCACCAATCACTCAAACTAACACTTTCCCAATCAAATAAATAGATTACTAACATTTATTGTTGTATTTGGTTTTGCCGAACTATAAAAGTTTGGTTAGGGTATATTAGAACCCATTTCATATGGTTTATGCTATATTCCGGGTAGATTCCTGATATTTGGCCAATTTTGCATTACATACAAACACTAACACCCACCAATCACTCAAACTAACACTTTCCCAATCAAATAATTAGATTACTATCATTTATTGTTGTATTTGGTTTTGCCGAACTATAAAAGTTTGGTAAGAGTATATTAGAACCCATTTCTTATGGTTTATGCTATATTCCGGGTAGATTCCTGATATTTGGCCAATTATGCATTACATACAAACACTAACACCCACCAATCACTCAAACTAACACTTTCCCAATCAAATAATTAGATTACTAACATTTATTGTTGTATTTGGTTTTGCCGAACTATAAAAGTTTGGTTAGAGTATATTAGAACCCATTTCTTATGGCTTATGCTATATTCCGGGTAGATTCCTGATATTTGGCCAATTTTGCATTACATACAAACACTAACACTCACCAATCACTCAAACTAACACTTTCCCAATCAAATAATTAGATTACTATCATTTATTGTTGTTTTTGGTTTTGCCGAACTATAAAAGTTTGGTTAGAGTATATTAGAACCCATTTCATATGGTTTATGCTATATTCCGGGTAGATTCCTGATATTTGGCCAATTTTGAATTACATACAAACACTTACACCCACCAATCACTCAAACTAACACTTTCCCAATCAAATAATTAGATTACTAACATTTATTGTTGTATTTGGTTTTGCCGAACTATAAAAGTTTGGTTAGAGTATATTAGAACCCATTTCATATGGTTTATGCTATATTCCGGGTAGATTCCTGATATTTGGCCAATTTTGAATTACATACAAACACTTACACCCACCAATCACTCAAACTAACACTTTCCCAATCAAATAAATAGATTACTAACATTTATTGTTGTATTTGGTTTTGCCGAACTATAAAAGTTTGGTTAGGGTATATTAGAACCCATTTCATATGGTTTATGCTATATTCCGGGTAGATTCCTGATATTTGGCCAATTTTGCATTACATACAAACACTAACACCCACCAATCACTCAAACTAACACTTTCCCAATCAAATAAATAGATTACTAACATTTATTGTTGTATTTGGTTTTGCCGAACTATAAAAGTTTGGTTAGAGTATATTAGAACCCATTTCTTATGGCTTATGCTATATTCCGGGTAGATTCCTGATATTTGGCCAATTTTGCATTACATACAAACACTAACACCCACCAATCACTCAAACTAACACTTTCCCAATCAAATAATTAGATTACTATCATTTATTGTTGTATTTGGTTTTGCCGAACTATAAAAGTTTGGTAAGAGTATATTAGAACCCATTTCTTATGGTTTATGCTATATTCCGGGTAGATTCCTGATATTTGGCCAATTTTGAATTACATACAAACACTTACACCCACCAATCACTCAAACTAACACTTTTCCAATCAAATAAATAGATTACTAACATTTATTGTTGTATTTGGTTTTGCCGAACTATAAAAGTTTGGTTAGGGTATATTAGAACCCATTTCATATGGTTTATGCTATATTCCGGGTAGATTCCTGATATTTGGCCAATTTTGCATTACATACAAACACTAACACCCACCAATCACTCAAACTAACACTTTCCCAATCAAATAAATAGATTACTAACATTTATTGTTGTATTTGGTTTTGCCGAACTATAAAAGTTTGGTTAGAGTATATTAGAACCCATTTCTTATGGCTTATGCTATATTCCGGGTAGATTCCTGATATTTGGCCAATTTTGCATTACATACAAACACTAACACCCACCAATCACTCAAACTAACACTTTCCCAATCAAATAATTAGATTACTATCATTTATTGTTGTATTTGGTTTTGCCGAACTATAAAAGTTTGGTAAGAGTATATTAGAACCCATTTCTTATGGTTTATGCTATATTCCGGGTAGATTCCTGATATTTGGCCAATTTTGAATTACATACAAACACTTACACCCACCAATCACTCAAACTAACACTTTCCCAATCAAATAATTAGATTACTAACATTTATTGTTGTATTTGGTTTTGCCGAACTATAAAAGTTTGGTTAGAGTATATTAGAACCCATTTCTTATGGTTTATGCTATATTCCGGGTAGATTCCTGATATTTGGCCAATTTTGAATTACATACAAACACTTACACCCACCAATCACTCAAACTAACACTTTCCCAATCAAATAAATAGATTACTAACATTTATTGTTGTATTTGGTTTTGCCGAACTATAAAAGTTTGGTAAGAGTATATTAGAACCCATTTCATATGGTTTATGCTATATTCCGGGTAGATTCCTGATATTTGGCCAATTTTGCATTACATACAAACACTAACACCCACCAATCACTCAAACTAACACTTTCCCAATCAAATAAATAGATTACTAACATTTATTGTTGTATTTGGTTTTGCCGAACTATAAAAGTTTGGTTAGAGTATATTAGAACCCATTTCTTATGGCTTATGCTATATTCCGGGTAGATTCCTGATATTTGGCCAATTTTGCATTACATACAAACACTAACACCCACCAATCACTCAAACTAACACTTTCCCAATCAAATAATTAGATTACTATCATTTATTGTTGTATTTGGTTTTGCCGAACTATAAAAGTTTGGTAAGAGTATATTAGAACCCATTTCTTATGGTTTATGCTATATTCCGGGTAGATTCCTGATATTTGGCCAATTTTGAATTACATACAAACACTTACACCCACCAATCACTCAAACTAACACTTTCCCAATCAAATAAATAGATTACTAACATTTATTGTTGTATTTGGTTTTGCCGAACTATAAAAGTTTGGTTAGGGTATATTAGAACCCATTTCATATGGTTTATGCTATATTCCGGGTAGATTCCTGATATTTGGCCAATTTTGCATTACATACAAACACTAACACCCACCAATCACTCAAACTAACACTTTCCCAATCAAATAAATAGATTACTAACATTTATTGTTGTATTTGGTTTTGCCCAACTATAAAAGTTTGGTTAGAGTATATTAGAACCCATTTCTTATGGCTTATGCTATATTCCGGGTAGATTCCTGATATTTGGCCAATTTTGCATTACATACAAACACTAACACCCACCAATCACTCAAACTAACACTTTCCCAATCAAATAATTAGATTACTATCATTTATTGTTGTATTTGGTTTTGCCGAACTATAAAAGTTTGGTAAGAGTATATTAGAACCCATTTCTTATGGTTTATGCTATATTCCGGGTAGATTCCTGATATTTGGCCAATTTTGAATTACATACAAACACTTACACCCACCAATCACTCAAACTAACACTTTCCCAATCAAATAATTAGATTACTAACATTTATTGTTGTATTTGGTTTTGCCGAACTATAAAAGTTTGGTTAGAGTATATTAGAACCCATTTCTTATGGTTTATGCTATATTCCGGGTAGATTCCTGATATTTGGCCAATTTTGAATTACATACAAACACTTACACCCACCAATCACTCAAACTAACACTTTTCCAATCAAATAAATAGATTACTAACATTTATTGTTGTATTTGGTTTTGCCGAACTATAAAAGTTTGGTTAGGGTATATTAGAACCCATTTCATATGGTTTATGCTATATTCCGGGTAGATTCCTGATATTTGGCCAATTTTGCATTACATACAAACACTAACACCCACCAATCACTCAAACTAACACTTTCCCAATCAAATAAATAGATTACTAACATTTATTGTTGTATTTGGTTTTGCCGAACTATAAAAGTTTGGTTAGAGTATATTAGAACCCATTTCTTATGGCTTATGCTATATTCCGGGTAGATTCCTGATATTTGGCCAATTTTGCATTACATACAAACACTAACACCCACCAATCACTCAAACTAACACTTTCCCAATCAAATAATTAGATTACTATCATTTATTGTTGTATTTGGTTTTGCCGAACTATAAAAGTTTGGTAAGAGTATATTAGAACCCATTTCTTATGGTTTATGCTATATTCCGGGTAGATTCCTGATATTTGGCCAATTATGCATTACATACAAACACTAACACCCACCAATCACTCAAACTAACACTTTCCCAATCAAATAATTAGATTACTAACATTTATTGTTGTATTTGGTTTTGCCGAACTATAAAAGTTTGGTTAGAGTATATTAGAACCCATTTCTTATGGCTTATGCTATATTCCGGGTAGATTCCTGATATTTGGCCAATTTTGCATTACATACAAACACTAACACTCACCAATCACTCAAACTAACACTTTCCCAATCAAATAATTAGATTACTATCATTTATTGTTGTTTTTGGTTTTGCCGAACTATAAAAGTTTGGTTAGAGTATATTAGAACCCATTTCATATGGTTTATGCTATATTCCGGGTAGATTCCTGATATTTGGCCAATTTTGCATTACACTAACACCCACCAATCACTCAAACTAACACTTTCCCAATCAAATCATTAGATTACTAACATTTATTGTTGTTTTTGGTTTTGCCGAACTATAAAAGTTTGGTTAGAGTATATTAGAACCCATTTCTTATGGTTTATGCTATATTCCGGGTAGATTCCTGATATTTGGCCAATTTTGCATTACATACAAACACTAACACTCACCAATCACTCAAACTAACACTTTCCCAATCAAATAATTCGATTACTAACATTTATTGTTGTATTTGGTTTTGCCGAACTATAAAAGTTTGGTTAGAGTATATTAGAACCCATTTCATATGGTTTATGCTATATTCCGGGTAGATTCCTGATATTTGGCCAATTTTGCATTACACTAACACCCACCAATCACTCAAACTAACACTTTCCCAATCAAATAATTAGATTACTAACATTTATTGTTGTTTTTGGTTTTGCCGAACTATAAAAGTTTGGTTAGAGTATATTAGAACCCATTTCATATGGTTTATGCTATATTCCGGGTAGATTCCTGATATTTGGCCAATTTTGCATTACATACAAACACTAACACTCACCAATCACTCAAACTAACACTTTCCCAATCAAATAATTAGATTACTAACATTTATTGTTGTATTTGGTTTTGCCGAACTATAAAAGTTTGGTTAGAGTATATTAGAACCCATTTCTTATGGTTTATGCTATATTCCGGGTAGATTCCTGATATTTGGCCAATTTTGAATTACATACAAACACTTACACCCACCAATCACTCAAACTAACACTTTCCCGATCAAATAATTAGATTACTAACATTTATTGTTGTATTTGGTTTTGCCGAACTATAAAAGTTTGGTTAGAGTATATTAGAACCCATTTCTTATGGTTTATGCTATATTCCGGGTAGATTCCTGATATTTGGCCAATTATGCATTACATACAAACACTAACACCCACCAATCACTCAAACTAACACTTTCCCAAGCAAATAATTAGATTACTAACATTTATTGTTGTATTTGGTTTTGCCGAACTATAAAAGTTTGGTTAGAGTATATTAGAACCCATTTCATATGGTTTATGCTATATTCCGGGTAGATTCCTGATATTTGGCCAATTTTGCATTACACTAACACCCACCAATCACTCAAACTAACACTTTCCCAAGCAAATAATTAGATTACTAACATTTATTGTTGTTTTTGGTTTTGCCGAACTATAAAAGTTTGGTTAGAGTATATTAGAACCCATTTCTTATGGTTTATGCTATATTCCGGGTAGATTCCTGATATTTGGCCAATTTTGCATTACATACAAACACTAACACCCACCAATCACTCAAACTAACACTTTCCCAATCAAATAATTAGATTACTAACATTTATTGTTGTATTTGGTTTTGCCGAACTATAAAAGTTTGGTTAGAGTATATTAGAACCCATTTCTTATGGCTTATGCTATATTCCGGGTAGATTCCTGATATTTGGCCAATTTTGCATTACATACAAACACTAACACTCACCAATCACTCAAACTAACACTTTCCCAATCAAATAATTAGATTACTAAAATTTATTGTTGTATTTGGTTTTGCCGAACTATAAAAGTTTGGTTAGAGTATATTAGAACCCATTTCTTATGGTTTATGCTATATTTCGGGTAGATTCCTGATATTTGGCCAATTTTGCATTACATACAAACACTAACACCCACCAATCACTCAAACTAACACTTTCCCAATCAAATAATTAGATTACTAACATTTATTGTTGTTTTTGGTTTTGCCGAACTATAAAAGTTTGGTTAGAGTATATTAGAACCCATTTCATATGGTTTATGCTATATTCCGGGTAGATTCCTGATATTTGGCCAATTTTGCATTACATACAAACACTAACACCCACCAATCACTCAAACTAACACTTTCCCAATCAAATAAATAGATTACTAACATTTATTGTTGTATTTGGTTTTGCCGAACTATAAAAGTTTGGTTAGAGTATATTAGAACCCATTTCTTATGGTTTATGCTATATTCCGGGTAGATTCCTGATATTTGGCCAATTTTGCATTACATACAAACACTAACACCCACCAATCACTCAAACTAACAATTTCCCAATCAAATAATTAGATTACTAACATTTATTGTTGTATTTGGTTTTGCCGAACTATAAAAGTTTGGTTAGAGTATATTAGAACCCATTTCTTATGGTTTATGCTATATTCCGGGTAGATTCCTGATATTTGGCCAATTTTGCATTACATACAAACACTTACACCCACCAATCACTCAAACTAACACTTTCCCAATCAAATAAATAGATTACTAACATTTATTGTTGTATTTGGTTTTGCCGAACTATAAAAGTTTGGTTAGAGTATATTAGAACCCATTTCTTATGGTTTATGCTATATTCCGGGTAGATTCCTGATATTTGGCCAATTTTGCATTACATACAAACACTAACACCCACCAATCACTCAAACTAACACTTTCCCAATCAAATAATTAGATTACTAACATTTATTGTTGTATTTGGTTTTGCCGAACTATAAAAGTTTGGTTAGAGTATATTAGAACCCATTTCTTATGGCTTATGCTATATTCCGGGTAGATTCCTGATATTTGGCCAATTTTGCATTACATACAAACACTAACACTCACCAATCACTCAAACTAACACTTTCCCAATCAAATAATTAGATTACTAACATTTATTGTTGTATTTGGTTTTGCCGAACTATAAAAGTTTGGTTAGAGTATATTAGAACCCATTTCATATGGCTTATGCTATATTCCGGGTAGATTCCTGATATTTGGCCAATTTTGCATTACATACAAACACTAACACCCACCAATCACTCAAACTAACACTTTCCCAATCAAATAATTAGATTACTAACATTTATTGTTGTATTTGGTTTTGCCGAACTATAAAAGTTTGGTTAGAGTATATTAGAACCCATTTCTTATGGCTTATGCTATATTCCGGGTAGATTCCTGATATTTGGCCAATTTTGCATTACATACAAACACTAACACTCACCAATCACTCAAACTAACACTTTCCCAATCAAATAATTAGATTACTAACATTTATTGTTGTTTTTGGTTTTGCCGAACTATAAAAGTTTGGTTAGAGTATATTAGAACCCATTTCATATGGTTTATGCTATATTCCGGGTAGATTCCTGATATTTGGCCAATTTTGCATTACATACAAACACTAACACCCACCAATCACTCAAACTAACACTTTCCCAATCAAATAATTAGATTACTAACATTTATTGTTGTATTTGGTTTTGCCGAACTATAAAAGTTTGGTTAGAGTATATTAGAACCCATTTCATATGGTTTATGCTATATTCCGGGTAGATTCCTGATATTTGGCCAATTTTGCATTACATTCAAACACTAACACCCACCAATCACTCAAACTAACACTTTCCCAATCAAATAATTAGATTACTAACATTTATTGTTGTATTTGGTTTTGCCGAACTATAAAAGTTTGGTTAGAGTATATTAGAACCCATTTCATATGGTTTATGCTATATTCCGGGTAGATTCCTGATATTTGGCCAATTTTGCATTACATACAAACACTAACACCCACCAATCACTCAAACTAACACTTTCCCAAACAAATAATTAGATTACTAACATTTATTGTTGTTTTTGGTTTTGCCAAACTATAAAAGTTTGGTTAGAGTATATTAGAACCCATTTCATATGGTTTAGCCTATATTCCGGGTAGATTCCTGATATTTGGCCAATTTTGCATTACATACAAACACTAACACCCACCAATCACTCAAACTAACACTTTCCCAATCAAATAATTAGATTACTAACATTTATTGTTGTTTTTGGTTTTGCCGAACTATAAAAGTTTGGTTAGAGTATATTAGAACCCATTTCATATGGTTTATGCTATATTCCGGGTAGATTCCTGATATTTGGCCAATTTTGCATTACATACAAACACTAACACCCACCAATCACTCAAACTAACACTTTCCCAATCAAATAATTAGATTACTAACATTTATTGTTGTTTTTGGTTTTGCCGAACTATAAAAGTTTGGTTAGAGTATATTAGAACCCATTTCATATGGTTTATGCTATATTTCGGGTAGATTCCTGATATTTGGCCAATTTTGCATTACATACAAACACTAACACCCACCAATCACTCAAACTAACATTTTCCCAATCAAATAATTAGATTACTAACATTTATTGTTGTTTTTGGTTTTGCCGAACTATAAAAGTTTGGTTAGAGTATATTAGAACCCATTTCATATGGTTTATGCTATATTCCGGGTAGATTCCTGATATTTGGCCAATTTCGCATTACATACAAACACTAACACCCACCAATCACTTAAACCAACACTTTCGCACATTCAAACACTTACATCTTCCAATCACTTAAAATAAGATTTTTCCAAAGAATTGTTAGGTTTCTAACTTTATTAATACTTCGTCCCTGTGTTGAACGATTGATGGGTTCAAAAATCTTGTTTTGAAGCTATCTTGATCGGCCTAGCAATAGCGTTTCGATAAATGGTGTGAGCGTGTGGAAAAGTATTTATAGATGTCGAATTTTTGAAACGCAATAAAGCATTCTTTGTTTCGAAAATGTTCATTAGCATTATTACTTTTTCTAAGAAGCTTAACGGTAAACACCCCATCCTCTTCTTGCATGATATTTTCCAGAAATAGGCATAATAATAGACTTTTTTTTTGTTACATTCCCGCCAAACATTTTCTTACCTACAACTACGTATTGGTGTCAAAAATACCGTGTATCGGTATCAATTACAAATACAACAGCCAATAGGAAGCCGTAAATCGAAAACAAAAAATTTTGAAATTTTTTTTTGTTTCACTTTATAATATTGAACCACCGTTAGAGTGAATAAGACAAATGTTGTTTCGCTTGTGATTGGCTCGTTTATTATTTCAAAAAAAAATAGACTTTTTATTTCGTTTTTAGCCAAAAGTTTATTTTTGATTACTGTAAGGATTAATCACTAGATTATCAATTTTAGTTTAGTGAAAACCGTTGTTCAAAGCTAACGAAAAGTGTTTTTAATACTTTGTGTTTGTGAAACAATAAAATTAATTTATAATTAAAAGTGGTTGTATATCAAAATATTGTGAGTACCCTAATTTTCTTCAACTTAATCTTAATAATTATTTCTTAGAAAATTGTCTTATGTTTCTACAAAGTGTTATTTTCCTATTGCGAGTGAGTTCTTTATATAATTTATATTCATAGACTTTCGTAAATCTTTTTGTCTTAATTTTATTTTCTTAATCAATTGTTTTGTCTAATAAAACATTAAAGACCAATGCTAAAATATAAGAATGTCTTGTTATGCATTAACAGGAAATTAAAACTGAAAAACTATGTAAAGTTTGTGTTAAGAAAAATATTATAAGTTATGTGAGATGAAAAATACCGCAGACATTCGAATAGTCCGGATGAAGGGTGTCTCGAAATTCAACTGCGTACTTGGAGAACAAGAAATCCTTGCCTACTATTTGTAAAATATATAAAACACTTTATCTGACGATATTTTAATCGTGCCCTCCTCAAAGCAATGTGACGAAGGCAAATGGCCCCGTTTAATTACTTATAGTATTATTTTACTTGAATGGCCTCACCTTAAGATTATATAGTCTTACAGACCTATTCAGTTCCAATATTTTTTCCTAGAAAAGTAGTCAATATCTTTATGTTATCTATCTAGCCATCAAACTAGCGAAAGAACTTTAAACAACTCTTACACTACTGCCTCATATTGATGGTTTCCGTGCGAGCCAAAACACGATTTTCTTTCTTATTTCAGTTTGCACGGCAGTAGTATACGTTTTGACTCCTCTTAGGAAATAATTTTATTACAGGCATACCTGCTAAGAGACATGGCCTAATCTGATACCGTTCAAAATATGGCCTCAATTGGCCCGGTGGTATTTGTTTTAAGGGTAAGCGCTCCGTACATCAGAATAGATTTTACCACAATATTGAGTAATTATCTGCGGCTCGTGCAGCGAACTCCACCTCGCTTGTAAGCGGAATGGGTGGAAGGACAAGGGATCATCTAGGGCTTTCTTAGCTTTGAGCAATATAAATTTTCCATTTTCCTTTATTCTCCAATTGGAATGCATCAACGACTATCTCTCAAGAATTTCCAATATTACAACAAAACATTATTATTGTTTAATGATTTCCACGTGAAACGTGTAGTCGCTTATATGAAAGAGAATCGGCTTCCCAAGCAACTCAATCACCTAGAATTAAACACCTTAAGTCCTATATACATTGCTACACATTGGGAATGACCTCGAAAATTTTGAAGATCAATTTCTCATTGCGTAAAAAAGAGTGTGTCGGACTTCAAAGCCATGAATTCAAAGCACATCAGATTTCCATATGCCCCTTGATGTAAGCCAATCCCAGCATAAAAACTCATCTTAAAATATTTTGTGGGTAGTATTAGAAAATTGTATGTAAGATTTGCACCAAAAGCACTTTGCTAGACTTTTCCCGTGATGTAAGAATACGGTCATTTGAAATTCTGAGTGACGTTGTTGTTGGGTAGTATTATAAAAATGCATGTAAGATTTGCACCAAACGCACTTTCCTAGACTTTTCACGTGATGGAAGAATACGGTCATTTGAAATTCTAAGTGTCCGTTTGGTGGGTAGTATTAGAAAAGTGCATGTAAGATTTGCACCAAAAGCACTTTGCTAGACACTTTTCACGTGATGGAAGAATACGGTCATTTGAAATTCTTAGTGTCCTTTTGGTGGGTAGTATTATAAAAATGCATGTAAGATTTGCACCAAAAGCAATTTGCTTGAGACTTTTCACATGATGGAAGAATACGGTCATTTGAAATTCTTAGTGTCCTTTTGGTGGGTAGTATTAGAAAAATGCATGTAAGATTTGCACCAAAAGCACTTTGCTAGACTTTTCACGTCATGGACGAATACGGTCATTTGAAATTCTAGGTGTCCTTTTGGTGGGTAGTATTAGAAAAATGCATGTAAGATTTGCACCAAACGCACTTTGCTAGACACTTTTCACGTATGGAAGAATACGCTCATTTGAAATTCTTAGTGTCCTTTTGGTGGGTAGTATTATAAAAATGCATGTAAGATTTGCACCAAAAGCACTTTGCTTGAGACTTTTCACGTCATGGACGAATACGATCATTTGAAATTCTTAGTGTCCTTTTGGTGGGTAGTATTAGAAAAATGCATGTAAGATTTGCACCAAAAGCACTTTGCTAGACTTTTCACGTCATGGACGAATACGGTCATTTGAAATTCTAGGTGTCCTTTTGGTGGGTAGTATTATAAAAATGCATGTAAGATTTGCACCAAACGCACTTTGCTAGACTTTTCACGTCATGGAAGAACACGGTCATTTGAAATATTAAGCGTTTTGTGGTTCAAACTTGTGGTTACCACCACTGAAATCAATTGTGTTTGGTGTTTCAGTTTTTCGAAGTATCGGGACAGCGCATCTTCTTGTTCAAAACAAGAAAAAATTGCAAAAGTTCCCGAAAGCCTGTTCTCAATTTTAACAAAACATTGTGACTGTCATTTTACACAAATGAACGTATTTGTTTGGTATTCCTTAGATCCAACGAAGCTTAAATTTTATTGAGATCTTCAGTTCGAGGTTTCGGCAGTTTCACCATAAACCTTTGCTCATTAATCGTTCCTCGTGTTGCTTTAATTCTGCAGAACATTTATCATTTATTAATCTATAGAACACGCAGAGTTCTGCAACATATCTGCGGTGTTGTAGGCTGTCTAGATCTTTCGTAAGTCTGGAGTTTCGTATTTCAGATGGCATGCCGCTGAACTCTATCCAGCAACTGGAGAGCAATGCCATATGCTCCACATTAAACCTGACAGCAATATTCTATACAAGGTCTAATAACGGTTTTATATATCTGGAGAACCTATTGAGGAGCCCGAGTTTACGTGAAGCTGCTAATCTAAATACCAAGCAGACGAATTGATTCACAACCCAGCCCACGAGAACGTGGCTTTTTACCGCAAATGTTTATTCGTTGTGACTTCTTTTACGCGAGAATTTATTTTTTACTCCCCACTCAAATATTGTACTCACATCGGAACTAAGCGATGTGACAACTTCCAGCCGTTTACCGTGTAACTCTGAAGAAGTATGGCTCGACCTCGAATGAAATAGCAGAGTGCAATGTTGCATCATCAGCAAAACTGTGGATAGGGTTCACAGTGCTATCCAACAAGTCATTAATGTATAACAAAAACAAAGTTTGTGACGAAATTGATCCCTGAGGGACTCCGGCATTTGGGGAGTGTGTCGTTGATGATCTCCCAGTTAGCACAACGTTGATCTTTCGGTCTTTGAGAAAACTTTTTATCCACTTGATGGCCATCGAACAATCCAACCGTTTTAGTAGCCTCTTACAACAAGCACTGTGGAGGAATTCTAACCACCGAGATGCGTAAGAACTACGGGCAAAGACGAAAATAGTCAATGGTCAAGTGATTATAGCCCATTCGAATCTAACCATCTTTTCGAAGCTTCAAGCGATAATAATAGTCGCTTAGCTCTATACAACGAGTAAGCCTACATTATGAAAATGCAGCGAGTGAATCGACTCGAGTTGTATAGACACTTCTACACTGATTAATGGATGGAAAGATCGAGAATCTATATGGAAGCGATAAACCTTATAATTTTCCCATTTTCTTTTAAGTTGTGAATATTGTCTCAGAATGGTCTCGGGTAGTACTGAAAATGAGTTCAATGTTCTTGTCCCTCGTTATATTTTCAAACCAACCACAAAGAAATCATAGTTGTTGAAATGTATACATGTTGCTCGTATTTTGCAGCGATTATTAGTCGACAAATCAAATCAAAAATTGAAAACTGTTCCAGCGTTTTAATAATTCTGATTATTTTCTTTTTGATTCTAGATAAATCAAATATCAATCAAATTGACGAAGGCTAAAACTATTTCTACAATACAACAGCTCTTCATTAAGGCCTATAAACAATATATATTCTTGTTGAACAATTAAGTTGAACCATTATGACCAGCATTGAAATCTTCGATAAAATGACCGAATCCGGTGACTGTTTTGAAATATTGCGGTTTTGTTTTGATGAGTATAGAATAGTTACACTCACCAACCATTGCTTCTCCTCATTAAGTGGACAACAACATATAACAGCGCACGCATTATTTGTGGCATGTAATGTTCTGCTAGCAGGAACTGATGATGTGTTCCTTTACATCACCCAGAACAAATATTTAACAGGTGGTAATTTGGAAAACTTAACTCCCGATGTGCAGTTACTCCTTAATATTTGTCGAAAGAAGAGTATTATTTACATACCGGAACTAATGAATAACAATCAATGGGTTCTGGTTATAATTAACTTATTAACACGCTCTGTCATGGCGTATGACCCAAACAATTCGCTACGCAGACCAGATGATTTATGTAATAGGGCGATTGCATTTTACCACAGAATGCAAATACATTGGGATGAAGATTTACTTATGCTCAAACACCGTCCAAATTATGACCTACCAATACAACATGACAACAATGATTGTGGACCACTAATCTGTTACGTAGTGGATTTGTTGTCGAATAATAACAACATCTTTGATATTCATTCGCCTAATTTTTACAAGCACAAAAGGGCAATGATGAAATATCGAATTTACTTGAAACAGCTAATGATAGAAAGGGCAAATTATGAGCCTTACAATTGTATCATTTGTTTTAAAAGGGTCAATATACAACACTTTTATAAAAAGTGTAGAAAATGCAAGAGAGTAACGCATATTGACTGCTCTAACAGCCGACCTGATGTCATAATAACAACTAGATGCAAATATTGCAAATAAATTATATAAGCAAGCGTGAGCGACAAAAGTTGTGGTATTGCAAATCATCTATTCATATAGCAGGCAGTAAATTCCCAACCGAAGATGACAGAACCAGGATTTATTGATTACCACCTCCCTTCAAGATATCAGAACAATAGCAGCCACCAACTGGCAATAGCAGAGTTAAAAAAAACGTAATCGAATAATAATGCTTGCGCGACTAAATGGCCTGAACTTCATAGATTATATTTGCCTACTAATACATAGACATGCCATCATACAGCAGAAGCAAGTCTCTGGAATACTAGGTAAGATCAAAAATGAAGAGCTTATACGGAAACCGAAATTAGAAAGAGCAATTGGAAAAAGATCGGTCATATACTGATAAGGACTCCGCATTCCATAACACGAATATCATTGAAATGGAATCAACAACGTCGGGAAGCCAGCAATGATCCGGAATAGAATGGTGTTAGCTGAAGCAAAGAAACTCGGTAAAACGTAGTTGAAGCGGTAAACAATAGCCTCCAAGAGTTGGATGATCCAGTCCTACCCAACATCAAGTAAAACATGCCACAACTTAATCCTCACATTTAAGATTACGAATACCAACTTTTAAATAAAATTATATAAAATAACTAAGAAATTTAACCAAACAATGTAACAGTTAAAAAATTAGATTTTTAGACCTCTCAATGTATTTTGTCGTACAAATCAAACTTTATTTGATGTATACTTTATTGTCTAAGTGTAAATTATGTGTGAATAAAAAATATTGGAATACATTTCCCTGGATTACGTTTTTTTTTTAAATATTAGACCCAAACAAACAGAGATTTGAGAATCCGCTGCATCACAACACAAATTTTGACAGGCTGACATCGGTATACTCCGAAAACGATTAAAGGCTTGGCTTCAGACAGCAGAGAATATACTAAACATGATTGCATCCGTTATGTCTGAAAAACAATTTCGATTTTACCTACATTTTACTGTACTTGGTTGAAAATTTGCAAAATTTTCGGTAAATATGACTGTACACTTGTACTTTAACAAAATTATAGCAAATGTACCGAACATTTTTAACTAGATGTGGTTAGCTATAAACGTATTCATAGTTGAGGACACCATGGCAGCTTTAACAGCTGGCCTGGGTACAAGTATCTCCGGGAAAGAGGCCATAGAGCAATTTTAGCAATAATTTGGGATCAGACCGAAATTTTGACTTGAGGTTCGAACATTTTAATAATTGAAGGGATTTCTTGAATACAATGTGGAGGCTTTAGTGTAATAACAACATTACGATTGATGTTAGAATCATTGTTCCGCTCAAAATACGATAAAGCTGAATCCGTCGTAGAAAATTTGTGTTTGGACGAGTTGTTCGATTCATCCAAACTATGAGTATGATCTTAACAAATTTTTTAGTTAATGTGACCTTTGGAACCCATGCAATTGGCTTAATGATTGTTTGCTGTATTGAGAACATGTCAATTGAATATCGGACCTTAAGCCGTACTTTCTTGATTTGGCTGTAATGGCGTAAAGTAGGACGTAAATAAGCGAACCGCGAAAGAGTTGGAAGTGCCCTAATCCCCAAAACAGATTGATCAAACCAACAAGCAAAGATAGAATTAATCAAAAATTGGAAGTTTTAATTATCCAAATAATATAATAAAAACTTGTTTAATGGAAAAAGACGAACTCGCACGACTTGGCAGAGAATTAGAGCCCCTCATTCAGTGGCTAGCTTTCGAAGTAACCTGACAGGTAAACATGACACAGACTATTCGTTGTGAAAGGCCACTTAAGGTCTGAAAAGACCTTAACTGCAAGAGCCAACCATAAAAATTGTTGATGGAACTTGAACTCGCAGCGATAAATAAAAAGCTGATCCGGTTGTCGAACACCTACACTGTGAAAGAAATCAAACAAGAAGTTTAAAGATAAAAATGCCCCTGCATATGACCTGATAGCAGCGAAATTAATCAAAGCACTACGGAAACTACATCACATAATTAATGCTATCTTTAGACAAAGTAATATTCCGAGACAGTGGAAAATAGCAGAAATCATAATGATTCCTAAGCTTAATAAGCTGTTAAATGGCAAAACACCGTACAGGCCAGACTCTGTATTAACAACCACATCAAACATTTTCGAAAGATTGTTTCTCAAGAGACTAAAGCCAATTATAGAGAATAGAAAACTTATACCACTAATAGTAGAACAGGTACAAAGGATCACTGATACGATTGAAGAGGCGCCAGAGAAGAAGGTATGTTCAGCAGTATTCCTAGACGTAGCCTAAGCATTTTATATGGTTTGGCACCATGGTTTGGAACTTAAACTTCAAAATTGGAATTACTTAAGTCATGCATAAATGACCGTTACTTTTGGATGAGACAGGAAGACGAGTATAAAAAACTAAAGAAAATATTGGCAGGAGCGCACAAGGTAGTGTGCTTGGCCCTATATCATATCCCTATGGCTATTAATACAGTTAACACTTGGACAAAACCTTCGAGAATAACGGTTCAAAATCTAGTTCACAAACTAGAAAGTAGAATATATTCCGATTAGACTGAATTCCCAACAAATTTCGCATATGCTTTTTAAGGTGACTGCCTACGGGCAGAATGCCGATTAATACCAGGAATCGGTTCAAGTCTCTCATGAAAATGGGGGATATGGAAATCCTCTTCAAATGGAGGAAAACTTCAACAAAAAACGGCTTCTATTCTTTGACGACAACATCGCAAAAATATCTTGTCATTAAACGAAAAGATCATGAAAATAGTTTTTGAGGAGTATCGCCATTTTTTATAGAGAACGGTTTGGCGATGTTAACGTCCAATATTAAAGAAACACAGCGTCTACGAAGCGGTGATTTGCTAGTTTTAACAAGCAAACAAGAAGGATACACTGCACTAATGAAAGCAACAAAAATGGCTGAAATACCTATCCTGGTCGAAGAACACAAATTTCTAAATACTTGTTTAGATGTTATATATAGCCATGATTTAATGTATGTTGATCCAGAAGAGATAACAAAAGAACTGGAGAGCCAGAAGGTGACGAAAGTTGAGCGAATCAAGCGGAAAATCAACGGAGAAATTAAGGATACTCCGTTACACATCTTAACTTTTAACACAACCGAACTGCCAGCGAACATAAAGGCTGGATTTTTAAGATTAGTATTCGTCTTTGTATATAAAGACCCAATGCGCTATCACAATTCTCAAAGATACGGACATACTAAAACCAAATATTTCCGGATACCTGTTTGCCCCAAATGTGCCAAACAAATACCCAACGGACACGAAGAAACAGAATGCAATCCAACAAAATGCGCAAACTGTCAAAACGGGCACAAGGCTTTCGACAAAAACTGCCCCATCTTCGAAATGGAGAAACAAATAATAAAAATCAAAACGATGGATCGTATTACTTATTTCAGAGCGAGAGAATCGTATTACAGGGAAAACGCAAACACAACTGAAGTAACGACAAATACACAACAGAAACAATCATACAGCGTTGCACTGAAAACATCTACCGTACTATTCCGAATAATATACCCGTCATAAAAGTATACCAGTGGTACACAATTGGGAATTACCCGCCCGGATAGTGTACCATGGTACACAATTTTTAAACGAAATGAGTTCTGCGGGTTTTGAGAACATCAAAATCCACTACACCAGGAACAAATCGAGTGAGTTACAAAATGATTGCAGGTTTGATTTCGGAAGCAAAGACAAACTTGCTCCGAATTCTAAACAGTGCGTGGATGAGTGTCCAAATACCGACAAAATGGAAGGCAAGCAGAGTGGTTCCGATACCCAAAAAAGATCGTGACCGGATTATGGCAATAAACTATAGGGGTATATGTATGTTGAATGTTTTGAATAAAATTGTAAATGGAATGTTGAAAGGTCAGACGGAAGAATGGATAAATGCGAATAGTTTATTGCCAGAAACTACTTTTGGCTTCCGACGGAACCACTCGGCTAACGAGTGTGTAGAAAAGTTTGTGTGGGAAGTACGAAATGAAAAGAAGTATATTGTGGCGGTATTTTTGAACATTGAAAGAGCGTATGATAATGTTATGCCAGGGAAACTATACCAAGTTCTTCTGAGCTTAGGTTTCCCGGGAAAAAATTCTAAATGGGTGCATGATTTTATGACTAACCGAAAATTAGTATTGTGTGGAAGAGGTTACAGGTTGGAGGGTACGGTTGAAGTTGGTCTACCACAAGGTAGTAGAATTTCACCAATACTCTTCAATCTGTATACGAGCTCGATTCATCGTTTAAACGCTGAAGACAAAGTCATCCTGCAATTTGCAGATGACTTTGTCTTACTAGGCAAAGGTAAAACCATCGGTGAGGCCATGAATCGAGCTCAGGAATGTGTGAACCAGGTAACACAATGTTTGACTGAATTGAATCTACATGTGAATGCAAGAAAATGTTGTAGTATGGCTTTTCGAACAAATGCTAGCATAGATGTACATATATATAATGAGCGAATCAGGCATGTAACTATGACTAGGTATCTGGGAATCTGGATCGATAAAAGACTTAATTTTAAGGTTCATATGGATAAATTAGCCGATAATTGCAAGATAAGACTGAATACGATCAAACGGGTTAGTAAACCGAAGTGGGGAGCTCACCCGAGTGTGACCGATATAATGCGAAAATATAATGCGAACAATCTTGTGGTGAGCTTGGATTTTGGAGACACAACAAAAGCGATGATGAATGAGTTATCGGTGGAGCGCGAGATTCGTATGATGCGATTGAATTATTTTTCACACGTTGAGGTTTATACAGATGCTAGTGTAAGTCAGGATCGAGTGGAGGTAGGAATCTAAATTCCAACGTTGAAAAAAGAGTAATATTTGAGACTAAAAGATAGTATCTGTATAATGAATGCCGAGTTGATTGGAATAGTTGAAGGAATCAAGTTGGCTATGAATGAAGGGAGGAGGAGAGTAGTTCTATTCTCTGACTCTCTAAGTGGATTAAAATTAATAAGGCAGGGAGATGGTACCCAGGGTAATGTGTATGTAGATAATGGATCAATGGATACCTTCACACCTACAAATTGAAGGTAATGAAAGAGCCGATATGCTTGCAAAACAGAGTTGTTTGCTTGAAGAAATAAATGAATATGACTTTATGGATGCAAGCGATGTACTTCGTATGCTTAAGATGAATCTGTGGGCAAAATGGAAAAATGAGTTTATACGAAAGAGCCAGGTAAAAGGAATGAAGTGCTTGTTGTTGTGAAAGTTGTTTGGTTGTGGAGGACATTGAACATTTGGTGCTGCATTGGAGCAATTTTAGTCAAAAGAGAGCAATGTTCGATGTCCTCACGAGTGGAAGGAATCTAAATGAACTTTTTTGAATGGATAGTAATGTGTATGAGTTTATAAAAGAGTGTGACATAACAGTATGAAAGTGGATCGATGCGTATAACAAGAATAAATGAATTTTGAAAAAGCAAACGTATAAAATTAAATAATACTTAAATTGTAAATAAAAACTGGGCCATATGGCTCCTATCATGGAGTTAGTGCCGATAAATAAATAAAAAAAACCTATATTTTAAATGTCAATTCGTAATTTTGGTCAACAAATGTGCTACACTAGTTAAGTCGTTAAAAAAATCGTTTTACTCAAACAAATATTTTTAATAGCTTCTTTATAAATGTAACAACTATGAACAGACCAAGAAATATTATTCATCGACTGATAAAATCATTTCAAAGCTATCTATCATTTGCGGTTGTTGAACCATTGAAGTTTCATATAATTGATGATCGGGAGATTGATTCTGCAATTAACTCTTTAAAAATTGGCTCTGGAGCTGGATATGATCAAATTAATCCAAGAATTTTAAAAACATCCAAACAGTACTTTGTTCCTAAATTGGTCAGCTTAATTAATAAATGTTTATTGGACGAGATATTTCCAAATGAATTAAAGGTGGCTTGGGTAACACCGATCTATAAACAAGGAGACAAGACCGATGTTTCGAACTATAGACCAATTTCGGTAGTAACGTGCTTTGCTAAAAATTTTGAAAGGGCAATCAATCGGCAATTGGAAATCTGAACCCAGTATTAATTTATTAAGGCATTACTTATCTAACCGATGGCAATATGTAGAAATAAATAAGAAAAAGGTAAGTGACAAATAAAAAAATTCGTGTAGGTCCAAGGACCGGTACTCGGACCAGCACTGTTTACATTCCACATAAATGATATTTTTGAATTGAATTTGACTGGATCTATTTAGTGTTATGCTGATGATGCTGCCATATTTTACAAGTGTAACAAACCTCGCCAATTACTTAATGATATGCTTCATGATTTATTATTGCTTAATGATTGGTCAGCAGCCAACTCTTTCTCACTAAACTTACAAAAGACAAATTATATTATTCTTGAAAATAAGCCAGTTTCAAATGACCTGCCAAAATATTTTAGTTTTTGAGAGGCTCACATTAAGCAAGTTTCCTCATCAACATATCTTGGGCTTGTAATTGATTCAAAATTTAAATGGGATGACCATCTCGAAAAAATTTGTAAAAAAAATATCGCTTATCAAATTTGTTTTAAATAAAATTAGACATTTGATGCGCTTGGTGGATTTTGTTTGGAATTGTACAGTGAAAGATCGATTGCAGGGATTTTATGTATTGCAGAATAAATCAATCAAGTGTATAAAACATTTACCTCGCCTAACTCCTACCAAACCGATATATAGTTCTTCTATTTTACCATTGCATTTGATGTACGATTTTGCAGTAATTTTGTTTGTTCATATTGTAAAACTAAAATTAATCAAGTGTAATTTAGATATTAAGTTTGGATCGGAAATTGATATGTACCCCACTAGGAGTAATCAAAACTTTTACGTTTCTTATAATGATTTACCCGTAGTCTTAAACAACATTAGTAATATTGTAACATTTAAACGAGATTTAAAAGAATATGTTTTTACGAAGTGGGTAAATGGTTGAATTGATTGATTGGACTAAAGGACAAAGCGCCCGGCGTATTCGTACAGCCGTTTACATAAAATGATAGGTAAGGATAGGAATCTATGTTAGTAAGGTAAGAACGACCCGGTTACAGACACCATGACAATCGTTACTAAACTACTATTAGCACAAAACATTCACATTTCTAATTTACAATCGACTATCTGCAATCTGCCACACCAATCTTCTCACCTGCTTTTTATTAAAATTAAAACAATAATATAAAACTCTGAAAAAAATTTATTAATATACGTCTCAGGAATCTGTAAGAACTAATTTAATAAATAACTTTTATTATTTCAAGTCAATGCGCAATCCGTAGTCTATAGTCCGCAACACCTATCTGCTCTGTTACCCATGGCCAAAATCAAAGCAATATAAAACTCTTAAATAATTTTACTAATCTACTTCTTAGACATTAATTCTGTAAGAATTGATTTAATAAATTAATTTTACTTCCAATTTTAGCGACTATCCTCAGTCTTCACACCGCAACACCTATCTGCTTTGCTCTTCCCTTATTTAAATTAAAACAATACAAAATTTTGAAATAAATTTACCATTTTGTAGCTCAGGAATCTGTAAGTTAACTAATTTTATTAATTTTCCAAACTGCCTAGGTGTGCGGGGAGTCCTAAAGAATAAATACAAACTCTGAAAGAAAATTTATTAGCTTATGGCTCGGCGACCTGTAACAACTAATCGATTAATATGATATGATAAACAAAGTACCATTCAACCATTATGTTGATACCACAATACAAAAGTAGCACAAAGAAATTCACTGCCTCAATTGACGACACCTGAATCCTGATATCATATATTATATCATCTTATATCTATAAAATATTATACTATATATCTATAATATACTATATCTATAATATATATATATATATATATATATATATATATATATATATTATATATATATATATATATATATATATATATATATATATATAAATATATACTATATATATAATATATATATATATATATATATATATATATATATATATATATATATATATATATATATATAAATATATATATATATATATATATATATATATAAATATATATATATATATATATATACATATATATATATATATATATATATATATATATATATATATATATATATGTATATATATATATATATATATATATATATATATATATATATATATATATATATATATATATATATATATATATATATATATATATATATATATATATATATATATATATATATATATATATATATATGTTACGGTTAAAGCCCGAAATGCGGGAATGTCCGAATTTACCTATCCCTTTGGACGCTGGAATGATTTCCTAGAATTGTAAAGGGTATCGGCCTCGGTAACTCTCACGGGCACGCGGGAGGTCACTGCGCTCCCCTCCCCCCGGTTAGCCCTCCGATGGGCTTTAAATTTCAACTTCGAGGGACGTAGAAGCCGGGATAAGCAAACATGTCGCACTGCGTGCCGCACGTAGGAACGGATTATATAGAATCTATTAATGGATATCGATACACTTCGGTTCACATTTCGGCAAATAGGACATTTACCGGTAAATTCGGACATTCGCCCATTTCGGGCTTTACCGTAACATAATATATATATAAAAATAAATAAATAAAATATATAATATATATATATATACTATATATATATATATATATATATATATATATATATATATATATAAATATATGTATATATATATATATATATATATATTATAATATATATATATAATATATATATATATTATATATATAAATATATGTATTATTATATATATATATATATTATATATATATATATATATATATATATATATATATATATATATATATATATATATATAATATATATATATATATTTATATATATATTCATAAATATATATATATATATATATATATATATATATATATATATATATATATATAATTATATTTATATTTATATATATATATATATATATATATATATATATATATATATATATATATTTATATATATATATATTTATATATATATATATATATATATATATATATATATATATATATATATAAATATACGGGGTGAGTTTCCTTATAAATGCAGGGCTTTTATCTCGAGAACGGTGCTAGATAGGAGAAAATTACGCATAATGGAATTTATGAAGAGTCGAGGGGAACGTCTAGTGGTGATCTTCAATGACCTTGAAACTCATTAGTTTCGGAGATATAGGCTAAAGTTAGGTTTTTTTAAATTAGAACCTATACTTTTCAGTGTTTGTTTTTATTAAGCAATTAAAAGTAAACACTTTTTGCTCACACATCATTTTTGTTAAGTGTATGATTTCAGAGATATGAGCAAAAATTGATATTCACTAAAGCAATCGAATTTTCCCTAAGTTCTACAAATTAAAATAGAAAATATCAAATGTTCTTTCAATTTTTTTGTTTTATTACTTTGTGATAAAATTACAATTATCTTAGAAAAAGTTTTTTCTCATGTTGTACACTAACCAGGAAGCATTCGACATGATGATGATCTACGGTGAGTGTCGACAAAATGAAAGTATGGCGATTAGACTATACGCTGAACGACATCCAGATCGTCGGTACTTTGAAAGAGGTGTATTTAAACGTTTAGCAGATAAGCTGCGCACTACCCGAAGCATAAGAAACCAAAGGAAAGGTCGTGAGTGTCCTGAGGAAATTGTTGTAGATGTGCTAGCTGCAGTATCACAGGACCCACACACATCAACACGAAATATTGCACGAGATAGAGGAATATCTCAAACGACCGTGTCTCGCGTTTTGAGAGAAAACAAATTCCATGCGTACCACGTATTATTGCTGCAAGAGTTATCTGCTAATGATTTTAGATCAAGAATTCAATTTCTTTCGTCTTGTCATGTGGACTGACGAGGCAACGTTTAAGAGCGACGGTAATGTGAATAGGCATAATTTACATTATTGGAATGACGTAAATCCACATTGGATGCGTTCCGTTGACCATCAACATCGTTCGAGTGTAAATGCTTGGGCTGGAATAGTTGGATCTCGCCTAATTGGACCTTTTTTTTATGGAACACTAACTACACAAAAATTTGTGAATTTTTTATTACAAGATTTTCCCAACTTATTGGAAGACATTCCATGGTGCGCCTCCCCATTTTGGTATAGCTTCCAAACAACAACTAAATTTAATGTTTCGGAATAAATGGATTGGAAGAAGTGGCCCCTACTCCTTTTTCAGCAAGATCACCCGATTTAACATGCATGTACTTTTATTTATGGGGAAAAGTGAAAGATTTAGCATATTTCAATCGGCCTACTACTGCTGAAAATATGAAACAAAGAATTAAAGATATTTTTATAAATCATATTTCAGAAGCTGAATTAGAAGCAGTTCATCTAAATTTTATAAGACGAGTAGAAAAATGTTTGGAATCAAATGGAGGAAATTTTGAGCATTTATTAAATTAATAAACAACATGATAAAAAAATTTTTCTAAGATAATTGTAATTTTATCACAAAGTAATAAAACAAAAAAATTGCATAATAAGTCAAAGAACATTTGATATTTTCTATTTTAATTTGTAGAACTTAGGGAAAATTCAATTGCTTTGGTGAATATCAATTTTTGCTGATATCTCTGAAATCATACACTTTGTTGTGTTTCTCCAAAAGAAACCAAAACATCTGGCAAAAAGAATATATTAATAAACATATCGCCACCTTCCGCAATAATTTTATATTTACGAGTATCATAATATAGTAATAAACACAAATACATATCTAAACTTTATCATAAACAAATGCATTGGCATTCCTCAAATGAAAATCTTTGTTTAAATTTGTTAAAATTAACCAGACATTTCTAATCATTATTTTATAGTTATTATAACAAAGTAATAAAACATACATTAGCAAGAATATATTTTACATACCGATATCATAAACAAATGCATTGACATTTCTAAATTTGTTTCTTAAAATTAACCAGACATTTTTTATTCTTTTTATAGTTATTATAACATAGTAATAAACACTTACACTAAGAATCCTATTTTAAAAATAAAAGATATAAACAAACGAGTTGACACTTTTACAACTCCTTATGTTAAATTGTTTCACACATTTTCTAACCCTTATTTTAACTTAAAAGAAAAAAAAACAAACATTAGTGTTTACGAGTAACACACTCATTATTTTACACCATCAATAGCTGATAATAATATTTTTATAACACTGTTGGTAAATCAAAAAGAAAGAGACAAAACATAAAATTTAGTATATAAGACAAAATTTAGATATAAGAAAATTAGAGTTGGTATCACAGTCAGTGGTATTAGCAGTTGTATATCGAAATCAGTTGTAATCCAAGAAGAATCCAGAGTCTACCTAAATATAAAATTTGAAATTCAACTAAAACAAAATCTTTATATCGTAAAAGAGATTCAACAATAAT